>VZSZ01002859.1:1620555-1767693 GCA_013398815.1 Ibidorhyncha struthersii
CGGCGGGGAGCGGAGCGGTGGGAGGGAGGGAGGGAGGCGGGCGGGCCTCTGGGCTGTTACCTCCGGAGGAGAAATAACCCCGAGCTCAGGCGGGTCTGCTGCCGTCGGTTTTGTTCGCAGCTTTATGCTGGGAGAGGGAGGAAGGAGGCTCGGCCCTGTGTTTGAGAGAGCAGGTGGAAAAGTTTTGCGTTGAGCAAATTCTTGCGAGGCAAAGCCGCTAGCTTGGTGAGAGCTGCTGGGAAACACCCGCGGCTCTTCGCTCAGTAGTTGCGCCACTGCATTTTTACATCCTTTGACAGGAACAGGCTGGGTTTTGTAGTTAAAGATGTCAGGTAAAAACTTCACGGCAAGAGTGTTGAACCGGAGTAACTGAGCACCGGTAATAACAGATTGTTGTACAGAGAGGTTTGGTGAGATGACATCAGCAGTTTTTTCTGGTGAAATTTTAAAAAGTGGTTTTCCTCTGGATGTCAGAATGAGGGTTGTGTGGGAAGAAACGAAAGAAGAACGAGGGAAGGGGAAGATCTGAGGAGAAACAAAGAACACGTTACCAAAAATTGAAAAGAAGAAGAAAGTCTGGAGGGGAGATTAAAAACCAAAAAGCAGATATAGTGCTGAAATAGCACAGGGTAAAAAGATGTGACAAAAGCAGGTTTGGTTGTTAAAGTGTCTTACTTATTCAACAGAGAGGATGCAAGAGGAGGTTGGTTGAAGTGTGCTATTTAGAAAAAGTCACTCCAGTAGGTGGCTGACTTAGAGATTCTTCTTTACAGTTTGACCAGCTCAGTGCTCTTTAGATACGATTTGGCACTTACACAGTGGAAAATTCACGAGTATACTGGGAAGTAGTGGTAAAATTCACTGCATAACATCACTGAATATTTTCCTTGCTGTTCAGCCAAACCTATTATTAAGTCATATTAAAAAAACGCAGTAGGAATGTGATTGACAGTGCATTACTAGTAAATACAAAACACTACTCAGCAGATTCCTTGTTTAAACAGCAGAGTAGTAGCCTTGTGGGTCTGGGACAGCCAAGGTCCATTGCAGCCTAGTTAGTGAAAGTTTTATACTGCGGGGCCATCTTTATTGTGGCAGAGAAATAGTTTTAGGGCATTTTTTTTCTTGGTTGGCTTAAACCTACTGTCACTCGTCATAGAGAACTTCTTGTACGGGCGGAGGTGTCTGCTTGTATCAGTAGGGTGATCCTTTTATTTTTAGAATTGTATACGATGCTTTGTCACCTTTTTTTTTTTCTTTCTTTTTCATGACAAGCTACGTCACAGCTGAAAGTGAAACTAGGGTTCCTGTATCATTTTGATAATCTTTGTGTGGCGCCTGTGGTATGATATTAATTCTAAAACTCTGTCCCAGAAGCCGTGTCAGTTATTTTAGTAATACTGCAGTTGCAGCCACGAACTGGTTCATGTATGAACCTATCATGCTGTGCATCATATATGATACACAGTTGTTGTTTTGTTTTTTTTTTTTTTTAAAAAAGTACTTACTAAGTGAAGATTATCATTGGTTATATTTGATGGTACCTGATGTGTGTTACTGCATTTGCAGATGGGCGTGAAAACAAGATTCTTTACCCAGTAAGCTTGTGAATTAATCAGGGGTGGATCCAATCAGTATGTGTTTAAAGTCAGAGGAAGAATTCTCATCGATAGGATTGGACTTAGAGGGGACATAAAATGAGGCTGTTTCCTAACTTTGAAAGATACCGCCCCGAGAAGTAATGAATACTCACTAAAAAGCCAGAAAATGTACTTAATCTGGTTTATACGAAAGAAATAGTATAATGTACACATGCAGTTGCTGTACTTTTCTGGTAGCACGTCTCAGAATGTGATTGCACTCTTAAAAATGAACTTCCCGTGATAGTGAATCATACCCATATGTGGATATTTGTTTGTTCTTATACAGGCAATGTTGCTTTTACCATACGCCACGACACACTGAACAAGTGCATACAAGTTAAAAACTCACGGATAGTGATAGATGACTGCAAGGAGACGAGCGAAGCTTTATGGAAATGGGTATCCCAGAATCGCCTCTTTCATTTGGGGTCCAAGCAGTGCCTGGGACTTGATATATTCACCAAATCGCTGTCTCGCCTGAAAATGGTTGATTGTAACTCTGAACTAATGCTGTGGTGGCGATGTGCTGATGCTTCCATCCTTGGTGCGTCTCAGTACAAAGTGACTATCAAGAGTACCTATGTAACTGCAAGCATAAATGCCACAGACCAGTGGAGAAGCAACAGTTCCTCTGATGATATATGTCGGTATCCTTACCATGGTAAGTTTGCACAGGGATTTGGAGGATTTTTTTTTTTTTTTAAGGGCTTTTTGCTGTGTCTCTATGCCAAAAAATTCTTAAAATTAATCATATGAAAAGACTCATCAGTAAAGCAATAGAATGTTTTGCTGTAGAGAGAGATTGATACTCAAGTGTGAAACTTCAACTGTTTTTAGTAAAGAATAAATGTGCACAACTGCGGAAGTTCTGTTACTGAGTGTCTCTCTCAGCATGTGTAAATCCCTCCCCCCACACTTTATTGAGAGCCTGTTTAATTGTGAAATATCAACCACCTTCTATCAGAACTGACACTGCCCTCTTCACAGTGATGGGAATTTTGCTGTTAGCAGGCTTTGAGGGTATTTTCTTTGGTGGTAGGCTGTACAGTCAGATTCGGTGCGTGCTGGTAGCTCACAGCTGTTGGGCTGTCAGGAATCATCCGTCCTTCAGTCTTCTTCAGACTCTTTGGTCTGGGAGTTTGTCCACTTGCCGTGGAAGCCAGTCTCATCTGAAATCTCGTGCTTGCTGGCAGAAGTGGTGAAAATTTGCTTTATCATATTTAGATAAGAATTAAGAATTAATAAGAATTAGCAGAATTTTCTTCGCATTTGAGTTGTTCAGAGCGACCAGTCTGAAGAGCCCAGTGGGCTCCAGTTTAAAATGTTTTCCCTGTCCTGTATGTGTTGATTCCTAGAGCCTTGTTCTGTAGGACTCTGTGCAAACCACGTGGATTTCAACAGGACAGTGTATTTACCCTAACTTACCAGCAAGGGGGAAAGAGGTTTCTGCTGCGTTATGTCCCACTCTAAAGAAAAAGTACAGAAAAATATTTTCCTCTCATTTCTTTCCGTTCTTGCTTTGCTATATGTTATCTGTAACAAGAAGATACAGTGTTTTAAGACCACAAGTGCGATATGCATGCTTAAGTTAACAATGCCTGTACCAGCAGTAACGTTGTTTTGCTGTCCTTTCCTCCCCTAGACAACTTGTATCTACTTCTTTAATTTTTTTCCCCTGCAGAGGTTTATACCAGAGATGGGAACTCCTATGGAAAACCCTGCGAGTTCCCTTTTCTGTACAATGAGACGTGGCATCACGACTGCATTCAGGATGAAACTCATATGGGTGGGAAATGGTGCGCCACATCTGAAGATTATACTCACGATGGAAAATGGGGAATCTGCTTACAACCAGGCACGTTGGGTTTCTAAACAGAGGTCGTAAAAGCGTTCTGTCACTTCACGTATGTACAGCCCCACCTCGGTGTAGCATGTCGCTGTTACGCTGGGTAAAAACAGGTCCCTTTTCTATTGCAGCGTTGACAGGACAATCAGCATGTGCTTACCCCACAGCATATGCGATTACCAATATAAAAATCAATAGACCTTCAGTATTACAATTTTGATTTTGAAGCTTTCGTGATGTTTCATTGTGGTTGTAGTCAAAAGTACCTTCTGCTTCCTTTAAACAGAGGATGGTTGTCATGATATCTGGGAACATGATCTGGGGTCTGAAAGTTGCTACCAGTTTAATACCCAGTCTGCTCTTTCTTGGAAGGAAGCTTATATTTCATGTCAAAGGCAAGGGGGAGATTTACTTAGCATCCAAGATGCATCTGAATTAAGTTACATACAAGGTAGGTGCAATTATTGACATACGAATATCGGAAAATCTTGACAAATTAACATAAAGTGAAGACAGCATTTTAGTTTCTGTCTTAAAATTCTGGGTTAAAACTTGATTGTACTTAAAATGCATTGGTGCTTTCATTTGTGTAGCAAAAATAAACTGCTAATCTCACGTTAGAGTATTTTTTTTTTTTTTTAAAGTTTATCTCTGGGATTTCATTGTAGTGGTTAGCTGTTGTTTGTATTTATAGTGAGGAATGTCCCCACAATCTCAAATACGGGCCGGAGTGGCAATTGGTGTTTTAGCAGCATGTTACCTGCTTGCTGTTATGAAATCGTCCTCACTGATGTTCAGGCTTGGCCTGGAGCATTTATCAGTGTGCTTCTGGGAATATAAAACCAAAGGGCAAACATCTGAAGTAATTGGGAGGGAAGACTTGTGTGGATGAATTCCTCCTCAGGTCAAGAAAGATTGCATGTCTGATTATCATAGCAATGTTTCTTTCCTCAAATGCATGCCCTTTCAGATCGCGTTTTTAATTAAAGGAGACCAATAAAGAATGAGCATCTTATACTAATTGTTTTCTTAAAAAATTATCTCCAGCTAAGGATGACATCGCTGAGATCTTTTGGATTGGCTTAAATCAACTGGATGTTTCTGGAGGTTGGCAGTGGTCAGATCACAAACCTTTGAATTTTCTCAACTGGCATCCAGGTAATGGTGTTTCTGGTGGTATTAGCAATATTCCCAACAATAACTAGTATTTTGCTTTGTGTGTTTGTTGTTTGGTTTGGTTTTTTTTTACCCTTCTCTATCGGACTTCATCAAAACAATCATTGTCGTTCCACTTCTGTTAAAAAGTTCGGAAGCATCTTTTCCTCCTGGCCAGTGAATCTTTCTGTACTTGTTCTATATTTATGGATGATTAGTTTAATAAATCTCTAAAAAGGTAAAACTTAAATAGTATCTTCGAGGTCCATTTTAGTAAAGGATATACAGCTTCCCTAGCTGCCAAGTTTCTCTTCCCACTGACAGAACGGCATTGATTTTTTTCTTCAAATATTACAATTATTGATGTATATGCAAGGACTGACATTACATAGAAGCCTGACTTGTGTTTTTAAACTTCGAGGTTGCCTAAATTCGTTTTGAGGTGAAGATGAAAGAAGTATAAAACATTTGAAAAAAACTTTTTTAATTACTCCCAAGTTCCTAGTAGAATTGGTGAAAGTTTTGTTTGTTTGGAATTTTCAGCATGTATTTGTAATATTCTTACAAATATGCTGTGGAGATATATATATATATATATGAGAACCCTGGAATAATAATCAGGAATACTGAAGCTAATATTGTTCTGTCGTTCAGGCTGAATTTGACCCTTTTTAAAGGGGAACTCTCTTTTTCCTTCATTTTCTAGAATAGTGTTGCAACATAAATTCTGTAAAAAGATAAGAAGTGGTTTCTGTTATTCCTTTAAAAGCTTTACTAAGAGATTTCTGTGAGATTTTTCCAAATGTGGTCTGTCTTTTGGAAAGGTTAAGGACTTTGCCGCTGCTGGTACTACTGGCTGCACCTTCTTCTGGAACTGTGATGACACTAGGACTGTAATGCAGAGCTGGAGACTAGACTATCCCAAATTACAGCAGCATAATTTAGTCTGCAGTCATGGCAGATATACTGATGTCTGTCCATCCTGTGAAGAATACTTACTGGTATCTAACAGGAATTTTGCTAGCGGCAAGTTGTGCCCATTACTTCTTGTCCTTTCACTGTACACCTCTGAAAAGAGCCTGGCCCTGTCTCCGTTGTGCTCTCCCATGAAGAGCTAAGATCCACCCTGAGCCTTTTCTGTGTGAGACTGAACGAACCCAGTGTAGGGGGAGCTGGGGCGCTCTGTGGGGCGGACAGCTTGGGTTGGCATTGGGGCTCAAAGAAAGAGAAAGCCCCAAAAGTACCATTGGAGAGGGGCTCCAAGGGAAGCTGGAGACTGCAAAAAAGAGTTCTCCTTTGTGACATTTTTAATCTGGGGCCTTGTCTCAGGTTTCTGTTGAGGTAAGGGTTATGGTTAGCGTTGTGAGAAAGAGTGCAGAGCTGTGTTTGGAGTGGGTCTGGAAAGGGGCTGCCAAAGGGAACTGAGGGCTGCAGAATATCTCCCCTGAGATATTTCTAGTCTGGGAAAGTAGTCTGCCAAGGGTTTATTGTATTGTAAATAGAACGTTCCTCCTGGTTCTATGATTAAACCTTGGAAAAGAGGTCCGGATTCCTTGATTCTGAAGCTTTCTGTCTTACGAAAAACTTTCTGCGGACCTATGGTAGGACAGGTGCCTTCATTCAAAGCAAGTTATGTTCTTCAAATACAAAGTGCTGTACTGTGTAAAGTATATTATTCTTGTATTGAAAAGCAATAGAAAAAAAGAAGCAGTCACTACCTTACTGTTTGATAACTTCTTCTCTTCTGTTTTTATTTGTTCCTGTCTGTAGATATGCACAGTTCGTCCCCGCTGGATGGGACTAGCTGTGTGGTGATGAATGCTGCCTCAGGTCAGTGGCAGAGTTACCACTGTGGGACTCCACTTCCATATGTTTGCAAGAAGTCACTCAATGACGTTTTGAGCCTCCCAGGTAGGACAGCTCGTGTTTTTGTATGTTAATAGAAATGTGATGTTCACTTATGGAGTCTCTTTTTCCCCTGCCCAAGCCTTCTTAGGTGGCTCTGCCAAAACACTTTCACAACAGCTTTGGGTTTTTTAGCAGAGCAGAAGCAAACTCTGTATCTTCAGTGTCAAGATGATGCATCACAAACAGCTTTCACTTTTTGCAGCTTTCTCATTCACACGTAGAGCGTTTCCCAGCACGGTCCTGCCCTTTTCATCTTACGTTTTCCTCCATGGCTTGTGCCTTCTTTTGTATGCTACTGAAAGTCTGGAACTGGCAGTTGCACCTCGAACCTTTCCACCTCTGCTTTAAGCCCATTTCTCTCGCTCTTGGTTTGTATTGACATAAAATGGGACCTACCTGATTGGATCAAACTCTGTTGAATTCAAATAGAAGTAGTTAAATGACCTTACCATCCTAACAAGACCTAGCACTGGAAATCAGAGTGCAAGAGTTGGTAGATGGCCCAGTATGTAGTCTTTACTGGATCCATAATAGCTCTTATGAGATATTTATTCTCTCCTCCGTACATGCGCACACACAGTCCTTCAGTTTTTACAGTGTCCAGCTGTGATACATAACTGCGTCCATGCTTTTGGCCATTTACCTACACCTGGATGTCCAACCCTTCCCATATCCATGGCCTGTTCTTCCATGTGTGCTATGGTCTCACCCAGTTTCCAGGGCTTGTGCTTGTGGGGCTCTCATGGGAAAACTTGTACTGGAAGATAATTGTCCTTGGATGAGGGGAGGATTAGGGGATAAGAGGCATGAGGCAGTGTCCTGGAAGTGAAAAGTGTCATGGCATGTCACTGGCTAAGACATGTTCTCTCCAGCTCCCCCAGGGGAGGTGTGTGCCTCTGAGGAAAAAAATTAGTAAGCAGTTTAAATTCAACTAAACTGGTTCGAATTTTTAAATGTTCCCTTGAAAACTAGTTGTCAATTAATGATCCTTACCTGGTCTCTGGCTTCTCAGTGGGGTATGTAGAGTTGTTGCCAGTGTTTATACTGTGTTTTATTAATTAAAAACCAAAATTCTTGTGATTGGTGGAGTATTTTATAGCATGTTTTTAACAAGAAGGGCTATTAGTATATAGCTTTTTCAGCATGCATTAAAAACAGTTTGACTTCTTGAATATCTTAGTTTTCAGAAGAAAAAAATATTTAAGCGTTTGTTTCATTGTGGGGCGTTCAAAATTGGTCTTACGTGTGGTAGTGTGTACAAAATAATGCGCTATAAAAGCACAAACCCCTGCCAGAACAAAACAAGCAACTTTTTGTTGAAGCTGCTGTGCTGCAATGAAGTAACTTGATTTGCCTTTAATTGCTTTTGAAATCTTGCTTATAGTTACTTCTGAACTTTTCACTTACACTAAGACCAGCTTAGTGTAATGCATTCCAGCTTTTTACTTTCACTCCCACTAACTTCTTTCTCCTTTTGCCTACCTCATGGCCCCAAAATACTACTAATCCCCATAGTGCTGCTCAGTCAAGTCTATTTGCTTGTCTGAATTGTGACCCTTTTTTAAAAACATTAGCCCTGAAGAGATGTGGATGTATTCTGATCGCTGCTTTCTGGCTGTTTTCAAGGTGCTGCTGGATTTAAAACATGAAGAAAATGCCAACCCGTTGCACTAGCCAATGTAAAACAAAAACCTCTAATTCTGTTTCTCTTCGCTATTAGAGTTTTGGAGACACTTGGATACTCGCTGTGATTCAGGCTGGCTTCCCCACAATGGCTTTTGCTACATGCTGATAGACAACCAGGCACCTTGGAGTACGGCAGATGAGTCGTGCAAAGCAAACAAGAGTAACCTCATCAGCATACACTCATTAGCAGATGTCGAACTCGTTGTCACAAAGCTTCATAACGGTGAGTTGGGATGCTTGTAAAGGTCAAGCACCAAGCACTGCGCACCGTAAATTACAAACCGCTTTCCATGTTGCAGCATACGATTGTCATAACCTCTAGCTTTTAAATGAAGGTGCTAATGCTGAGCTTGTACCCAGGCTACTGCTGAGTGTTGCTGTTCAGTTGCGGTCCCTCTGTATAAGCTCTTGTTTTGGTTTGATCTGTTTTATTTATTTATTTATTGGGCTAACCTACTTCTAGTTGCCCAATACCTTGTGTTTGAGAAAATCAAAGAGAATGGTAGATAGTTGGGTCAATATTTGACTACTGGGTCACTGAACTAATAAAGGTTATCTGTACTCTGTGCTCTTATGCTTTTGTGTGTGCTCTAAAACTTAAATTTGGTGGAGCTTTTTTTGTTTGAGTGTTCATTATTTCTGTTTTTTTTTTTTTTTCCTGTTTGCTAACCTTTTCTGAAACTTACTCACATTCATGGATATGAGTTAAGAAACAAGATAGCAGAAGTATACGTGTCTCAAATCCTCTTTCTCACTGTAAGAAAAAAAAAAGTGGCATTTATGCTGTGCAGTATAGTGATAAAAACCTAATTTTGCTGATTTCACACTCCTTTCCAATTAGTTTGAATGTTATTTTGAAACTACAGCATTGTCCTAATTTTAAATTACAGATGCTACAGAAGAAATGTGGATGGGTCTCAGGAATGAAGATGTACCAACACTGTTCAAATGGTCAGATCGCTCAGCTGTGGTTTTTACATATTGGGATCAGAATGAACCAAAAGTTCCTTTTAACAGCACTCCTAACTGTGTGTCATATTCAGGCGAGGTAGGAATACAGTGTTGGGGTTTCTTTTAGGCTTTTTGTGTCGTAGTAAAGGCAACACTGATGTGTGTGAAAGTCAAGGGGAGGGTAAAGGAGGTAACTGATTTTATTTCTGGAATAATCTTTAAAATACGGTTAACCGTTTTTGTACAAGTAAATTTCTAAAAATTATTTAGCTTACACTTGGTAGCTGTGTACTGCAAAGAATGGAAGAAATTGCTCACAGCTCACAGACTGCCTCTGCTGTTGGCCAGCTAGCTGTCCTTGTCGCTCTGCATTTTTGGGTTACTGTATTCTCGCGTGTCTGTGGCAGAGAGCTAGGAAGGAGGGGAAGAGCTGGGACTGATTTGGGCCACCCTACCGGAGGATGGGTAGGGAGATGCCTTGGTAAGAGAAGAGGGGTGGACAGACACGGGGGAGGGATACAATACAGAAGCAGCAAGGGGTGGGTGGGGGAAGGGGGTCACAAGGATGAGCGGAGAGGGAAGCAGCCTGCATCCCATCTCCCAGGCTCAGCAGAAAACTGGGGCAAGCATCTGTCGGCTGTGCTGTCAGACCGGCCGTGGAGCTCATGTGCCCCGCTCCTCTGAGCTGCCTCCTCCCCACCTCTGCAGCAAGCTGGGCACGCTCCCTGTTCCCATTCCCTCCCGGATCCAAAAGAGTTGGCACCACACTGGCCTTTTGTTCCCTTTTCAGATGCGATCCAGAATCCTCCTATCTCTGCTTTTGCCAGCTTTCTCTCTCCCTTCCAAACGTGCACCTATGCGTATAATCCAGGGCATCCCGCCCCAAATATTTTTGCTAGAGGCATTTTGGCTTTCCCCCTTAGGAAAACTCAGCCCCTGCACTATGGAAATGGAAAGATTTTAGAATTTTAAATACCTTATTTTCCTTTCCTTATCACAGTTGGGACAGTGGAGAGTCAAATCCTGTGAAGAAAAATTGAAATACGTGTGCAAGAAAAAAGGAGAGATTTTGAATGAAACAAAATCAGATAAAAGTTGTGCACTGGAAGAGGTAATGGGAGATCTGTATTTCTTTTACCTTCACTTGGTTCAGAAACCTGCATAAAATTACTTATTTCCTCTACTTCCCATTTCCTTCTTGCCTGTACAATAAAATCAATGGAACATTTTAGCTGAAAAGGGACATTTATATAGCATGAGCCAAATTTCTGATTCTCCTAAACAGGCTCTGGATGTATTACCACTCTGTTTATTGATGGAAGTATTATAAGCTTGGACCCAGGAGATGATGTGTTTTATTTATTTGTTTGGAAAAAGAAATTGCTCTTATGGGATATCTTATCGCTAATGCCATTTGTTCTGTGGTTTTTGCTCGAAGTATGTTTTAAAATTTAGGATAAGCACTTGGCAGCGTAAAGATATGCAGAGATTGATAAATGAGATTAGGTTTCCGTTACGCTTCACTTGGCTTATTTTTGTTCTTTGACTTGAATAAAGGTTGGGGGGGTTGGCTGGTGGTTGTTTTGTTGGTTTGTTTTTTTTTGGTGGTTTTTTTTTTTTTTTTTTTTTTTACAGTGTAACATGTTGCAGCATAAATAACGCTTGAAGTCTTTTCTGTTTTGAACAATCTTGAGATGGTATTACTAGCTACTTCAGAGTTCTTTTGGTTCAGTTTTGTGTAGCAACAGGAAACATGTTTACTCCTTCTCTTTCTTTCTGCACAACCTCGCAGTATTTTTCTTCTGTCTGTTCAGAGACTGCCAGGATGTAGAGTTACAGCTTTCTGTGCTGTTCAGACACCAGTGGCATTGGTAGGCTAGCAAAGAGGTAACACATTAACATTCCTAGAAATTTTAGTGTAAAGATAGGGGAAAAGATTTGAATAACGGAGAAATTTTGTAAGTTCACACATTTTTAGCATAAACTATTTTCTTTATTTCTGAAAAAAAAAAAAAAAAACACACTATTAATGCCCTCTTATTATTCATCCGTTTGAATCCCAGCGTTGGTGGAACAGCATGAAAACTCCTATTGTTTTGAATAGGACAGGGCGGTTGCCCTTGTGTTTCTCTCTCTAAATGCACATGGCAGTCAGAAGACTCTGCACAGTCGAGTTAAAACAGTGGTGTATTTTATTCCCACAGTTGCATTATTTCTTAGAACTGTGAGTCTGAGAGTTGATAATACTGGACCTTGTATGCGATGCACTGTATTTCTTTCTTGTATACGCCGTGCCAGCTCGTGGGCACCAACCAATGTTAGCAATGATTTATTTTCTCCTGTAGAGAATGCCTAAATTAGGCTGCTATGTATAAAGGTGTTTTTCATTCTCTAACCAGGGATGGGAGAGACATGGAAACTACTGTTACAAGATTTATAAAACGGAAGTTTCATTTGGAGCACAGTGCAATCTTACAGTGATGAACAGGTAAAGCACATCTCTGTAATTTATGGGCATGTTTTACAGTACGATCCTGGAGATACAGGCAGAGATTAAAACCTCTGTATGCCAATTAGTGGTTTATAAAGAAAAAGTAGAATTGCTTTTGCAGAGAACTAGCAAACCATGTTTTCCACAGTGTGACAACGGTAAACCTGCAGTATAAAACTTTCTTGGAAGTATGTGAATTCCCAGCCTCCTCACCCAGGCTGAATATGGGACTGCCTGGACAGCCACTTTAACTCATGTAATAATGTGTCAGTTTTTCAAACTGACTCAATAGTTTGGGGTATTTTTCAAATATTGACTCAAATTAATTTCTGAATTTTCAGATTTGAGCAAGAATTTATAAACAGTCTAATTAGAAAACACACCAAAGTTGAAGAAAAATACTTCTGGACTGGTTTGCAGGATATTAGCCAATCAGGAATATATTCCTGGGGTACAGTGGATGGGGAAAAAAATGAAGCTGTGACATTCACTAACTGGAATTCCTTGCAACCAGGTAAATTTAACAATTAAAAAAATACATAAAAATATTATCACTTTACATTGAGCAAGCATTAGAGTACCATATTATAGAACTCCAAGGATGAAATAAAACAGTCATTCAGAGGTCTGTGGATTTTTTTGAAAACGTGCTAATAGTATTAAATACATCTTTGATGACTTTAATCTTAGAGTTTTCAGGAGGATGTGTGGCCATGCCCAGTGGAAAGTCTCTTGGAAAGTGGGAAACTAAGGACTGCAAAACCACTAAAGCATTTTCTATCTGCAAAAAATACATTGGGCTGCCCAAGGAGCCAGAAGTGCTCCCAAAGCCAACTGATCCCTGTCCCCCTGGGTGGCACAATGGATCTGGCCTTGCCTGCTACAAGGTAAAATGTTATTCCTGTTAAATGTTGTTTGTTTGTTACTGTCTTGCAGCAAGCGTGTGATTAGCCATTTTGTGGCCTATAACTGCTCTGAAAGGTATTTCAAAGATGTTTTACGCTGGGAGGAGGAATTCATGTTGATGCAGGTTGACTGCCTCCAGATGTTGTCATGCATCATCCTCTGCCAGTTCCCAAAAGATGCGGTGTGCCTCTCCTTGCTCTTTCTGTGGCTAGTTCTGCACATCAGAGCTGAGTGGGGTGACAGAATTCACCTGTGCTGCCATCTCAGGAGGAAGCTGCTGTGTCTGTATCCTTGCCTGCCTGCCATCATCTGGCACGCAGAGACACCCAGATAGGGAAGGGAAGCGCTTTGCATCACCTTCCCCAGTCCTTTTCCTTCTTATACTCTGAGAGTTGTAGATAGGAGAGGTGGAATTTTCTCTGGTTTGAATATGGATATCATACGTTATCCAAAAAGTGCAGCCTCAATTGTATTTTACTGGTTTTGAAGTAAATAATGGAATCAGCAGCCATGCTGTTACCTGGAATGGCTTGAACAAGCTTGTATTTAGAAATGCAGGTTTTTCTCCCTCCTATTAACGATTAAATCAAGGTAAAACTGAGGCTGTTTATTGGATTATTTATTCTTTATTTATGGACTCAGCGTCTGTAATGAACTATGTCTTGTAAACAGCTCATGTAGCAAAGTGGGGAAACCCAACTTGAGTAACAAGGCGGTGGGCAAGGATCCCGAAGGGTTGGGTCCAGCTGATGCGCGGCATAGCTGTCCCCATAGCTGATGGAGGGTGACAGCTGGCCCTGGCAGTTTCCCCAAAACTCTTGTTGACCAAGTGCAGCGTGTCTGTGCAGAGAGGTCCAACTGATGGGAATGGGCTTGGACTGAAGTCAAGGGGATCAAGTGGACGTGTTAGCTGAGGTGTCTGAGCCAAGTGTGCCGGTCTGATACACGCAGGTAGCGCGGGGTGTGCCGAAGAACTTTCCTCACCTGCAGCACCTAAACGGGCCTGGTTTCAGTAAAAAATAGGCTTTGTAGTTCACCATGAATTTGAAGGAACAACATCCCTTAAAACCTGTAATTTGGCTTGCAGTTTTGGAGTGAGTTGGGTGTTGTTTTGTAAAATCTTTCTGGTAAAGAAAAACAGAGAAAGCCTGCCATATGGAATACGTCGCATTGGAAACAAATTTTGTCAGCTAAACTTCAGAGTCTGGCTGTTGTCAAACAAACCGAAAAAAAATAAAAGAAGTCAAGCTCTCTCCCTATAGAAACACCAGTTACTCATCCCTACCTAGGGTGACCATATTTGAGTAGTACAGGAGTGTTTTAAAAATGCTGTCACTTTTGTCATTTTCTGCTCTGATGTTTGGCTGTTGTGAAGTTCTTCCACAGCGAGAGAGTGCTGCGAACCAGGACCTGGGAAGAGGCAGAAAGGTTCTGTGAAGCGCTCGGCGGCCATCTGCCTAGTTTTAGTCACTCCGAAGAAATCAAGGCGCTTCATTCTATCCTGAGAAAAATAATCAGGTAAACAAGCTAGCTGTGGGCTAAAATTTGTGTTTCGGTTGCGTTCTGCAGCAGACCACAAACGCTGCTGCTGACCCCAAATGGCAAGTATGAGAGAGTGTACGGTGACTGTGTTTCCCACAGTAAAAATGGCTAGATGGGGCATTTGAACTGCTGGTCATGTCACTGCCTTCCTGGAAAATGTCAAGGGAGTCCAGCTTGGGCAAATGTTTCGCATTGCTCGAGGGAGCGCAGGAAAAGAGACTTGCTTTGAGCATCTTCCATTACATGAATTTAACTCTGTGTTGTTATAATATGTGTTTTGTTCTTTATGTTGAATTTTGGCACACTGGGTGATAGTTGTTCCTATTCTTTACTGATACATTCTTTAGAGATGAGTCGTTATTTCAGTTTTTCAGATAGGTCTCATCTTTATTCATGAAATGCTTCCTGACTAAACTGGGTGTTATCTTTTGAAAATGTGAATAATGTAGTGTCCAGCAATCTGGTTGGCACGAATCCCATTTGGCATAGCTGCAATAACACTATATGGGCATTAGATGGGTGTGTTGAGTTTTCTGGTATCAACAAATTAAATGCTACATAATTTATGAGTCTAAGGCTCTATTTTTAATCAAAGGAACTGTCACTGCAGAGCTTTATTAGGCATTGGTGTGATGTCAGATCCTTGTGTAACATGTTTTTTTTGATTGGCAGCGTGGTTTTTCAGAACTTTTGCCAGCTTAAACTCAAATGCTGCCAGTTATATGATCTAAATTTTTTCATCAACAAACTAAATTGGGTTTATTTCAGAAGCTGCCAATGTACAACACTGCGATCAAATTTTAGAACCTGATGACTGAAGAGATGCCTTCTCGAAAATCCACTGAACTTTTTTTAGAAGTGCACAAATCATGAAAATTACTCAATGTTTATGCTAATAAGCAACAAAAGCAAACTTGTATGCTCTATATATAGATGGTTTAGCTTGTATAAAAGCCACTTGTGACTCCTTTGCTAAAGTGACTAAAGTCCCTAAAATAAAAATTAGTGTACAAATTATTTTTAGCCGTAGATCTTATTATACTGTTTAGCAATCACAAAGTTTGTTTTAGTGTACCTAATCTACTATGAAACATGAATAGAGAAGTAACTTAGTTTCTTACAAGTACTTGGAACTACTTTTCAGCTTGCAGACCATCTGAAGTATTAATTATAGTTAATGGCCATTTTTTGTTCGGAGCTTAAAGGTGGAGACTTTTCCTGTCTTTCCAGAAAGTGAACTGACACACGATGCTACTGCAGTTCCCATATTTCAGAAAACTCGAGCTTATTCTGGAAGAGGGAAGGTCCCTGTACTTTAGTATTATTCTACCAGAACTTAAAAAAGGAGAGAGATATTGAGCCCAGTATGTAAATAAGGGGCAATATACTGAACCTAGTATAAACTGACTTTGCAGTCAGTGTTGCAGAAACTGCATGTGTCAAATATAACCCAAAACACAGTATTTTCATCTGGGTTAACCCCTTTTCAAGCAGTGCAAAACTTTCTGAACAGAAATACTATGTATTTGATATTGCCCAAAGCCTTTTAAATAATGCTTGTTTGTTTAGATAACATAATGAAGTGTTTAAGTTAGTTACGCTTTGAGATTACTCACAGGTGGTGATTATATAAAGTATTTTTGAGATCAAGAGTGAAGGTTGGCTTGTCTGAGAATAAACTCATTTGAGAAAGGAGAGAAGAAACCAAGTGAATTATTTCATCGAGAACAAATAATTTAGGTAACTGGGAGAAATCATCCTAAGATAATGTTAGATGTGATTAGCTGCCAGAGTGCACTGGCATGCAGTTTGTCCGTGTTCCCTGTGTTTACTCAGTGCAAACTCCGACCTAAACTATTCATTCAGTGCACTCCTTTCAGCTTGGGGAAGGAGCCACACCTTGGGTTTTTTTGGTTTTCGTTTTTTTTTCCCCTTGCACAGTTCTCTGGTGACTCATTGAGAACTGTTTGTTTTTAAATGTTAGCAAAAGTCAGTTTGGTTCACCAGGAAAAGGGCAGCTTGCCTAGTCCATTCTGTTCTTTACTCGGATTCCACCTTAGAGGCAAATAAGAGCTAGAATTGCTCCAGCCAAATCGGGCAATTGCCATTGGAAAGGAAAATTAAAATTTGCCTGCCAACCTTCCCCTGCCTGAAAGAAATAGGAGATAACCTCTTTTCACGTTGAGGGACGTGATACAGGCAGAACAGATCTGGTTCAGTTACTTCCAGTTACTGTTTTTTGGGAACATTCCGCAGCTTATAGCTGGCAGCGACGCTGGACGCAAGGAGAGTAGCAGCTTGGATTGCTTAGGAATAACATTTCAATGAGGACACCTTACTGGAAAGAAATCAGTTGCCTTTTATATGCACAGCTCTGCTGCTGTAATTGTTCTGAATCTAGAAAGCCTCACTAACACTTGAGTCTGCAGGAGGAAACTGACCTTATTCTCAACACACTGGCCAAAGCAGCAAGAAAGCTGAGGTGCAAGTTGTAGTAATTGCCTTTTTAATACAATTTCTCTTTTCTTCCGCTAAAGAGTAGGTGATTAGCAGGATGGGGGTTTGGCTGGTAGCAGTAGCCTGTTACAGAGGGAAGAGCTGGGGGTCAAGTAGATTTCATCTATACTTTTGGGCCAGCACTACCTAAAATTAAGTGGTGCCTTAAATTCCACTGTTAGGGAGTTAGCCCAGATGTACACGTGTTACCTCTTGTCAAGACCTACGTTGAACTACAAGCTGAGGTAACTTTGCTTAGGCTCTTAATCTTCTGTTGGAGCTGACATAAGGGACAGAAAAAATCCTTTTTCTATTTCAGCAGTTAGAGAATGACAGTAGAAAAATTACTGGTCTATATTTCTTTCACATTGATCTCAACTGTATTTACCCACTCCTGCACAACATTGAATTTTATGAAGTTTTAGTTCTGTGTGAGAGAAGAGCCACCACTATTCTGCAGGGCTTGCTGGAGATTTAGGGTCTTTCATTGTTAATCAGCACGGAGTCTGTTGCAAAGCACAAATTGCGCCCATTTTTCAGGTTAAAACTCAGGATAATCTAGGTTTCAGAGGCGGTTCCAGGAGTGTAGCTCAAAGAATACTCTGGCACTGATAAATCCATTTTGATACCAGTCCATGGGATGAATTTTAAATGCTTTCCTATGAGGAGACAGATACCTAGACTACAAGCAAATTCCTTGCTGCAAGCTTAGTTGCAATACAGAGTCTTAATTCATATTTGTCTTAAATAGTTGACAGAATTCTTCTCTGTGATGAGGTGATAGTATAATTTCAGAGGGGTATTGAAAGGCTGTACTTAAGCTTAAAAGTGCTATCAAGGATAGTGTAGCTGTTGCTGAATTACTCATGGTCATGTCTGAACAGTTCCAAAAGAAGCAAAAAACAAAAGTACATTAATGTGCAAGTGCCCAGTCAGCTGGAAAACATTTGTTTGCATACCAGTAATTGTAAATTGGGAGATAAGCTCGAGAAATTCTTGACCTGGCACACTTTTAAAGTTATTTATTTATTTATTACATAAAAGCCAAACACAAGTTGAAAGACTTTGAAAAATTGCTCTGGTTCCTCAGGTAATTACTGCAGATCTTTTTGAAATGAGCGTCTCAAATTTTCTTTCTATTAGATATTCCTCTGTGATGATCAGTTGTTTAAACCGCACTAAGCCTGTAGGTGACAATTAGGAGGGGAGGGTTAAGCAATGTCTGATTCATAATTGGAAAGAACAATCACAGAAAAATAAAATCTTAAGGGCGAATTGCCAAAAGCCACTTAGCTGCTTGACAGCTGTGAATGTTTGGCTCACAGTTTTCCCTCTGGAGTGATACGGGGCATTTAGGCTCTTTAAAGGCTCCTTAGTGATATCATTAAAAGACTAAAGACTATTCAGTGTGATAAGATCACACTAGTGTGATCACACTGTCACACCAATGTCAGAAAATTAATACTGGAGTTGAGAAAAAAGCAACAAAAATGAGATTTGTTGGTAGTTCATGCTTTTCTTCCTAATGGGAACCCTACAAAATAAAATATTGTTGCCCGTCTTGGCTTTCATGTACTTAGCCCACGTACTCTGGGCTAAGCTGGTGTTTGTTGGTGCTGCACTGTCAGCTGTTTCAGGCTTAATTTAGCATCTTTATGGGGATATGTTTGGAAAGGTAGTGGCACAGTTGTACCAAAAAATTTCTTAACATTGCCCCTAATTTCATAACCTTGCTTATGCAGGTAAACCTGGGTCTGAGTCCAGCCCGCCATCTAATAAAGTTATTTTCATAAACTTGGGAAGTCCTGTCTTAAAATAACTTTAAGTTTGTCAGCACTACTTTTTTGGGAGCCTTTTCCAAACTCTGACCTCTGCTGGTCAGACATCTCTTTCCAATTTTGAGCCTAAATTTATTTCTGAGATATGGTTCCTTCAGGAACAATGTGCTTTTCCCTCAAATAGCTCCTGTTCTTGGGGGTTTAGTTTCCTAATATGTTGTAAAGAATAATTATATCACTTCCTTGTCTTTCTTTGTGAAGGCTAGACAAGAAAATCTTTAATTCTTGTTTATAACCTAAACTCTCATTTCCTCAAATATCCTGTATTCCTTCTCTGTATTTGATACAACATGAATTTATGGAATAGTACTGCTGATACAGTTTTACAAGAGCCCTGTACTTGTGGCATCGATACTTTACTATTGCTGTCAGACCACGTTGATGAGAGTGCCTCTTCCACAGCTCTATTGTGGTAGGGTTTCACATAGCCTGTGATTTCATAGAAAACTCGTGGTCTTTCTCCCTTCTGCTGCTTCCAACTGATGCCATCATTCGGCAAAGTGTCTCTTGCCTTTCTTGGGCAAGGTAGGGGATTGGAGTGAATAATCACAAACTTCAGTACCTAGCCCAAACTTGATACTTTGAGAAGTAGAGGTTGCAGTAGAAAACTAACCCTTGCAGTTTGACTAGCCCATGTTTCATTTTGCAATAGTATCTTTAGATTCATAAGCAATAGTAAAAGAGTATGGTAAAGGCTGCTACTGCAGGTTTAAATATTTACATTGTAAACCCATTTTTGGGGGCAACTTTGTATCTTGGAGCATAGCTGAAATTTTGAATTTAAGCATCCCCTGCTTATGAAAAATGAAGAAGTAAAATCTAGGAAAAAAATACAGTTCTGACTGCAATCCTGTAAAATGGAGTAAAATTCCTATTGCCATTCTTTTATGCAGGCATTGGAGTCAGTGGTGTTATGTGCTCATTTATGTCTGTGCCTCTTTTATGAAGGTGCGTAATTGAAATATGGCCCATGCTTGGTTTGTTTATATCACTGACAAACTTAAGGGAAATGTAGAGTCAGTTATTCTGTATGAGCAGAAGATTTCATGTAGTTTGAGGATGCGTGTATTTGAGCTGATACTGTAGAGAGAGATGACCTGAGATGAACAAGAGAAAGAGAAGCAAGGCAAATAAACACTGTGTGTGTTATTTTGGAAGAAAAGTGTAGAAAAGAGACCTTTCTATGAAGTGGCAACTGGTGAATTGGTGATGCAGAGAACAGAGGAATTATCTGATTTAGTTAGTTTTCTCTGTGGTCAGGGAGGGGCAACCTACAGATCTTCTTAAAAGTGCCAAAGAGGTCCTATCCCTTACGCCCGTTTTCTCTTTGAACTGCTACAACTTGCAGTAATAAACCTTTGGTTTTGCTGCTTGATCCTAAGTAATGCCATGACATAGGTCAGTATTCCTATTAAATGAGCTGAACCGTATACTCGGCTTAAGATTTTATCTTGTTTATTTACAGTAATGACAGATGGGTATGGATTGGAATGAATAAGAGGAGTCCAGATTCTTTGGGAACTTGGCAATGGAGTGATGATAAACCCGTAAGTTAACTTTTAACCAGGAAACGTCATGTCCTGATTTGTTTCAACTTGGACTGGATTGAAAGTAAATTGTTAAATATTTTAATGAAAATATGGCAGCTCCTTCAACAGATGAATAATTCAGAAGATTATGCACTTAAGAGCTGCCATCCAGGCAGACTTCCAGTTAAAAACATATCTTTAATAAGGTTAACCTGATTTCTGTCTCTATTACATTAAAATATTTTAACAGAAATATAGTAGTAAACCTCTAAGAACTGGTGGAGGGAACAAGATGTCTTCATGCCACAACAGAGGGGAGGGTTTACCAGTTCATCTCCTTGATATGTCAGACTTCTCCAAAAAATATCTTCCTCACTATAATTGATTTATTTGACTGAAATGGTTCTTTCCTTCTCTTCCCTCATAATAACAGGTACACAGACTCAAAACTGAACCAGTAACTGCCATTTAACACATGTTTTAATAGAGATAAACATAATGGGATCTCAGGTTTGAATGGTTGTCTCTGGGGATTACCATAGCACAAATAGTCATATAGTAATGATTCTTTCATCCTGTAGGTAACTAGTGTTGTTATGCCACTTGATTATCTGGAAGATGAATACGATACAAGAGACTGTGCTGCATTAAAGGTTAGTTTCAAGGTATTTAATTGCAGCATACATAATTTACATGGAAGTACTTAGAAAAAATATTTTGCCAGCCATATATTGAATTTAGGTTGACTGCTGAGATGATTTCTTTGCATAGTGAAAAAGTTGCTAGTGTTCCCTTTTATCAATCTACGCCTACTATAATTTTTCCCTTATTCAAGCAGGTTTTATGAACCAAGCATTGTGCTAATGATAACCTTTCATAAGACTTCTTTTGAACTACAAAATATTTTGGTAACGATGCTGTTCTCTATTGCTTAATGCTATACTATGTATCTCTCGTATATTGTACATAACACTTAAGGATGTAACGTGGAGTCTAAAACAAAAGAGCAAACAGAGCCCTACCAGTAACTTCTAAAAATCTAGATTTGTTTTTCTGAACTGCAAGTTAACAAAATGTTTGAAACCTAAAGTAGGCGAATGGAGTAGCCAGGATAAAGCGTGTGTTTGTGTGTATTTCCTTGTTTACTTGTGAAATAGACTGTTAGTGCTTTGTTGGTTTCTAATTCAAAATACCAGACCTCTGCTTAATTCCTAGTTATGTTCTTCATTGCTTAATTTAGTCTTGATGGCATGAGTTTTAAAATGGCCTTTAACTTTCCTGAAGCATTACCTGACTTCTTATAAGGTCATTCCAATACCATCCTTTCTTTTAACCTAATTAGAAGGACCTCTGCTTTTAGGATTTACTGAAGTTGCATCCCTTTGCTTCTGTTCACAGCCGTTTCCCTTCATTCTCTTCTCCTGTGTTGATGACCCCAGGCCGAGAAGCTGTCAGCATTAAGCTACTAAAAATTTTAGACAAGGGGAGAGAAGTTTAAAGGGGACACTGCGAATGATAAAAAATTCTCCTTATTGGAGAGATCGGCAAGAGTGAAGTCAGATTTTAAGCTTGATTGTGAGAAATAATATTAAATAAGAAAGATTATTTCTGTGCCAGTTCAGGTGTTTGCTTCTTTTGAGCAGAAATGACAATCGTTTCAGGGCAATGAGTTGCAACAGATAATTCAATAATAAGCATCAATGAGGTCCTATGTACTACGAAAAAGCAAAGAAACGTTGCAAGAAGAGACCTTTGTATGTAGACTTACTTAAGTCTTTTACCTAATTCACAAACCTTCACAAACTTGGCTAGCATGGAGCATTGTAGTTGAAGAGTTAGTTTTATCTGCTCATTTTCTGCAAAATAAATTGTGGGACTAAAATCACATTAAAATATACTGCCTTTGCCAAAGTACCTTTTTAATACAGTTTCATTTCTTGTTTCAGAGGCCTATGCCATACTAACTCCATTCTCTGCTTCTACTTTTATACAGACCTCTCAGTTTTCACGGAGATCATTTTGGAGATTTTATTTCCATGAAGGCAGAGACCTGGAATTTTACTTCAAGCCTTTTGATTGCGAAGCTAAACTTGAATGGGTCTGTCAGATAACAAAAGGTAAACTGCAGTTATATCCATTTATCCTTAGCAAGTAGTGTATTATTTATTACCACTGAGTTGTCATTATTGCTCAGTAGCAGAAACTTAGGAAACGATAAAAATATTGTTTGCATTCTGAGCTGTTAAGAGGTCAGTACATGAGATCTCTCACCTGTATCGCATACAAACAGATGTGTACTTAGAATATTCAAAGGTACATCAGAAAATGATCACAAGGAGGATACACTATCACTGCTGCCATATTCTTTCTTGCCCTATGAAGTGAGAAGTGGCTTCTTATTAGGTGAGGTGATAAAACCCACCGAGCTGCAGCATTTGTGGACTTCTTTCTGATGTCTGACCACAGACGTCTTGGGTATAGAGTTTGCTTCAACCTTAGGTGAATTAGGCGCCTTCTGGTAAAACTGGAGTACTAGCTCCTCGTTGTAGTGAGACGAGGAGTGGGAATACAAAAGAACGGCATGGCATATCTGTAGAGATCCAGGGTTTTTCCATGCGGTATGAAAAGTGCTGTAATCCAATGGGCTTTCACGTGTTGGTTGTTCATTAAAAGGCATTTCAGGGGTTGAAACTTTTTGTTGTGGGGAGATATGGCTAGATATACTACTTTGATGCTTCTGTTGTGCTTGGGAGAAAAAAAAGTCCCAGTTGTTTAAGACTGAGGTATGCAAAACTCCCATTAGTTTTACGTGAGCTTATTTTAAACTATTAAACCTTAGTTTAAACTATCAAAAGCATGAGTACAATACATCGTGTCCATTATTGGTGACCACAGTCTTGTTAGAAGGTGAACTTGAAGTGTCTGTTCCTTTTTTTCCTCTGGACAGGTAGCACTCCAAAGACACCCGAGTGGTACATACCAGGTAAATGGACTTTTTGCATATTCTTGTGCTATGTCTATATAGTTGTTAATACTCTAGATATTTACTTAGTTTTGTTATATAAATACTGTAAATACCTGTTTGATACCAGCAAAGGTCATGACTGATAGAATTTGAATCTGAGAGCTCAGAATGCAAGGGGCGTTGGCTCCTCCCAGTGTCAATCTGAAAATTCTCATTACATTCAGAAAACAAAAGGCTGAGTTTTTCAGAACTTATTTCTTATGTGTGTAATATTTCTTCTACATAGATGAAATTGGAATTCATGGAGCCCCACTTGTTGTTGATGGAGCTGAGCTGTGGTTTGTACCAGATAAAAACCTGAGCTTCCAGGAAGCTATTTTCTACTGTCAAAAAAATGATAGTGATTTAGCCTCTGTGGAGTCTTACCCAAAACTCAGGACAATACTATCTCAAATAGAAAAGGTAAGGAGGTGTAATCTGTCTAAGAGATACTTTCCGCTATAGGGAAATTTTCTTGCCAGTTTTTCCAATATAAGAAAATGCTAATGCTTAATTTCTTTCTTTTCCTGTTGGCCTTAATAGTTTTTAATTGTACTTAGAAGGAAAAGATTAGTTGAAAGAGAATTTTTTTAATGTCAATCTTGTAAAAGAATTTTTTTAAAACTTAAAAGTAGCCTTAGCAACATGGGGGGAAAAACCCTCGCCTCCAAATGGAGAGAAAGCATCATAACAGGACCACTATGTAAGCATCCCATTGTCTGCAAATACTTCACTGAACAGTTGTGCCAGTTCTTAGTTTTATGCATGGGACAGCACATTGTTTTTCACCTGATGAGAGAATTTACTTAGAAATGTGTTGGTGGTCTGATAGCCTTGACTGAAAGGGGTTTGTGGTGTTCATAGCATGAAAGTGCATTCTTTTAAGGAATCTTACCAAAACATTTCAAGTTTCAGAAACACTTCAAGTTTCAGCATTTCTGGTACTGCCTTTCTTCAGTGCCACTGCTTGTGAGACAACAATACTTTCTGAAATTAGCAGCTTGCAAGCTCTATTCATGAAATTTCTCCTGACAAGAAATTACCTGGAAGGAGAAATTACAAGGCAGGAAAAATCAAGGATTCGACCTGCTAAATCTCTAGTCTTTTCATGAACTATTTGTTGTTAGGAGGGAAGAACAGCATTATCCTGAGGAAGGAAGGAACATCATCAGCTTTAGGCAGATTGCAACTATGTCCTGGCTGTCTGGTAGAGTTCCTGCTATGAATTTTGTGGGAATGATGTATCTAGCACACACTTAGGACAGTGCTGCAAGATTTCCTGTAGCTTTATCCAGCAGAGTAGAACACGTGGGCTTTTTTTTCTAGTAGGTGCAGGGGTCCATCTACTTGGCATATCAGTCTCAAACTGTATCGTTTCCTATTGCTGAAGAACAGTAATTCCTGCATGTTTTGGAAACATTTAGAATTAAAACTAATTTTGTCATTGATTTATCCTTGGTAAAGTCCAGAGCTCTTTCTCTATGGGTTGTAAAATACTGGGGTTTTTGTTCTTTATTTCCACAGTTATCAAACAGCGAACAGAAGTGGTGGCTGAAGTTTATTGATTATGGCTACAGCTATCATTCACCGTATGTAGAATAATTATGGGATGCTTTATTGTAAGCTTTTTTTGATGTGCTTTTTAGGAATATAGTTAACTAAAATAGTTTTTAAAGGGAAATATTTTATCCCCAAATTAGTAAAAGCTTACTTCTTCTGTATCACCCCAAAGAAGTAAGGTAAATAATTTGAACTAAGCTAGAATGCAATACGTGTTATTCAGTGACCATTGTTCTCTGCTGTTGTTCACATGTACCTGTACCTATTCTTGCCATGCTAAACTCAGACGATAGAGTACCTAAAGCAGAGACTAGAACTATGTAGTGCTCAGACAAAGCAAATAGAGGTTAAGACAGTACATGTGTACAACTAGAAAGTGGGTCTATTTAAAAATATTGTTGAAATATTTTCATTAGCTGCCAAATTCTGAGTTCTATTCCCACTACAAGCATTATCAACATCAAAAATTTAATTCAAAGTAACTTAATAACTGAATTCATAATCCATTTCTTGTGTGTCTGTCGGAGCCTCTAAATTTCAGGTTGTTGGGCTTTGACATCTTAGTCTTGTCTTGTGAATCCTTGAAATCTGTGGTCCTAATAGCTAATGTATTCCATTGATCTTTAAAATGCTTTTAATGGATTTTTAAGCTCACTTCTATGTTCTGTTAATAATTGGGGAACTGAAAAAAAAAAAAAAATTTTTCTGAAAAAACCCTGTCTGAGGGTAGCTGAGAAATACCTGAGACCAGGCAATGTGAAACTGGTTTAAGACGTCACTCTTCTAGTTAGGTAATGCCAAAGTCTTGGAGGCCTTATAGTGTAGCCCTGTAGAGCTGAGATGACTCACAGCAAACCTTGAGTCGTGCCGTTCGTGGCTACAGGGAATGATCACAGGCTTCTTACAAGGAAAATTCTTCGCTTGCCAAAACACTATAGCAGTATACTGCTTTGAAAATGAAACCGGGGCTATTCTCCTCACTTGTCCTGACAATGTGCCAGCGATTGTAGCATGGTGATAAATAACCTCCTACCCTCATTCTGCGCATCTCCTCGAATCAGTTAATTTGAGCAAGGTGCATAACTACTGAACCTACCACATACTTGTTCCTTGTCTAGTTTTCCCCCGCTCTGTCCTTTCCAGTGTTGTAGGGCATCTCCTAGAAACAGTTACCAGCCCAAATTTTTGTTTGCACTGGCTTTATTGCTATCAGAGTTTCCACTCGAAGATCACATTGGATTGGAGATTGATTCTGAAATGTTTGTATCCAGTTTACAGTTATTTTCACGCTTCCATGATCGATTCCTGAGGGATTGCTGGTATGTTTCTAGGAAGAACTGGTATAGAGGTAAGGCTGTTTTTATTTGGTCACACCTCTCTGTCATTATTATATTTTAAAAACCCCAAAAATGTAATTACTGTTCTGCCCAAACTCTTATATTGAATGTATTCATACTGAATTAGGAGTGAATAGCTTCTTAACAATAATCTGATTGAATTTTGAATCATTTATTTCTTCCTTATGTTAGAAGCTGTGATAATATTTCTTGATGACCAGAGGCAAACCTGAATTCAGATGACAATTTTTTTCATGATTGATTGTCACTTGTTTTGTGACATAAATTGACCAGGTGAAATCTGGTTTTGGTGGTTACCTTTATGTGTTTATGCTACATACTCCGAGCTCTGGAAATTAAGTCTTAGGGTAGTGTTAGTTAGAGGAGCTTGACTGAATACTTGCAACCACATATGCATCTGGAAATGCAAATTTCATTAAGTAGTGGAGTCATACTGGAAGAGATACGCAAAGTAATGGAAATGCCACCTGGTGGTACTTGAAGCTTCACGTTTCCTTTTTTCAACACTGTTTTGTATTGAGGAAAACGTATAACCCCTGGAGAACGATTAGTTCCTCCTGTCTACTATCATTTCCGCTTTAAAGCCCATTATTCTGTTGTGTGCTGCTGACCTGTTTTCATCACTATTAGCCAAAAATTGCTCTTGACTAGGAAGCCAATCCAGTTACTGTAGGAGTAAACCAGTACAGGCCAGATGCTCTCCATATGGATGTTAAAGGATTCCTTTTGGCTTTAATGACCTTTAGATCGCACACCCCATATGCCAGAATATGAGATTAGTCCTCATATTCAAAATCTTCATATTTTGTGATCTTTCTATTTGGAGTTTCCTCTGCCTGGATGAAGTGTTACTACTGGAAGTAAGGGATCGGACTCTGCATCTTTAGGAATATTGTATTACCATCTGATAGAAATCATTTATGGTTGTCTTTTGTTCTGCTGTTACTTTTAATGCTTTATATTTCATAATACTTCACTGTCGTTGCACTGAAAAGGACTTCGCCTCAGACGGGTCTTTGTCATGTCATGAAGTATGGATGACAAATGGAACGTGATAGGCGTTACCGTAACTGGTTTTTAAAACTTATATTTCTGCAGACTACCCAGTTAACTGTAATGTGAAACTGCCCTTCATCTGTGAAAAAAATAATGCCTCCTTACTAGAGAAACATGATCCCAGTTACCGACCAGTTGGAGGAGGTTGCCCTAAGGGTTGGCATCAATTCCGGAGTAAGGTACAGAGATAGTACTGAGCAATTATTCTCACCTATTTTTCATAGTCCAGTAAGATGGAGTGCCCTACTGAAAGAGGTGAGGAAGTAGCCCCTCTGTTCAGGAGTGGACTGGGAGGTGACTTTTGAAAATTACATGCACTGATTAAAAGAATCTCCTCCCCTTCTCTGTCCATTGTTCAGGATTGGTAGTTTCTTAATTTCCAAGCAGTAAATTTCAGGTGTTTTGCTTTCCCATCACCACACGTTTAGGTCCAAGAACGTTGGTTATATTGTCTAATCTTGGGCTCTGCTTTGAAAGAGGAGAGGGACTAGGAAGAGGGAGGATGAGGTTTCTGTGGCAGAAGCATCTTCATTCTCCTGCTGAGTTAATCGCAGGCAGGCAGCAAGCCGGCAGACACTTGGCTCCCTAAGTTGCTTTAAGGACTTAACTCACTTAAGCATTAGAAGCAGCTTTTTAAGAATGAACCAACAGAGGTCAGAAGCCATACTAGAGTATATCTCAGTACAATGTTTTAAGGCAGTCATCTTAAATCTTAGACTGATTCCTGTTACTTGGCCCGCCATTATTCTGTACATAAGAAGGAACCTGCATCAACCCTGCACGTTGTATTGTGCCGAGGTTTGCAAATTTACTTCACATCATTGCAGAATATAGCTTTTGAGTTCCCGTGTAGTTTCTCCCAAAAGGTAATGCATTACAATGCAGGTTCCTGGCCCAACGCCGTCTGACTTTAGAGTTCGTGTATGAATTCTCATTCTTAAAACAGTACGTGATCCCGCTGTAGCCAACTAAAAATTACTGAATTCTAACCCATCAGGGAGTGAGGAGTTATTCAGTGGGATTATTCATCATTTTATATTTAGCTATTCTGTTGAATCTAATAAGAAATGCATGCAGCTACTATCAGTTCCCTTGCTTTCTGAGAAAAATAATTGTGGTGTATTGCAGGAAATGAGGAGTTTTTAGGGTTGGCTTAAGAGCCTTTTCTTACAAGTTATTTCTTAGAAAGCAATGGTATGATGAAAATCCGTTTCATTGTGTTTATTTTGCAGTGTTTTCTAAAGATGAAACACGAATATTTAACATTTAATGCAGCTAATGAAAAGTGCGTAACTTTTGGAGGCTCTCTTCCATCTATCTCAAATCAAGCTGAGCAAGGTATGGTGGCGAACTTCGGGCACTTTTAGTATGCAGCTTCTCTTTCAAATTGAGTGTAGTTCTGCTTAAGAACTTGAGCATAAAATCGCTTAGTTACCTACAGGCATGCTGGGACCATTCTAAAAATCCAAGACCAGTTAAATATGTGGTGTCTATTGTTGTTTGCATTGCTGGAAACATAATGTGGAAATGCAGTCAGCAAACATTTGAGCCAGTTTAAAGAGCAGTTTCTCTGTATGATCTTAACCTGTTATAAAAAGAAAAATCTCTAAAACTTTGCATTAAGGGTTGGGGATAGAAGGGTCACCACTGAATGAAGCATTCCCACGTTTTGTTTTGCAAGTTAAAACTTAACTGAGACTGTAGACTTTGCGCTGTGAAAACCACCTTGGGAGCTGCTTCCAAGACAAGCTCAGCTGTCTGTGTGGGGACGAGATGGCAAAGACGATGCCCACTGGAGCACGTAGGAGACTCTGTGTCTGAGCGTGCTGAGCAGTTTAATACGGCAATGTGTCTAAACTGACCACCTGCAAGGTCTGCAGGACACTGATAGGAGGATGGAAGGCAAGGGGACTGCAAAACAGAGTTGTTCCGCGTTTGGGACCTGCCTCTCAGCTGTCGTATAAACTGGAGTCATTTGAGGTCAACGCAGCGAGGAAGAAATGCATTCACATTGGCTGCAAGTAATATTCAGCGATAAACTGCTGAATGAGACAGCTGTATTTGCAACTGTATTCTTGTGGATAACTAACAGTTCTCTGCAGGTATAGCTGAAGTAGCTCGTTTGAATTCTGCAATGGGCACAGTGCATAGTTTCTTTATAAGCAAATAACCTCTCGCCAAATGGAATATGGAAAGTGGACTAGGAGGGCCACTAGCGTACCTGAAGGCAGCAGCTGAATGGTAACTCTTTTTTTCACTGCTGTTTTGGGGGAGGAATAGGGGTTTAACCATACAGGAATATACATGTCTGAGACCTGCTTGGTTTTGGATACTTTTAAGATTGCAAAAGCAGAGCCATTCTGAAATGTTACATAGTCTGGTTTGGTGCATGTGGAAGTATTTGTTATTGGTTTGTGTTTGTTTTTCTTTCCCACCTATATGGAAAGAAGACACAGTCCTCTTAAAGAAGCGTGTCCCTCTCTGTAGGCTGCTTCTCCTCTTCCCAGTGGCATTAGGCGGCTGGCTAGCTCTGACATGTAAATATGCAATGGCTTTGTCTAGCTCAGAAAACAGGCTTCGGCTAGTCCGGCAGGTGGCCAACAGTTGAGACATGTCAGCAGTAGCTAATTAGGTAGCTTCAATTTGTCTTCCTAATCTAGACAAGCACAGTGAATGCCTTTGGTGCCTGAGGGGTTACCGAAGCCCATTGTTTCATGCCAGAATGCTCACTAAGAGGGCTCTCATTTAAGGTTTTCCTGGCTGGACTTTTTTCCAAATAAAATGGACTTCTTTGTCCTGTCCTGCTTTCTCTGATGGTGGGGTGGGCAAATGAATAAGGTACAGAGATAGTACTGAGCAATTATTGTCACCTATTTTTCATAGTCCAGTAAGATGGAGTGCCCTGGTGAAAGAGGTGAGGAAGTAGCCCCTCTGTTCAGGAGTGGACTGGGAGGTGACTTTTGAAAATTACATGCAAAATGTGGATGGAAGTGCAAGAATACAAGGTAGTGGGCAGAGAAACAGGTTAAATCCACTACCTGCTCCTCAGATGAGGATTTGGAGGACAAATATCAATAGTCTGCTGCTTTCAGACAAAATCAACGTGAAAGGTGTTATCTGTGGAAGGAAGGGATGATAAGCATTTGGCAGTCGCAAAGTGCTGGGAAAACTAATTCAAACGGGGGTTGCATTATCTTGTTTATGTGAAGTGTTTTTTCAGATGTTTACTGTTGTTGTTTGAACCACAACATGTACATTTACTGTTCTGATTTACTGTTCTGCTCAACAGATTATATAACATCCTTGCTTCCCGGTATGCCGAAAGATATTTGGATTGGTTTGCAGTTTCTGTTCAGCACAAGGGAAAACAAATGGATAGATGACAGTAGACTGCTGTATAGTAACTTTCACCCACTCCTGACAGGAAGATTAAGGAAAATTCCACTGGACGTAAGTTCTGACTTTTGACTTCTCTTGACTATTGAGTAATGAAATTTGGAATATTGACTGGGGGGGGGAAGCCAAAAAATTACGTTAACAGACCATATCCCCAGTTAGTGGTTTTAATTGGCAAGCAAGGTGACTGTCAGTAATGGAGTTCTGTTTACCTTTATTTGGATGACAATCTGAACTGAGATATGAAACACTGAAGGGTGAAGGAAGAAAGCAGAAAAAACTGTTTAGTGACTCTTCTGCAACTTCTATTTGTGATTTAAAGACTACATGAAAACAGTCATCAAAAAGATGTCACCAATAATACTTGGTTCCGTTACACTAAGAATGCATCTGTACGCCATTATACGTTGGTGTTTCGCTTGCTGCTCTGCCCAGGGTGAAGCATAATAAATTTAATCAAATCACACCATCAAACAAGATTTATTTTAACCGTTAAATAATTTCATTTAATATTCTCCTCTGCATTTAACTTTATGAATTCGTTTTGAGTCCAGGTACCTGATAGTGTCTGTAAAATAGGTAAGCTGTATTGCACCACTCCTTTGAGACTTCTTAAACAAGTTCAGACAGCTCGGGTTCTCTGAGCCTCATGTTACTTCACCTTCTCTACGCAAGTATGTTTATGCTTTATATGAGTCTGATAAGCATATTTCTGGTTTTCAGCTTTTTGATGAAGAATTTAACAATCAGTGTGGTGTAATCCTCAATGATCCCAAATCACAGTATGTTGGAACATGGAATTTCACTGCTTGTGCTGACAGGCACTTCTTGGGTATATGCCAGCGGCCTATAGGTAAGTCTGAAGAGTCAAAATAAATTACAGCCAGAGTTTGCAGTTAAGATGCATGTGCCAGGAGACCTTTTAATGCATGTAAACTGTTGCAGTTGAAGAGCAAGATTCTTGTAGAGGCTGAACAGGTAAACTTCGGAAAAGCAGAGTGCGCAGGGTGATCTGGGACCTATTTTATCAGCCATTAAGAATTTTCCCTTTTCATTTTTCATAGCCCAGTTTGGAGGGAATCTGTTTTCCTGAGACACTCTGTGTGGTTTCAGCTGAACCATACTTCAGCAAATGGGCCTTTAATGTTCTGTAGATACAGATGTCGTATACATTGAGGGGTCGAACAAGTGACTCCTTTTTCCTCTTCAGAACTGTGGAAGTGAGAAGCCGTACGAAGGAATCTTGCAACATTTCCATCCTCCTTAAACATATCCTGTGTTTTTTAGCACTATCAGAATATGAGTTATCATATACTTTCAACATTGAAATCAGTCTCCCCAGAGCAAACCTTGAGGGCGTACAAGGGGAGTGCTAATTTTGAGTGTTGCAGCTTTCCCTAGCTTTGTACAGATCTGTTGGTGTGAGTGGGTTTTCTTAATCTGAACTAAAAATAATATTCTGATGTAGCCATGTGGGTTGGTTGACACCAATTACTGGAATCAGATCAAACACATATAGCTTTTATATGCATTTAATTACTGCTATGAGCTAACGTTCAGCATACCCACTTCTGCATATGTTCCTCTGTATAAATAATCCTTTTAAGTAACTAACGTGCTATCTTCTAAAAAAAAACCCCCACCATAACAGGTGTGCAGAGCACCCAAGAATATGCCCACCTTCTTCATTCTCAAATAGGCAAAGAGATTTCCCCCTCCATTTAACACAAAAAATCTTTATTTCAGTGCCAAATACTTCAGAAATTCCATGTGTCCAGATTAGAAATCTGGATGAAGAGACGTAGTCATAAAAATTCCAGAAGGGGATTTTTATGAATAGGAAGTCAATGGTATGTCTGTGTAGATCAATATATTATTAGACTGGGCTGACTAAAATACTAAGCACTACTTCTACAGCCATGGCTAGAAAGGTATAATGAAAAAGGGTTTTGGACCACCACAGAACGTGGCCTGGTATGGTCTGGTCTTATATCACCATTGTATTAGGGATCTAAGGGTAATTCAGGCTGGAAGGGACCTCAGCAGGGTGCAGGGACAGCAATGAGAGAGTCCAGGTTGCCTAAGGCTTTATCGTTGGGAAAAAGATGATTCAGGTTCCTTGGAAATCTTGGCATGATTGCGATTTGCAGAACTTCTTAAGATGTTAATCATCAGGAATTACTTCTTTCAGAAGCGGACACTTTCCTTACTACCCCGTTTCCAATTTGGTACCCCTTGATGTGTGGTGGCACCCTTGGTCCCACGGTTCTTTCCTGTAGCTGTTTACTAAGTGAAAGCATTTGGCAGCTGACACAAACCACTTCAAACAATCTGTTTCAGCCTTGTCACTTTCCTGATCTATTGAAAGCTGTAAATTGTGTATAAATATCAAATTAATATTATGTTTCTGTCTCCTTGTGTTTTGGAAAATGGTCCTGTCAGCCATTTATATCCTCTTATTTATTGAGTGCTTTTTTAAAAAATTTTCCCCCCCGCTCAGTGAGCCACCTTCTGCTTGGGATATTTTAAATGTCAGGGGTTTACTCCCTTTTGGGAAGTCAATTTATTTTTGGTTGTATATAAAATTTTTGGGCTTACCCAGGTTTGCATGCTTTAATTTGATGCCCATGGGAATGTTTGCATCTTTTATTAACTGCAGTTGCTGTGTATTGCTGAGCTGTATGCCTTCAGTATGATGCTGATAACTGTGATAACACTCGGTGCTTAGAGCACAAATAGTGAATCATACTCCCCCCCAGCCCCCCCCATGCAAGGTGGATTTTCTGCAATTAGTTAAGCACATGTGGAGGCAAAATCAATTCCCACTATACCGTGGATGGCAGTAAGGAATTCTGGGACTGTACTGTACACTGTAAGATCTGCATAGACAAGTTTTGTGGCTCATTAGTTTCGCATAAGCATAAATCCACAGGCTCCACAGAGATAAATGAGTCAAGTTTGGCTGTCGCTGTATTGCGGCAGAGAGCAGTCACTCTCTCCCATTCTTCTGTTTAATTAAAGTTCTAGAATATGTTTTTAGTTCAATAAATAGGATTCTTAACATTATTTGCCAGTTAGTTAAAAATAGCAAATATAAAAAGATGTGAACCTAAGTTGAGAGAGATATACAAAGTAGACTGGCTGAAAATAATCCTTCTTATTTTTTCTTTTATATATTTTCTCCCAGGGAGAATTCAAACAGATTTTTCTGTTTGTTACAGAGAAATTTGGAGTTTAAAATGTGTTCTAGTGTTTAACCACCTAATAACTGGATTTCTTTCTTACATGTAGGAACGGCTGATAAGCAGGCCGAGCAAGTCCTTAATGAAACATTGAGCTATCAAAATGTTCACTACATGCTAATTCTGAAGAATTTGTCCTGGAATGATGCAATGGCTGCATGCATAAATAACAAGATGCAGCTGGTTAGCATCACAGATCAGTTCCAACAGGCTTTTCTTGCTGTTCAGGCTGCCCTTCATAATTACCCACTGTGGACTGGACTCTTCAGCAGAGATGTAAGTTTTACTTTCCCCTCAGACTGTGGCTTAAGGTAATTTTGAGAGTTGTGTGAAATGGAAACTGGGATGGAAAAATGCAATGAAAAATTAATTTCTGGGGTAACTGTTTCTATTTTGGGATAACCATCTGGAAGGTCTCAAGATTAATGTTCTAAATCTTCAGTTCACCAAGCTACATAGTTGTTGAACTCCACTGGACAGGTTGATGTTGAGGAGACAATTATTTTAAAAGATAATAGGATGAAGTGGGATATATTGTAGGGTAGCAGCAATATAGATCACTGTATCATCTTTGTTTTCTTTTGTTAATGAATATTAACAAAAATAGAAAAAGAAAGACAATCAAAAATCTGTTTTAAAAGGGAGAAAGTAGAAGTGGCAAACTGATTCCTTTTGCATTTTTTGAACACTTCTGGAGATATGTTTCTAAAGCTGAATGTAGACTCTGCTGTTACTTCATGTTATTTGTGCCTGTGTTTTGAGTTAGAAGGAGACATCCCTGAGACGGATCAGTGGGTTTTTCTTTTTTTCTTCTGTTTGTTTTGTCTTCAGAGAAGTCAATGCAGGAGGTACTTCTTTGTCTTTATTAGCTCTCGATCCACAATGAAGATCTTCAAGAGGTCCCCTGGCTTTCTCAGCTGTTAACGAAACGGCTGGGGCTTTCTCCAGGGTTTATCTTTTCTGTCAAGCCCATCAGTCTTGAGATAACTGGAAGAAAAAAGTTAAAATTTGAGAAGTGCCTTACCTACAAAAGGCTGATGTGCTCTCTCAGCAGCTGTGGTGTTATCTTCCTGTGTCAGTAAAGGGCTACTGAGTATCCTAGGCAAAGTAGCAGGGGGCAATAGAAGTTTTGGTATGTACTTCCTTGAGAACTTTTTTTTTTAAAGGAAACAGGCATTTAATCTTAGTGAACGTGGGGGAACCAGAACAACCTATTTTTGCTCCTCTTTTGAATCTCTATCTGTAAGTGAAGATCAAATGATTCATTTTGCTGCATAGAACTCAGGCACGCGCTAGCTTTTCACTATTGCAACGCTTTGTTATTTGGGCAAAATTAAAAAGTCACATGAAAGGAAATTATAATGATACTGGTCAATAGAACTTGTTACTCCAGTGCTGGAATTACAGACTCAAGAGAAAGATACAAGATAAGTTAAATTAAAAAAGCAGCGTGGGGATTTCCTGAATAAAACCTTTAAATGTAGGATTCGTAAAGGATGGTGTGCTTGTTGTATGCAGGTTTTTCTTACTTATCCTGCATCCTCCAGGGCAGGAACACATCTGCTTTATTAAATTAGTTTAGTATTTAATAGATTATTTTCAACTCAGTGTAGAGTAACTGAGACTGGGCTTTATTTTCAGATATTACCAGTTTTCCAAGACCAGATAATTATATCCACCATTGATTTGCAGGCGCAAATGATGCGATTTGGACATCTCATTGCCAGGCCTTCCTTCACAAGCATAGTAGTTAAATATCAACATTTGATAATTTGCCATCCACTTCAGCTAAATCATATTTTTGCAACTGCAAAACTTAAAAAAGAGACTTGTTTGATGGTGAGGACCAGATCAGAACGCGAGGGCAGTGGAACACTTATAGTTCTCTCCGGAGACACTGTAAATGTTGAGGCAATGTAAATATATTACCATGTCAATTTCTGTACCTAATATTTTTTACTGTGTAAACTCAGACCTTTTACTTACACAATGTTAGGGTGGAAAACATTATGGCTGGCTCGATGGGAAACACGTTAGTTTTAGTCGCTGGTCTGAAGATGATGAAGAAACGAGCGAAGAGTGTGTGTTTTTGGATACTGATGGCTTCTGGAAAACTTCTGACTGTTCCTCTGAAAATCGAGGTGCTATTTGCTACGCATCAGAAAGTATGTGTCCTAGCATAATACTTATAAAAGCTGAATTTTTGTTGTATTATGAAGCGTATTTGATAATTGCAGATTGTAACTTGAAAACTAGAACTTTTTTTAACTTACATTTCCTCAGGCAGGCTGATTTGCATTCCAGGAAAAAAGAAACCAACTTCAAATAGAGACCTTTTAGTTATTGGTCCACACTTAGCACTTTTATGTAGGGATTTTATTCTTTAATCTGTATAACATAACAATTGTGAAAAGTTGTAAACATCAGTATTCTTTGATAATGCTTACTGCTGGTTTTGTTACTTCAAAAAAAAAGATCACCATTATGAGGAAACTGAAAGCAACAATGTGTTATACGCTTAGGGGATGACACTTAATTGTTTTGCATGTTTTCAGATGGTACCTGAAAGTGTTTTGTGGTGTGTAAGTTTGTGTTGTTATTAAATCATGTCCTGAGTGTCGTCTTTCCCTTCTTTAGAGAAGACTGAAAAAGAACAAGTTACACAAGTGAAGTGCCCACATAAGATTAAAAATACACCCTGGGTATCATTTAGAAACAATTGTTACACTTTTATGATAACAAAAAATAGATGGAGAGAACTGAAGTCTCAAGAAGCTCATCATTTATGCAAGAAAATGAGTAAGTATTTTGTCATATTACAGGTATTTATGGACTTATATCAGCTTGAGGGGGATGAGTTTTAGATCTGAGTCACTGTCTTACAATGACAGCAAAGTGAGTATTGAGAAAGGTTGTAGCATTTGGAAATGTGCATTAGCATTGCGCTGCTGAATGCTGTTTGCCCTTGCGCTACTCTGATAAAAAGTGCCAGAGCGTGGGTAGGAGAATTTGAGAGAGAGATGGCTAAGAATTCTGAGAGCTCTGAAAAATTGGAAGGTTGTGTTTGGTTTTTTTTCTCTTTATAATATGCAGATTTTAAATAGATTGGGTAATTGTTGTCCCCTTGGCAACACTTTGGCTTTACAGTCACATTTATTTCATGGAGGTTTTTTCCCCCCCTTGCCGTGTGAAACACTTAGGTGAACAAAATAGGCAGACTGAGAATGGTCCAATTCAGAAAAGCGCGTGGGCTTTTCCTCTCCGTCCTGAACAAAGTGTAAGCTTAGGAACAGCTTCCCTCATATTAAACTGTTGCTCATAGCACTTCGGACATGTGTCTTTCCAGAAACTGTTTTAAATTTTCATGAACTGATTTCAATTCAATCTTTTTCTTAATACTGTTCAAGAAAAGCAGGGAAGATTGCTGATATTTTTATGTTCTATGCAGAGAATTTTTACTACATACAACTTGAAGTGACAGTAGAACCCACAAATATCTCTGGAGTTGATGTCTTTAATTTATCCACAAAAACAGGGGAAGTACTGTTGATAATGCCTTTGGAAATTGTTTTCGCACTGTTCATTTAGTTACTATGTTATAAAGGTCTAGCCTTTACGTATTCTTGACCAATCTGTAATAATTATTAACAGTAATAGCAAAAAAAAAAATATTTATTTTGTAACTGAGAGGTGATTTGTAAGAAAGTAATTTTAAAAAAATTTCAACAGACCCAGAAGCATTTGTTCTGAGCGTTCGAGATGAAGAAGAGAATAACTTCGTTACTGAGCAGCTTCGTTCATTCAGTGGTCTGGCTATGTGGGTCTGGCTGGGTGTGATTTATGATGACAGTGGTAAGATTTAAGTTTTTTTTCTTGATAACTGGATTGGAGACAAAGTTTACAGCATTTTAAGTTTCAGTATATAACTAAAGTCAAACTGAATGCAAAGCTATAATAATACTTTATATATATATGCTTTATATTTATTTATCGTCTAGAAAAAATAACCAGGTGCGCTTTCTGTTTGAGTGATAATTAGATCAAATATGTTCTGTTTAGTCTAGATTTGATTTCCCTGGAAAGTAGGACTTAAAAGGGCCTGGATGAGTAATGCTAACATATTTAATATTGTATATGGAATTGATTTACTGTAACTTAGAGTATCACTGCATTTTTTTCCAAAGTGAATATCTGTTAATGTCGTTAATATATTCAAAGTTAAATGGTATTTGTACACATAACGCCAGTGTTTTAATAAACGTGCAATATTTTCCACAGATAAAGTTCTCAAGTGGTATGATGAAACTCATCTAACTTACAATAACTGGAGGCTGGGAAGACCGAACATAAAGAAGAATAGTTTTTTTGCTGGTGTAAATCTTGATGGGTTTTGGGATATTTATAATTATTCTCAGAGTTGGCATGCTCATCACTATAATGTGTACAGTATTCTCGCCTGTAAAATCGAAAGGGGTAAGTAGTGGAGAAGACTTATGTGTAGTATTGGAGTGTTGGATGAGGGTCAAAACTTAAGCCCTGGTTCTGCCAGTCCCTGCTAGATAAGGCTTTGGTTTTGCTCCCAGTGAAACGCGTGGCACAGCTGTCACGGGCTTCTGGGGTTTTCTGGTCAGTGTGTGCATCACAGCTGTGATATTCTGATCAGGAGGAACGTGTTTGCTGTACTCCTCTATCAACTGCTCACAGTCTTCAAAGTAGCAAAAGGTGACTTACTTGATACAAGTGGCTGGTACTGAACACTTCTAATGCTTGAGTTACACTGATATAGGTGGATTTTAGTCCTTTCTGTATGTTCCTAGTAACATGAATGAAGTGCACAAAACTCGTTGTCTTCTTATTCTTTGAAATAGGACCCCAACAGCACAAGCCTCTGTTGCCTGAGTCTATTCCACATGGAAACAGGACATACAGGATCCTTCAGAAAAAGTTAACGTGGTATGAGGCATTGAGAGAATGCAAACACAATAGGAGTGATTTAGCAAGTGTACACAGTGAATCACAACAGTTATTTCTAGAAGATATTGTCAAGCAGGATGGCTATCCTCTGTGGCTTGGGTTGTCAATTCATGATGTAAGTATTATACTGTTGGTAACCTCCATAGCAGAGCTTGTAAATAATTTTCTGCACAGGATAGGAAATGCTTTCCGATGCTTTTTTTTCCAGTTTCTTGGAATTTCTATTCCATGTAGTAAATTACCTACTTTTTCAACCGTATATAACATATGTTAAAGTGTATTAAATTCTAGGGTATGTAGCCACACTGAGATGTTTCTCCAAATCCTTGAAATTTTAAAATAGTATAAAGGTCCCACATCATGCCTCGTGGCACAAGGAAGTGCCATTTGCAACACTACTTTTAGAGACTCCAGATTTATGGCCCTCTGTAGGATCAGATTGCCTTAGCAAGTACAGTCAGACAAGGCTGAATGGAGCCTGTTTCCTCCAGGACAGAACTGGTTCTCCAAGGTAGCTCAGGAACTGACTATCTAGCAAGTTGTGCATCCCTTTTCCCAGGAGGCATAGCAAGAGACAGCTGCAGATCTTCCTCCTCCTGTGTCTGCATAACCTGTGGCAAACAAAAGCCACAAGCTTTTGGCCCCAACCCTGCTCCCCACCCTACTCCCCAGACCTGGCCGTGGTCGTTCATTGGCAAGAATACCCCTCTGCAGGGAGAGGTGTGTGATTTTTGACGCGTAGCTTTGCTGCCTCTGCCCGTCCTTTAGTCTGAATGGGTCCCTCCGCTTCTCACAACTTCACCTTTCATAGTTACAGGTTTCCAGCAGTGTGTCTGAAGTAGGAGCTAGCACAGCAAACGGTTCCCGAGGTGGCCAGCTTTACTCAGTGAGGCCATCTCGGCAGTTTAGCACTCTGCAACATTATCTAATAATGTTCCTAGCAAAGAAAACTGACTGCTTAAATGATACAACAGGGTGAAATTAACTTAAAATGTTCCCCACAGCATGCAGGTTTACAAACATGCCGCACCACTTTCACAGTTCCCACAAATAAGCCAGATTTCTGTGTTAAGAATTGATGGGAGAATGTGAACTACGTTGTACATTTTAGTGTGGATTTAAAAAAAATGAGGCCACCTGCATTTTAATTTTAAACTCTACAAGGGATAAATATTGCTACATGACTTACTAATGACTGACAAGATTTAAACCACAACTATATGCTGTGGTTTAAAAGTTGTGGCTTTTTCTTTAATTAGGGAAGTAAAGCTAATTTTGAATGGTCAGATGGAAGTGACTTTGACTACTATCCTTGGGAATTAGAGAACTCAAATACTACTGAGAACTGCGTTCTGTTGGATACTAAAGGATCTTGGAACCGTACAAAATGTACAAATGTTGCTGAAGGTGCCATTTGCTATAGCCCTCCAAACAGTAAGTGTTATTTTTAATATTTTGTGTAGTTTTCTTATGTATTCTATCTTTACTATGTTGTATTTAGAACTAGAGATGAAGGATGAAATACTATGTGATTCCCTCTTTGAGAAGAGTTGTCTATCAGGAGCGATAAAACGCTGTTTAATGCTTAAGGGAGATTAATTCTCTCCATTCCAGTGGTGAAAATCTAACCCAATCCTGGTCACTTTTTGATCACCTGCGATAAGATTCATACAGTTTGATATTCATATCTGAATAGAAATCCTTATCAAACACATACACCAGACTTCAAAACCCCCTAAAAGGCAAGAAAAAATGGTTCTCAAGCCTTTGAGAGTTGTCTTATGCTCATTTTCAAATAAATCGGTCTATGAGACATGAAGAAGCAATGTAAGCTAACAGAATCATGGTTGTTGGGAGGAGAAGTAGTCCTTGTTAATACTTAGTGTCCTCTTACTACAAAAAGACTACGCACAAACTCCTGTAGCAGAAATAATGTCAATTTTTTCTTTTTCTTTACAGAGAGACAATTGCAGCCAAAGCAAGTGAGCAGAGCTCCAGGATGTCCGCAAATTAGTGGTGCCCTACAATGGATACAGTATAAGGATCACTGTTACGCATTTGACATGGCGTTCTACAATTTTTCGGTATATAATGTGGAAGACGCTAAGAAAGTCTGCCAGAAACTGAGTATGTTTAGATTTTTATCACATTACAACTTGTAATTAGTGCATTATTTGAAAAGAAGAAGAAAAACCCAACAACCAAAAAAACTATGCTGGTTATACTTCATCTTTTCAGCTTTTTTTTGCTTCTTTAGTTTAGGAAAAGTAACAGCAAGCTTTATCTTTGAACATCTGATTAAGGTTCTTGATAAAACTCTGCAATGTGCTGACTGTTTGGCACATGGACATCTGCAAGTAAAATGCAGAGAGCCATTGATAGAGGGTTCAGAAATGTAAGGCTTACAGTTTGGATGAAACCATTTTATTTGCATACAATTAACTTTATTACGAAGTTAGTGCTATTAGCAGTGCTTTCTTATTACATCCTTGCGTTAGCTGCTTGCTAATAGGGAGCTTGCTAACCTATCAAATGGTTCGAAGCACATACTTTATAGATATTATTAAGGCACATAATATCACTAAAAAACTTGGTTTTATATGTCAAATTAAAGGATTTTCTCTCTTCTTTGATAAGCTATGTGGGGAATTGTATTGCACAAGATGATATTAAGCAGTCTCGCTTACAGAATTCTTAATCACGTTCTTAGCTTAGAAGCTAGTGACTGTCATAACTTTCTTTTATTGAATTATCTTATGATGTGAAGTTGAACTCACTATGTAGGATGAAAAAGAAAAGGTGCAAGTAGTCCCAGTCCTGGATGCAGTTTTTGTATTGAGTCCTACCTGGCCTGGTAGTTGAAAGAGAAAGTGATCTTTCTCTAAATGAAGCTTCTGGCTTATATTTGCATATACTTGTAAAGAATGGGTACGCTCTCAGCCTGCTTCCAGTATACCCTTTCCTCCCACTTTTTCTTTAGTGGCTGTAATACTGTATATAAAAAACTGAGGCACAACGAGGGATTGATTTAGAAATTAACTCGACTCAGCAAAATGCTGAACTTTTGTTCAACTATATTTTTGAGAAGGGCTTATTACTTGGATGAGACTAATAATTCTGAATGTGGCATATCTATGTATGTAGTCCACAGCTGCAGTAAGTTTACTCTTGTTTTATTTTGTATGACCCGCTTGAATAACCAGTCATCTGAAGCGGTCTTGTATAACATGCTGTATTATAGGAAATGGGGGGTTATGTCTATTCTGCAGGTTACTTCAAGCTAATTTTGCAAGCCCAGATGAGCAAATCTTTTCCAATAATTGTTCCCAGAGAAAACTCAAAGTACAAGCACAATGAAAAAATCTCTGAAGCTGCAATTCTGACTGGTTTCCTCTTCCCCTTAGATCCCTCAGCAACCCTTCTGACTATAGCAGATGCTGAAGAAAATGCATTTGTGAGCACACACATAAAGGAAAACGATCTCATCACCAAGAACGTATGGCTTGGCCTAGCTCAGACCTCGAAGGGTAAGAAGTAGCAACCGTGTATGAGCATGAGGGTTTCATGTGGTAAATAAAAACGCGTAAATCCTCAAATAAGAATACCGTTTTGTAGTGTTGATAGCCTACAGTAACTCCTGCCTGAGGCTGGAATCCTGCATTTAGCGTTATAAAGCCTTGTGGACTTCATTGTAGCTTACGTCTCCTCCTGTTGCATGCTTAAGATAACCAGGAGGTGCTGAAATTAGTTTTCCCCAACCATTGGTGCCTAGTAGCTAAGCTGCAAATGCATCAAATGCTAAAGATCAAGGGAAGACGTGGGGCTAAAAGTGATGTGTTCATATTTATTGCCTTTAATATATGGGATAGTCAGTGAGCCCTGTTTCTTTTAGCAATGTAAAGAGATCAATAGATTGTGAATGACATTGTGTAGCATTACAGCATGTTTCGGTGATCTAAACTAAGCAAAATTTTTTGCCCAACAGATCAGTCCCTGAACTGGCTTGACGGCTCATCAGTTAATTACGCCAACTGGGAAAACAGAACTGCAGAAGTCAATGAAAAATGCAGTGTTATCCTGTCCACAACTGGCACGTGGTCCAAAGTCGACTGCAGTCGTAGTCAAAGCAGAGTGGTGTGTAAAGCTCCTTTAGGTATGGAAGCATTGATTTTTAGCAGAAACTTAATTTTGTAGCAACTATATTCAGCATTTTCTTTTTTTGGTGGGGAAAGTCTCTGTTGAAATAGTGAAAGTGCAATTGACCGAAGAACCTATCAAGTACCTCTGCCTAAGCAAAAGCCTTCTGTTGCTGTTTTGCCATGAAATTACATTCAGGGACAAATTCTCTAGGAATTTTCTCCTCCCGACTCTCACTTTCCACTTAAAGGGTAAGGGAGAGAACTGAAATTTCCACTTAAAAGAGAGCACAGAGTAGTTGCTATCGCTTGTTACCACAGGGTATCTCTCATGGGTGAGTCTGCGTAGGTGGGAACAGAAAGACTTCTGAAAACGGTGCCCTGCCGCTCCAGAAAGAACTCTGGCCTCGTGTTACTTCCTCATACTCTGCTGTGTCCAGGAAAGCAAGCAGTTACCAGAGCGTTAAGTAAGCCAGTTCCTGAGAAGTAGCGGAATCTTTCTGATTTTGTGTACATCTTCACTGAAGTGGAAATGCAGGAATAGATTTAACGTCATTCTGCTAAGGAAGACTTCAGCAAGGTCTTTTCAGTCCAAGGGAAGCATAATTCCCTTCCGCTCCGAGAGAGTCCAGGAACTCATTACATTTCTGAAGTATACAAAACTTGAAATGAGTGCAGCACTTACTAGTAGGATTTTTGACCTCCAGAGGTCCCTTCCAACCTAAATATGATTAGGAAATTACCAACAGAATGCTCAAAATAAGCTAGTAGATGCTGACTCGTGTGGAAACTTAACTTCCCACTTGATGAAGATTATTAATATGACGAAGTTTGCCTTAACTTCAAGTAAATGTGTGCAGTGTGAGTGTATAGCTACCTAAGCATCAACCCCATGAGAAAATAGTCTTACCAAAACTCTCAAAGAATAACTATTTGTGTTTTGTTCTGTTACAGGTTCCAATCATACTGGGGTGGCTGTAGCATTTGCCCTGATAATTATCTTAGTCTTCATCGTGGGCTTAGTGTGGTATCTCTATAAAAAGAAGCGCCTTCACTGGAGTGCCTTCTCTTCAGTACGCTACCAAAGAGGGATGAATGATGATGAAACTGATGACGTGTTCACAAAAGATAGCTATTGAGAAACTGTTCCTTCTCAGCAATTTAGCGTGAACTTCACTGTGTGAAGCCATAAGGAATGAACTACTTGATGTTCTATTACTTCTTTTTGGAAAAGTAATAAGAAGGTTATTAATGTGGGCTAAATTTTCTTCTTTTATACAAGTGCAATTTTTATTCAAGTCCGTGGTAATTATTTACATTTTGCCTCAGCCATTTAAGGTGCAAGGTTTCTAGAGTTCTGTGATATTTTTTAATTTACAGTATTTTCTCTTTTTACTGGAAAGAGTTTTTAATGGAATAATTAATACCAACAGTACTTCATGCAACATCACCTTAACGAGTGCACTTAAAATTGCAGCATGAATTCCATAGCTTTATACAATTATTCATCATAACTTCATGCCAAATGAGGTACCATTTCGATATGCTGTAAGGGTTTTGCTGCTAGCGTTGGGTTACCCTGTAGAAGCTAACACAAAGATGAAAAATAGGAGACAAACTGTCTTTGTGTAACAGATTTTGTAACTGCAGTTATAAATTTTGACATAGCAGGGGAGAAGGGCGTTACCAGACAGCTAAGTTTTCATGCACATCCATCCAGAATTTAAATTTTCTTGTTATAGTAGAGGAACATCGTATTGTGATTTCCCCCGCCAAAGACACACAAATAACCCCATATTATAGTGGTGAGAGGAGAATTTTCCTTAGAACACAGAATGTACATTTTGAATAGGGAGTTATGGGGAATGCCCTGAACTAAACCCATGGCATCCAGGAGTAAATTAAACAAACATAGAATATTTGATGCCTGAGACTGTGGCAAGCTGGCAGATCACTACTCTAACCCCTGAAGGTGGTAGTGTGGCTAACAAAACCACCCATTAAGGGCTAACTGCAAACACAACCAGAACTCAAGATACAGTAAAAGCCTCAGCCCTATAAAAGCAAAGGCATGAATGTTATGGTTTATCCCATAGCATAACTGTTCTTTAAGTAAACTGTTCAGTTTCTTTTCACAGCTCCTTTCACAAAGTTTTGAAAGCACAAATAGCAGGAATGGTTACAGGGAAAATCAGTATCCGCACCTAAGCGTTAATTAAATAAGATTAAAAACCCTGCACTTAGAGTAGTATTTAGAGAAAGATGTACCGCATTATATCTTACGTCTTCAGACTACTCTGAAATTAGACCTGAGCGGTTTTCTTCCAGATCAAAACACGGAAAAGACCTGCTCCGTTTCATCATCTGTTGCACTGTGACACTCAGGGACAGGAGTGTTGCAGTGACAGTGTTCCTTGTTGTGTAAGGAGATCCTCCTGACACTTCCCCTCATGGTCTTATTTATACTAGGGTTAAGTGCCTAACTTTATAGGTTAAATATGTCATCTGTCCAAGAAACAAGATAAAGATATATCTAAGGAAAGAGTGGGAAAGAATGTACGGTAAATAAACTTGTGTACATAAATGCTAAAAAATACTTGAGTATTTTATGTAAAACTTAAACTTGATTTTTGTATATGATGTGTCACTGCAGCCTTTTCTATGCACTCCAAAGCTATAAAGGGAAGACAGAATTGTATCTATTAATTACTGTAATGATTTGGGTCAACTAATGTTTTGAAAAAGCCTTCGGACTTTTTTTTAATGTACAATACAAAGAACAGGCACATTTACTTTTATGAAGGAGGATATGTAAAATGACCAAAGCCGTTCCCCGTGGAACGGTGGTGTGACACGATGGATAGGACTACACTTGGCCTGACATGCTGAGAAAAGTACTACTGACTTCTCTGAAGCAGCGCTGCGAGGTCATGATGTTCAACTGCCTCTTTTCCCCCGTGCAGTTTACTTAACGTTGACAGCACTTTTCTTTGTTCCTGTTTGCACTATTGTGATAAGCAAGTGTTTATCATTTGTATTGAGAAATAGAGAACTTCTTGTCGAGAACCGCTTTAGAGCCTGTTAAAACAGCAGCCTGAAGGGGCACAGCGAGGGACCTGTCGCGTTAGTTTTGCTGATAAAAGAAGTAAGCACTTTTATTGTTTATTTGGTACTTTGGGCACAATTGTGAGCATTTTCTTTCTTCTTTCTTGAGGTAACTCGTAGAAAAAGTAGTTATGATGCTAGTTGCTATGTAATGAAAATCACCCTCACCCACCTTAAACTTACGCTGGTATGAGAAGTGTTTGAAACGTAACAAAGCCTGATTCCTGTCGTCTTCTGGGTTAGCTTGTACACCCGAGTGCTTTGCCAAATGACTCCTAATGGAATGGACTTAAAAAAAAAAAAAAAAGTTGTTTATTGTCCTTTTCTAACAACAGTACTAACTGGGGAAAATTATTTACAAATTTTCGTGTTTTAAGATTTACCAGTTTTATAGATGTTTATACTTTGAGCATTTTCAGGTGTGAATTGGAAATGGAAAAAGGAAATTAGTAGTAAAATCCTAGTTCTCCAACGCACATGAATATATACTTTTTATAAAAAAAAATTCGTATATTTTAATCTTATGAATGATGTAAATAATTTTTAAGGCCCCGTTTCACATGTTTGTTTCATCATACCCAAGTTGTCTAATCACTGGTAATTCTTTTTGAGTAAGCACAACCGCCTGGGTGCAGGTGAGTAACCCACTTTATTTGAAATACATAGAAAGATTATTTAGCAGTATTGTTATTGAAAGAATAAAGTTAAATAAAACACTAAACTGCTTACACTGGTTTTATTTCCGTGGAAGTAGTTATCACAGCTAAAGTACAGCTCATTAATCACTGGGTAAAAAAAGCACATAGCACAGGGGCTGTGATCACAATTAGAGCAGATAAGTTAAGCATTGCCACCATAGGAAAACCTTAGAGGTAATAAAAATCTTTGGTGTATTTAAAAAGAATGCCACTAACTTCCTCTTTTGTGCAGCTGAAAACACACTTTATCATGGAACGTGGTTAGACCTCGCTTTTATCAAGCTGCTTCTGGGTTTGCACAGAAAGGGAACATTAATCTGTGCGCTTTTTTGGTCCCCATTCAAGGTGTAGTTCATTAGCACCTTGTGGCCCATCGGAGCTCCAAAGCAGTTTATAAGGGCTCCCAAGGTAACTCCTCATAAAATATGGGCAAGGTTAAATTACTTTCACCCATCTAACATTTGCAATTAAAGCATGAGATGAATACATTCTAAGTATCATCTGAACTCTGAATTCCAGACCTCCAAAATTTGCGCCTGCTGGTCGAAGGGCAGGGTTATTTTTAGCTACAGCAATGGTGTGCTGTGCTTGCTGGGAGAAACATCCTCTTGTGCCAGACTATGAACGAGGTCATCTGTTTCAGAAACACTAATTAAGAACTGAAGATGACGGGCAGGGAAATAGAAGCACAGAAACGAAGCGCTTTACCCAGCTCACACAGCAATGGAGATGGGAAGACACCCTAAATAAAGCTCCTTCGTCTCAGAGCACAGACTGTCTGCTGGACTGTGGTGGCTTTAGGCAAAAACTGCCCAACTTCAGGTAAACGCACAAAGGTTTTTTGCTCTCTCACAACTTGACCTGTGACTGTCTGTCTCACCGTCCTCCCTCTTGTCAGGACGGAGCTCACTGCTGCGGGAATGAGCTCCTCCCATGGCAGTAGAGCACCATGGAGTTTGGTTCCCCTTCCTCAGTTTTGCCCGGTCTCTGGAGGCTCTGTGCCATGGAAAGGTTTGTCCGTATCTGCCACTAGAGCAGCCACTGGTTTTGGTTTAACACTGCTTCTGTACCAATAACTTAATTGACACAGAAATCAATGGCAAGTGCTTATGCATGAGCACCGTTTGGGCCTGGTGTATTTGTTGTATTTCTTACCATTTTTTCCTCTTTCTTTAAACCAAATGCGCCATCTGCTCATTGCTCTGGACATATGTTACACATCTAAACATTTTTGAAAGGAGGAAGTAAATTGCATGGCCCCTCAGTGATGTTTTTTGGTGTGGTTGCAAATAAACAAAGACCAAATATTACATTTTTTTTGTTGCTAAAAGTCAGGGTCACAATTCGTGCTCTTTATGCATCTGCTGTTGCCGTGTATATGGAGCACAGAGGGATATGTAACGCCCAGGTTCGTAAAAGTTAGTTGAATTCATTCTGTTGTCGAGAGGTACATAAAGTTCCTGTTGTCCAAATTAAGCAGACTTTGCACAGTTTTAAAGTGAAAGCTATGGGCAATATTAAAGAACTAAGCTACTGCAGAGAAAAATTCACTTGTCATTCTGATGGACCTTTCCCACTTAGTTCTGAAGAGCTTTAAGATGAGAGTTGTCAAAGCACTAAAAAAGGTAATTTTCTATTGATAGCGAATTAACTTGCAAATGGTATATAGCATAAATGGCAGTATGAAGTGCTGTTATCTAGGTTTTATTCCTTTATGGTATTTTCACATTGAAAGCTCCTGTGCACTCTATTGTAATATCTGCTGGTAGGAACTAAGATTTTTACCAGATTTGAGGGGTAGGGGAGGACACCAGGTGAGGTTTTTGTTGTGATTACACAGTAATGCAGCACAGATTGTAAGTCCTTCTGGATTTCTATCTGAATGCAGAAGGGACTATAATTATAAACGGAACAATAGTTGCTTGTCAGCTTTGCTCCTTTTAGGCATAAATAGAATAATTTACTCCAAGGTGGCTTTTTAAGGAAGTGGAATTTCAGCGGTACAAAATAATTATTGTAAATTGTGCTTTCTTCATCATGCTGGCCCCTTACATGAACATTTTTTATTTGAACAAACGAGAACAAAGATCTTTCTCTGCACACTGTCTTTCAGGACACTCATATGGATGGTAAGTCTGCTACTCCTGCTTTCTATTAAACTTCTCTTTTTAAATGTCATGTGTCACCGTTCCTCTTTAACGGATGATACAGAACAGATAATTATATAAAAATGTGGTGCTTGTACTCTGTAAAATCTCCCAAGCCTTGTATGCATATTCAAATTAAACTTACAAAGTAGTTGGTTGAGATGATTTCACAAATATGCATGATTGAATGTCATCCCCATTAGCAACCGAGCTGCTTTCTGTTTCATTCAAATGTCTTTATTTTCATAACATGATCTGGGTATTTGAAGAGCATCTTGTGTCAAGTGAGAGTATGCATTATACATGTATGTGGATAGCACGAGGGCATGTTTACCGAGGGCTTGGATCGGGAGCTACTTTGAGGGAAAGGGCTGGATTCATGGCATTTCCATCTTGTGTTTTCTCCTAGGGGCCACCGTTCTGCTTTGTACCTGTTCTGTCTCATACCAGCTTCACAGCACCGACAAATAAGCCACGAAATGACAAATGTGCCACCATGGACACAAAAGCCCGCCAGTCCAAATGATGCAAAAGGAGCTGGTGGCAGCCAGCGAGCGCAGCCACAAGCCTGAAAAGTGCAGGATGAGCACTGCCAACAGCCCCGCCGCACCAGCACAGGGGGCTGAGAAAGGGCCAGAATAGCCATCATGGACAGCCAGAATGTCCCGTGACACTGGGACACCACAGCCTTGGCATGGTGGGTCCGTTCCCCTCCTCTGTGAGCAGTAAACCTACAGCAGCCAGGGAGAGAGCAGCTCTCTCGACCCCAGCCCACGCACTCGCACCACAACAAGGAGGAGCTTGGTGTGGGCAAGAGCCAACGCTCTCCTCTTCCAGCCCCTGGGGACTCCCTCCAGGCCACCCCTCCTTCTGCAACTGAGGCTTCTCCTACCACACAGACTCAGCACCTTTATGCCCCGCACCAGTCTCACCTTGCAGGACCAGCTCTGCTTCTCAGCACTTAAGCCCAGGCCTTCCTCCGCATTGCTGGAGCTCAGAGAGGGCGACAAGCCAAGGTGCAGCCATCCCGGGGGAGCCGGGAGCAGAAGGCTCCTGGTTTAAATACCGCTGTGCCCATGGGCACACCCTGACGAGGCACAACCGGGGACAGCTGGGGTTCCCCTCAGTCAGCTTGGTGCTGCAGCAGGAGAAAGCCAACAGGTAAGTTGCTCTTATGAACGCATCTGCTCCGTTGCTGGTCTTGCAAAGACTGTGCTAAATGTGTAACCCCTTACAGAACCCATCGAGTTTATACTGACGAGCTGTCACTTTTTGATCAAGAGTTGCATGGGATTTACTGGTGCATGGTTTTACAGGAAGGATACGTGTTTGGGATCACAGCATTTTGGGGAAGGCCTGAGGCTCCGCTGTACCAGGGGGCAGTGCCTGGGGGCTGCAGGTGGCCACAGACGTGTCCCTGTGTGCAGCATCTGGAGGAGATGGAGCTGGGCTCCACACCAGCCAGCGGTGCCCTGCAGCCGGACGGGCTGCCCCTGCCATGGAGCAGTGGGTGGTAGCGCAAGTCTGGTAAGAAGCAGCACCACCCAGAATAGTGCCATTTGCAGAGTTCAGGCATGCCGTGAGATGCAGTCCTCCCCACTGGGGTTAAGAAGGCTGTCCAGCCTGCAGCCGTGCTTGAAGAGCAGCACTTAACAGGCCGGGAGAGATAAGAGAATTTTACTTGCAAGTGAGTTCTTGGCAATCACCTCTCTGTTGATGGTGGCATGGGGCCAAAGTGTACAGCCAAATGTAGTATTAGGAATCTCTAGTATAAAATTGTGGACAAGAGTTTAGCAAATTTGCAATCCACAGATTTAAAAGCTTGTATTTTAGAGTGGGGGGCTGGAATTCATGCGTGAGGGATTTGCTTGAATGCCCAAGGGGAGCAATGCGCAGTGTAATGATACAACGTACAGCCTACGTAAGGAAAGGCTGTGTGTTTTAGAGCACAGTGTAAATAAACTGTTGAAGTTTACAGTCAAACTGGTTTATTAATTAGATACATGTTCTTGTGACATACCTTACCAGGGCTGTGATTTATGTGTAAACTATTTTACATTTACTGTGTAGGTGCTGATTCTAAATTGTATCCTGTTCCAAAGCCTAACTCTAACACCCATTGGCATGAAACTGTTCCATATACAATAAATGATAGAGCGTACAAACTTGAATTAACTGTTAGAGAAATACTGGGGTGAAGGCCAGAAAGGACTGCACATATGCTGACAGGGCATTTGATTTTGACCCCCCTCCTCCACCCAAACAAGTCACCCCTGTGTGTGACTTCAGGCTTCTCAAGCAGAAAACAGGCAGAGAGGGCGTGGGTTTGGAAGTACAGAGAAAGGAACACAACAGCCAAGGAAAGAAAAGCAATTGCTGAAGTAAGCAGAGGCAGTTCCAGCCTCAAATAAAGACCTGCCAAGACTAAGCAAGGTGATAAGGATGAAGGAACTAAAAATCTGTGAACAGTTGGAGATGAAATTGCATAGACCCGTCTCCAGGGTCCCCACTTCTGAGCAAGGGATGTATGAGAGCACATGAATGGGGATCACGCATCACTGCTTGGTTTCCATACCTGTGCAAGGGTTGAGGGAATGCTGTCTGCTAGAGGACAGTCTGTTTGTGTTGCCAGCAGCTCAGCTGCCCCCAGGCCAGATTTTCCACTTCGGTGACACATGCTTTTAGGTGAATCACAGCATTATAGAATCGTAGAATTGTCTAGGTTGGAAGGGACCTTGAAGATCATCAAGGCCACCCATCAACCTAATGCAGCCAGAACCACCACTAAACCATATCCCTCAGCACCACATCTACCTGTCTTTTAAATACCTCCAGGAATGGTGTCTCCAGCATTTCCCTGGTCAGCCTGTTCCAATGCATAACAACCCTATCTATGAAGAACTTTTTTCCCGGTGTAACTTGAGGCCATTTCCCCTTGTTATTTCGCTTGTTACTAGCATGAAGAAACTGACCCCCCCCCTCCAGCTCCCTACAACCACCTTTCAGGTAGCTGTAGAGAGTGATGAGGTCTCCCCTGAGCCTCCTGTTATCCAGACTAAACAACCCCAGTCCCCTCAGCCTCTCATAAGACTTGTTCTTCAGACTCCTCACCAGTTTTGTTGCCCTTCTCTGGACACGCTCCAGCACCATAATGTCTTTCTTGTAGTGAGGGGCCCCAAACTGAACACAGTACTTGAGGTGGGGCCTCACCAGTGCCAAGTACAGGGGAGCAAACACCTTGCCTGCATTATGCTACAGTAAGAGATGCACAGCTGCAGCTTACTTGAGACAGAAGTGTTTTTTCTGTTATTAGTGACTTTGGAGGCACCTACAAGGAGGGATGGAGCTGATCCTGCAGAGTGGGCCTTTGGAGATGATTCATTCGCCACAGTAACCACCTCAGAACCGGAACTCGCACAGGGCATCTCCCACTGACCAAAGCTGTGACCCAGCTGGAGCAGCAGGAGCCAGAAACAAAGCTTCCCCACTGTAGCTGCAGACTATTTTCTATAATTTGCCACAAAAGTAAAATTTTCTTCTGAGAGGAAGGGCTGTTGCCTCCTCATGCTGATGATGCCTACTTTTCACTTATGAGTTCTGAGAGTTAGATCTCTGAGTAGACATCTTAACATGAGCACACAATGTCTGTGAGTGAATACAGTTCTGTGCAATCCAATAATTTATTAAACTTTCATCTTGTAAAGCCAGTTACAAATTAAAAAAGACAGCAGAAGGAATTCTGTAATAGAAATGAGCAAAATTACAACAAATAGTAATGGGAGTTACATTCCCAAGTGGGTTCAAGCTGCCTGCAGCAACCCAAGAGCCAGAACACAGAGATAGTGCAGAGTTAGCACAGGGATAATCAAGGCTATTCTGATACATCATAAAGAGATCTAGTCAGTGTACGGACCGATACAACGTGTTACTTCTCAGGTTGCCTCTGCACTCCTGTTCTCTCTCACTTGTGACCTGCTCATCTTTTTATTCTTTGTGACAAAAAGGGGATGGTTGTAGGATCCCTTTAGTAAAGCTATTTAAGGCAAGACTCCAGTTTTCGAACACACGATACACAGTAGTGGCTTATCCTCTTAGGCTGGTTGTGTGGCAAGTGGACAGTGTTTACACATGCTGCAGTGTAGTGGAAATGAGAGAAAAGCACAGATTATGTACAGTGTTTCTTCTTGTACTGTCAACCTCAAAACTACAGTGTTCTGCAACACAGTATTAAGTTACACAGCACAATTTGATGATGAATTGGAAGGGAAGCTGTTGCATACTGACTCCTAGTTTTCTTTTCTACGAAATTTCTATTTCATAGCTCACAGGCCTTAGCTGCCACTTCTTCAGAAATGGAGACATCCAATTTTTAAACAAACATGCAACGAGGCCCGCGTTACATACAGCTCTTCAGTTTCATTAAGAAACTGAATGGGATCCCAAGACTAGATGAGGGTCATAGAAAATGGCTAGCCATTGTTAATGCAACCAATTTGTGATGTGACTGACATGAACATTGTTTTAAACAATGAAATCAAGTTTCTGAAGTCAAGAGAATGAAGATGACTGTCATCTTTCACTGAGAAGAAAAAAAAATGCTTCTTCAAATTGCAAGTAGCTATAAAAACCTCCAAAAAAGCAATTGTTTTGGCAAAACAGCATTGTTTTCAAGTTTGGCTGATGACTAGGGAGCTACAGGAGACTGGAAGGGGATTAGGGGATTCAGCAATTGGAGCACTTCCAATTAGAATTTGGAGGAGGATGAAGGGTTTGGTATCTGCTTACAGTAGTACAGAGGAAGTGAAATTCTTGCCTGTAACCATTTATCTAGGCACCTATTCACTCAGTAGGAAACAATTCCCTTAAAACTAAAGTTCAGGGATCCCAGGCCTCCTAAAATCCTGCACAGAGAAAGAAGGATCTTAATGCAGACAGGCTGCTCACCATAAAACCCCCTGACTTCCAGCTAAAATCCAGAGTTTGTGAAGCACAGCTCTTCTGGAAATGCAACTAAATCAGTCTCACCTCCTGGGCTGTACAGGGGAAAGGCAGTCATTAATTTTTAGGCAACAGGTGCTGCTTGGCATGTACCCAGAATGGCACCTCATGATCTATTTCAGTGGTGCTACTCCCAAAAGTTTTCCTCTATGATGGAGTATTTAGAATTTTAACTTAAAGTGCCGCTTTACAATCGTGTACCTGTGAACTTCTATTGGAAGATAAAGAATCACCTCGGGTGTTTTTATTTGTTTGTTTGTTTAATGTTCTCTCATGTAGGGTATGACCTCTTAGTTGGACCACTTGCCTTCAGTTATACAAAGGCATTTTTTTTTAAGATGAGATCAGATCATTAGTATATCCTGAAGAAAAATCCACAGTGACTTATATTTTAGAGTTGCTTGCAAAATAAATAAAAAACAAATATGCTTTCAGCCGACCATGCTGCAATCCCATGATTCCAGATGTTTGCATGTTGTCAATTCATAAGGAAGTTTAAGTCTGCCTCCTGTAGTGCAGAAATTATTCTTGTGAATTTTTCTGCCAGTATGACAGGTAACGGTGAAAGCAGCAGAGAAGACAGGCAGGAGGAAGATGCTTCTGACTTTGCTTCTTTAAGGTACACTGTTCATCAAACAAGCAAAGGGAAAACAAGTTTTGGGTCATTAATGTCTAACAACAGTTGTTACTGTTTAATGTCTTTGGGCAGAGGTGCAAATCCTATGGTACTGTAGATGTCACTTCAGTTTTTAAGTACAGTAGTCAGTCAAGTTCAGTTCTTAAAAAAACATCTTTGCTACACTTGTGCTGGCAAGTTGCAAATACCAATCATTAAACAACTGCCTCTCTCTCGTGGCAGTTCATTCATATCACCTAGTCCAGATGCTAGCATGACTGTCCACACTGGTGGCTGATTTGACGCTGCAACGTTTCTTCACAATCATGTTGATGTATGCTTTCATGATCTTTATTATCTCGCCCACCTAGAGAGAGAACACAATAAGAGAGGATAAGCACATTAGAAAACTGATTCAATTGAGGTATTCCAGACATTTTGCATAAAAAGATTCCCCTTGTCCAAAGTCATGGCACAATAAATTTTATATGTTACTACTAAATGTGAACATGACAGTAAGGAAAGAAATGCTTGACAAGATTGTGTTCTGTGGTAGTGGCACTTAAAAGGCTTGTAGCTCAAAGAAAAGCAACTTTAATGCTACTAAACTTGTTGGATTTTTTTGAGTTTGTGAACTCCCCATCCATATATGGAAGGGAATGAAAAAACCAAGCATGCTCATGATCCCCCAAAGTCTGAAATCCCCAGTGCATTGGAAGACCTTCACTTTCTAACCAGCATCATTGTTTTCTGTTTATCCCTGTATTCAAGAAGAGGTACCATGCCACTTTGGGCATAAGCTCCCTTCATCTTTTTCCTTGGCTGTTCAGTCCATTCAGCAAGAGTTCTTGTGTATAAATTTGTCTAGACCATGGAAATTAGAGCTTTACTGAAGTGCTAGTAAAACTGCACATACAACAAAGTCTTGTGCTTTCATATACCTGGGATGTTTCAAAGAACATTTCTCTCTCATCCACTGTAATTTTGAAGGTGTTAGGCTGTGGTGCTCCAAAGAAAACAATGTGCTCGTACTGGAAAGTTTCTAGTGGCTTAGGATCCCCTCGTTTGTAGACAGACACATTCTCTGTGCTGACTCCAAGCCAGAGATCATTTGGAAATCCACCCTCCTTGCACTGCAGAAAGAGAAACACAAAATTTTGCATAAATGCAGTGGAGGATCAAATCCTCTTTGATTCAAGGAAATCCCTCCGTTTCTGGCTCCTACAGGACATTTCAACTCTTCACCCCAATAAAAAAATAGGATGTCTGCAGAAGGAATCTCACAGGCACTCCTGCTGCAAAGATTCCGAAGTGACATGGCTGTGAATCAAACACTAGTTGAGTAATAAATAATTGTAATACCTAACAGCTCTCACCAGATTTTGAAGTGATTTAGAAAGTCAATACTCGATTTATTATTTTACAGATAATACAATCAACTTCCCATGGTAATCCACCAAGGCGGCAACAAAACTGGAACTCTGGAATCCTGCTTTAGCAAACTAAGCACAGTGGTCTAAGTGACCCAGCCTGAGCAGGTCCTGTTGTACTGCTGCAGAACAGTATTGCACTTTTTGCCAGTAAGGACAACAGAGCTTCATTTTACTTCCACTTTCACTAGCCATTGCCTTCTAAAGCTCAGAAAAGTTTTCCAAATTCTCTCTAATTCTTCTTCTAATGAAGTGGGAACACGTTGTTTCCCTTTATTTACCAGGGCACACCAGCTTGCATGCTCTGTGCTCTCTGCGTCACAGCTCTTTGGCTATGTGGCACTGCAGGCTGACCCTAAACTTACTAAGGTAAAATGCAGCTATTTCCCAAAATTCCCTTCTGCTGCTGAGCAATGAAATACACACAGCTGTATGCGTTCTCCAGACTGATGCCTCTCCTTGGCAGTAGCTACATGAATTTATACATCACTCACCTCAACATCAAAGAGGGTTGACCCATAACCTGGCCACTCCTTTACAATGGACATGTATTTCACCATGGCCTGATGCTGAGAGAGTCCCTGCAGCTTGGTCCATTTCTGTGCTATGCTTGCCCGAGCAGCTGAAAGCTCTTCCTTTACCCACATCTCCATCATCTGCTCCTCTTCTACCTTCTGCTTCTTCACAGAGCCCGTCTTGAAGCTACGTTTCAACGTCCCTTCAAGGAAGCTGGTCCGTCTCCTCTCCAGAGTATGACTGGTAGTGCCGCTGCTCTTTGTTGAGTGCAGTATTTTGGATTTCAGTCTGTTAACTGGGTAGATTCCATCAAGGGTCCAACTTATTTTAGAGTAATCTCCATGAAGATACTGCAGCCGTAGAGCTGCTAGGCGCTGCAGAGTGTCCTCTGGTGCAGGAAAATGACCATCTATGAGGCTTTCGTGAGCCTACAAACAAAAAGTCCCCAAAACTCATTAGAAAGCAGAAGCACACTTTATTCACAGCTGGGTCCATGTACAGATTCCTATGGTATCTGCTGGTCCCAGCAGGAACGACACAATTCAGGAGGTCAGAGCAAACATTATAATAAAGAAGTCAAAGTCTGTAACTCGTCAATGCAGGGGAAACACCTCTTTCTGTAAGCCTGGACAGGATTGAGATCTCTGGGGGGGCCTATCCTGTACTGAAAGTCTTATAATAAGGGCTTTTTAGGTCTGGAACAGATGGGAGAGACTGGAATTGCAGCAATTTGTGCTGTACCGGCTACAGCTCCTGTGTGGAGGTTATACTCAACACCAGACTCAGATGTAATAAACTCAAGACTCAATCTCAGTCTCATTGCACACCAGCACCTCCCACCGCCTCCTCTTTCACCTGATTTCTCCCCCAATCTTCTTTCTTCGCTTTGCCTGTTCTTCTGTGAAATATATTTATGGGGCTTTTTGCTACATCCAATGTCTGGATAACATCTACTCTCCTACCGTTACTCCTCTTCCACCACTCTCTGCTAGTGAAAGCTGTGTAGGCTGAAAGCCTCACCAACTGGGAGTTGGGTACAATTGAGTTTCCACAGAGCACCGTGAGGTCTTGTTCCTGACTGTTTCCTAGACATTCTGTAGTTAACAGTACTTAATATTCATTTCAAGAAAGCCCTCTTAGGGAAACATTGTCTGTGTGATGTACAGGCCAACCATTTGACTGGCAGCGAGTTTCAATCTTTGTGACACTGACCCTCTTTAACACATATTATTTTCAACAGCTACGATTTTCTGGGGCAAGATCAAAGTGTTCGTTAGAAGTAAGAAATATGGGACAGATCATATAACTGGGTTCTTCGGTCAGTTTAGTTTTGCATCCCTAATTGCAAGGTTATTTCATACCAGTGTGATCTCTGGCCTAAACAGCATTGTTTGCAATGGATTAAAGTAACTTTAAAAAAAATTACTCAGCAGATAAATACTGTCAACTACATTCTCGTTTCTTTTTTCTGCAGTACTCTTTAGTGCCTCTCTGTTAATCAAAAGAAACTGGCTGAAAGATAGGGCTTTTTTAAGCAATTCCTGTAACACCTCAAGGATGTGCTGTTCTTATAAGCTGACATGCAGATAGGTAGATTTTCCAGTGTTCTTTACATCTATGTTCTGCAAGCAGTTACTTTTAATGATTCTTCTTGAATAATTATTCAAATTTCTATATCTTTTAGAATTAAAGATTAATTGTAAAAGCATTTTATTATCATTGGTCTTCCAGTTTTTTGAAGCCTTTGTTCATTTTTCTTGCTTTTGCTCTAATACTCCTATTCCCTATAGAACTTTGCAGTATATCTGCTTGGTAGATTCCCGGCGAAAATCCAACACACTAAATTCTTCTGTTCAAATTTGCATTCCCACTTCTAATGCAAAGTTAAGTGAGTTTTCTGTATATTCTTGTGTGCTTCTGTGACCCTGGAAACCAAATCATTCTCCCAGAGCGAGCTTACCTGCTCAAACATGAAGGCAAATTCCACGCCATCTTTGGGAACGTTCTCAATATCCAAGAAGCAATAAAGCTTAAAATACAGCTGCCACTGTCCTTCTTCCTCTTCTTCTTCAGAGCCAGCAAGTCTGTAAGATAGGAAAGAGAATGAGAGGGGAAAACCCCAGTAATCAGAAGCACCGTGGTACTGGGATGCCCACAGTGCAACTCATAATATGAAAGTACCGCTGGATTTCTGAAACAGAGAGCATACAGAACTGCCTAATTTACCAGGACAATCTCAGTGCAGCACAATTTCTGATAACTTCCATTTTTTCCACTGAGTCACATGAAATTTTGACTCAGAAGTACCCAAAGTTCTTATCTGATATACTTGATCGAAAAATTAGATCAACGGTTCTAGATAAATGCACGAGATGGGGGCAGGACACAAAGTATTCCCCATTTTCAAGGTACTGTTTCCATGTAATCTTGTGACTCTGAAAAGCATCAGCCTTGCCACCATTTGGAACAATTTTAATTTTGTCTTTAGAACAGATATAAAACAGACAATGGCATTACCAGCTTTTTTCACAATTTATTGCTTTCTTTGTGTATCTGGCCACAAAATCACATTCCACAGTAAGAAATCAGAGCTGCATTTCTATGCCCAAATCATTGCTCTGTCTTCTGATATAGCTATCATGATGTAAATTGAGAAGATCACTATGAGACTTGAACAAACTGTCCCTGAGCTCTGCTAGTAAACCATTACTCTTTGATAAAGGCACTACTAATTTTGTCCTGATGAGCCTGATAAAAGAAAGCTTCTTTGTCACCAAAATAGATGTGAACACGGGTTTCCACAGTGAAAAAGAGCACCTGAACCTTACCAAAGGGAAGTTCAAGCGAGAGCGAATGGTTGAATCACTGCAGCTGCTTTAGATAAAACCACCTGAGCGTACAAGCACTTAACCCAGTATTATATCCAACTAGGAGCTAACGATTTTATGAAACATTCTTCTACCTCTCAAACTTGGCCAAGATATCAGCCACAATCACCCGACTCTCAACAGCACGGTCCACTTGCTGATTATGTTCAAAGAGCGCAAACATATTACGGCTGTCCTCCATTGCTAAACCTCGGATCAGCTTTTCAACCACCTGCAAAATCAGAGAAAGACAGATCACAGAGTAGATAACACACACTTACACAGCGAAGAAGTGTCCTCTTCAGGATGCTCATCATTTCACAGATCTCCATCACATTCCTCCCCTGGTTATCTCATTTTCAGATTAAAGAATTCTAACCCTAAAAAATTATTCCCTGTAAGGAAGTCAGTACTGATATTTGATCATCCTCGCTGTTCTTCTCTGAACCTTTTCAATCTCCACTACCCTTTTGGAGATGAGGGAATTAGAACTCTGCACAAGAGACAGGCACATAATGGATTTAGATGTCATTATGATATTCTCGATTCCTCTAGTAACAATTCCACTCTACTACTATTTTTACCTCTGTTTAGCACAAATGTTTTCACAGACATGCCCACTATTTGCTGAAATCTTGCTTCTGACCTGCTAATGATTAAGTTACTGGTGGAGTATCTCTTTCAGAAGGATGACATTATGAACTGAAATTTCAACTTGTCCAGAAAACTGTGTTTAGCAAGTCTTCAGAATTATTACCTTTTCAGAACACCAAAAGAGTTTAGATTTTGCAACACAATTGTTAAGTGATATTCTACAACTGGGGCATAGGCCTTGCATAATTCTGAACCTGCAGAATAAGCTGAGCTTTCACTACAGACTTTGCAGATAGAGCAAAAAAAAAGGTAATTAAAAAAAAATAACGAGAAATTGGAGATTAATGGGAAAAAGGAGTCCCTTCAACAGACCCGGTATCCAGACACAGAGATGTGCTCACACCTGGTTAATGCTACTAATGCATTACCTCCCCAGCGCTTGTGTGGGAATTGATGGTTATTTTACAGGAGCCACCGCCATGGCAGTACACTGTTGTGGTCATTTCTTCACGGGTGAGAAGAGCCTGTATTTCCTCCTGGGAGGGCACAAACTCCCTCGTCTTTGTTCTCTTCAGGGAATCACTTATGAATTGCGCATACCTGTCTATTTCTGAGCCTGGAAAGAGGTCTTTTACCCTAATTGTAAAGAGAAGCAAAAGAAGTCAGTTACACAGTGAACCAGAAAGCATGTGCATTACCACATAACTTGGACTACTGCACATAGAGAGTTCAGTAGACAGTGATGTCAAGTGAAACCACACAAAGAATGAGCCTGTTTGTTTCCTAAACCATACAACCTGCTTTTACTAGTCATTCCAAAGTCACTTCAGTGGCATTTCTCGGCAACATATGAAATAAGCAGTTTCAACTTTCAGGAGTGCAGTACCAGCTGAAGACAGCAGGATTAACTATCTTAATTTGCAAAACTGACATTAAGAACTACGAAATGAAATGTAAACTTTCTTCATTTATTCTTAATTTTTTTTTTAAGTTGCTGGCTGTGCTTGAGCCACTTTTATAGTATTTTCCAGATCAAGAAGGTAGAAAGCAGATGATTGTATGCGGTTATCTTCCCTCCAAGGCTAGTATTTCGAAGTATAACAGTATCTGCAACTCCAGTGATAAAAACATGAAATGGCAACATGGAATATTCCTCAGCCCCTGGATGTAGCTATGTGGTGTACTGACACAAATTTCACCTCACTCTTTCCTAGCTTGGAAGGAATCACATAGGTTTTATCGATCTTTCTCATCATTCATGAATGGAGTGAGGGTACATTGCTGCAGCTCAGCCCCAACGCGGACTGCTTTGGAAAGCTGCATTAGATGCTGAACATCTAATGCTGAACATCATTGGAAGAAATGTAAATGATTTAATTCACGAAAATTGGAGGTTAAAGCAGATTAGAAATACAAATTGAAATCATTATGTGCTTAGTTAAGCAAACAAATATTGAATAATTATAAATGGGATTTACAGTATGTCTCCTACTCCACAGTACACATTTTGCCTGTGGCAGCTGCAAGGTAGTACATATTTCAACGTATCTGAAAGTACAGTCCTCACCTTTCCTGCAGGTTGAGAATGTTTATACGGACGTTAGTAAGCAGTAGTTCAGCAGCTGTAAATCCACTTTTAACACAGTCTCACGGTATTCTGTTTGGGTAGCCTTGCTTTCCACATCCTTTTCACACAACAGATGGGTGGCAAGGGGGGAGTTTGAATACAACAGAACTGGTATCAAGAATTGGGCACAAAGGTAGGAGGCTCCAACACCACAGGAAGATGTTTGCACAGGAGGAGGGCAATACAGATAACTACAACAAGCAGTGGAAGATAAGCAGAGAGAAAGGAAACAGGCTGCAAATGAGGACATGTACCTTCTAAGGTGGAACTTGAGGTAGCGCAGGATCCCTCTACTGGGCAGAAAAGTGCAGCTCATACATGACATCAGCTGCCAGTGGTGCAGGTTACCAGTACTGTTGGGATGCGGCATGTGATTAGTTTGTTTGATGAGCTGACAGTACACTTCATCACGAAGGGGCTTTAAATCATGGCAGGTCTGCAGGATGCCTTGGATAATGGGTATGGGGTCAGACACTGTCTCGATTTCCTGAAGGGAGTTAAAGATCTTCACTGCTTCATCCTGTAAGCTGCTGTAACCCTTCTCTTGTTGCACTAGGGAATGATCACAAAGGTGACAAGAGGTGAGCATCTCCCTCATTTTCTACCAGCTCAGCAATGCTACTAGCCACTGTACTAGTCTGTCACAAAAGAACAGCAACGTGAGCACTCGCTCATCTCCTGAACTTAAATTTATACTCAAAATTCATTAGTTTCCCCTCCAAATGTGCAAATGCAGTTTTAATTAGTATTTGCCAATGTATCACTTGTCACCACTGCAAATCCATTTTTGGATATACTGTGCAGAAAAGCAGAGTAACATTTTTATGGGAAACTAGCATTGAAATCAAGTCCAGGCTTCAGTGTCTGCAGATGAGGTGCCAAGAGACAGCTTTTGGCACCTCATCTGCAGACACAGGTGAAGGGGTGGCAGAAAGTCATCTCCTCACCTGAGAGCAGCTCTAAAGCAGAGGGTCACTCATGCAGTTAAAGCTTTAGGTGCCTGAATGCAGACACCAAAGCCTGGCTTACACACTTCCAAAATTCTGTGTTGTGCCACTATTAGCTTTGACCCCTGAGCCAACACAAAATTTTGGTGAATTGCTGTACCACAGATGCACCTTTTACCTATCATACAGATTTAAAATGCCTACACCAACACTGGTTATGCCTTTTAAGCACCTAAATGTCTGCTTTGAATTGCTCAGAAGTGTGTGATACTACCATACCGCTGCAGGCTTGCATTCTCCTTTGTGCACCTCTGGGGCTATAGGCCCTTCTGAACCTCCTATACAGCCATTGCTTCTCCAGTGGCCATGCACTGATTGTACAATACAAATACACAGCCTGTAGCAATAATTTCCACACTGTAAGTACTTGCTTTGTAATTTTTCTGTATTTCAGAATTTAGTTTTTCTGTGCTTTTAATCTGCCACTTAATTTAATACTTGTATTATGAGAGACAGTGAACAGTGACTCCCTTTTCACTTTCTCCATGACAGTCCTCTAGCCCTGAAAACTTCTTTTTGAGGCTGAAGAGTCCTGGTCTATTTAGTCTCTTAATTGTAGGCAAGTCTTTCTGTGTCTTTGATTATCTTTGGGTAGGCTTTTACTACTCCTGTATCTTTGTTAAGATGCGGAAGGCCAAGCTGCATCTTGTATTCAAGATGCAGGTGCATGATACATCAATACAGCCGCACACTTTCTTTTTCGTTTTCTAAGCTTTCAAAGCCTTGCATTAGCTGTTTTGTTTCTGTGCTCAGCACAAGAGTTGCCATTTTCATAAAGCTATGTAAATTTGTGTTCACTTGCCTAAGCAGAACTAGATCACTCAGACCCACCACTGCCTATGTGGCAGACTGTTTATCCCACATACACTGCTTTGCATATCCAGATGGAAATTAATTTCTGAAAAGATTTTGTTGCCCTGTCTATCCATGTTAGAGATCTTTCTATAGGTCTTCAACAGCAGCTTTCAGTTTTCGTAAGCCAGTCTGGAATCATCAGCAAATCACTTTGGTTTTCTGGTGGCCTATCAAACAGTCTAGGTCTTTCATGTTCCTGAAGCATTTGAAGAAAGGATTCATTTAGTCTGGTTTTACAGCAGCGTCTGTATGAATACCATCCCACTGCCGGTTGTGTCATGTAATCCTGTTGTAGGATTTCCATTGGAGCCATTTGCAACCCAGTTGCAGCTCAAGGATGACAGGCTGCACATCCCCTGGATAGATGATAAACTATCTGGACCCGTTTACTTTAAGATTCAGTGTTCCTAAGACATGAGGCAGTGGACACAGAATACATTCTGGGCAGAGAAACAGACTGCTCCCTCCCTCTGAACCCTGCAGGCTACATTGCCCCAGATGGACTTCACTGGCATAGAGAGCGCGTACAGACCACTTCTGTGGTGCTCAGGCTCCACACTGATCCTCAAAATGTGAGCGGACTTTGTCACATAGGTAAAATACTTACAGCTGACACTAACATCTCCATATGGTAGTGGGAGCAACGGGGAATGCAAAGGGTGCTGGGTATATCGCAAGATTGGATTCCTCCTGTATGTCTGTTCCACTACTTCAAAATTTGTGCTGTTTTCCTGAAAAAAGAAAGAAAGAAAAAAAAAAAGAATTATCCTTAAATGGGGATAGTCTTTTGCAGGATGTCCTTATACATTTAGGTTCAAGCTCAACCACCTTTATCTAAGTTTCTGGAGGTCCATAGAGGGAGTAGGTGACCAAAGGATAATTCACATATAAAAATTATTCTGTACAAAATTTAACATAAGAATAGTCATGCTGGGTCATACCAAAGGTCACCAAGCACAGGATCTTGACTTCAAATATGGCTTGCGGCTGATACCTAATGCAAGCATGTTAACAGGCATGTATGGCATGATTCCCCCCTCGTATAGCCTTCAAGCTTTTAACAGTAAATGGTTAATGGACTTTCTGACCCCATGTTTAGGGTGTAATAATAAGCCTGTCCTCACTGAATTTGTCTCATCGTACTACATGTGTTTACAGAACAGACAACCAAAATGCACATGGTGTTCAGAATCTATGCCTGTCACTATCATACACACTAGCATCAAATTCTTCCACATTTTGTCCTATATTCCTTCCCTAACAGTACTTAATGTTCCATTTGTCCTTGAACGCTGAGCTGAAATTTTCCAAGATTCTCCACAATCACTCCCAGCTCTTTCTTCCTGAATAGTTACTATCTAATTGCATCTAGTTTAGAGCTCGTCACAAGGTGTATGTTTACATATACATTTCTTCTGAAATATGCTTTGGTGTGTCTTCTAATATGAGTCTACATTTAATTTGCCAAAGTTTCTGGAATGAAGCCTGTTAAAAAATTACTCCTGCTACAGTGGCGCAATTTCTGTTATTTTGAAAGACATTTTCTTTCCACCCTGTGCTCTGCTATTTAACCACACAAGCCTAAGGTGTGAAGAGGACTTCAGGGTACAGCAAAGTCACATGGCTGGTAGGAATCAAGTTTTTGTATTTGTGTCTAGAGGACGCTTAGGAGAGGAAAGGATGAAGCATGGATTTGCAAATACTTGATGGTGTAATCTTGCACGCGATTTGTAATTGCACAGCAGTGGTAGCCCAGACTTATGCAGATCAGTTAACATGCTAACTCTAAATAAAAGTTCACCTAACATTCGATTATTAGTGGCACAGTCATAGGTTTCTTTTCTTTTCTTCCCCCCCCCACCTAAGACCGCAGCTCCATTTCTTGCCACATTCTCAGCAATGACTGCATAAGGCCAGCGGTGATCTGGCTGCTCCCAACTCACTTTGGAATTAGCATGATGCCACCTACCCTGATGTCACGAATGAGTTGCTGTGTAGGTGTTTCTATGGGAACTTTGCTGTCAATGACACCTTGAATGGCAGAGGCCCAGCGCATAGCTTCATTCAGCAGCTTCGTGTACAGTCTGTAGGAGTGCTTTCGCCCATGGACAATGATGTTCCAATAGCCTGCGGAGAAACAAAGAAGCTGGAAGGTGAAACTTGCTTCCCTGTTATCTTCCCCTTTTGTGTGAAGCCTGTGGCTGAGGAAAACCCTTGCTGCTTTAATAGCAACATATGATGTGTCTGGTTAAAATTGACTAGGTAGACATTAACATATTTATCAGCAGGATAAAAACATATTTATCAGCAGGAAGGTCCCAATCCGGGTTTTGGTACAAAGACAGCTTTCCAAGATACAAGTATCTTGCAGTGTAACATGAACACTTCCCTGCCAACCAGGCAGCTCATTTTCATATACAGGGTTTGAGCTACACTATCAGTCAGAAAATGACCACTGATCACAGCACCCGGTCAGATTGCCAAATCAATTCTTGTAAATTTTAAAAATAACATGTTTGACATAAATTGAGAGAACAGGTCAGGGTGATAACAATTCACTCTGCTAAAGGCAGCCCTAGACATCTGTTGTGAGTGAGCAGAATAAATTTCCTCTCATGTCAGTTTACTAAATGCTTTCAGCTTCCAGCCCTTTTAAAAAATATTCCAAGTAACTTCACTACTCAAATGTCCAGTATGTCAAATCTTGTTCTAAGGTCCACCTTCCTTGACTCAGGGATTCACCCTTTGCCTTATAAACCCGAGTTCCCTCCCAAACTCATAAGGCAAGCAATGGAGGATCATGCCAGATCCTGCCTTCCCAGAACTGTGTCACACTGCACAGAAAGCAAACATAGGCCCTTGTCATCTTTTGGTTTTAACAAGTTGAGCGATGCTACAAAAAGGACTTACAGTATATGCCATTCCTCTTATTTCAGAGTAACATTGACCCCCAGAGATAAATGTGGGTCATGCCACAAAGTGACAGCTATTTACAGAGATGTACTGATAATTACAGTGTCAACTATATGAACTCATACCCTATCTGGGAAACACTTAGATAAACAGTGACGCTACTCAATGAAAAAACATCAGCACTGCTTATCTCCATCAGGTGTGAGGGACTCACCATTCTGTGGGAAAAGGTATTTGCAGCCAGAGCCTCCAATGACATTAAGACTATCTCCTCAACATGACACACCATCACATTCCTGCACTGTCCCTCTTCAGGCAACTCCACACATGGAAAGTCTACTCATTACCGCTGTCTTCCTCTTACCTGTGTCTTTAAAGACCCTTTCATCAGGCTGCACTACAGAGCAGAGGCTATTGAGCACAAGTGTGCCAAGCTTGGCAGCTGTGCGCTCAGATGACTTGTAGTAATCAAGGGCAGTGTTTGTCAGAACAAACCAGCGTTTCTTCATCTTCAGAGAGGACATCTTGTTGCTGCTCTGAACCTCTTTATGAAGCCAGCCTAGCAAAGGAACACAAACACGTCAGTGGTTTCACCACCACAGCCATCCTGTCTCTTGCCTGGTGGCTCTCTAACTCTGGGACCAGAACTCCACCTCTCTGCAAAAGGCTCATCTGGGACCTACCAGCTCTGCTTTACTGGCTATAGCAGTATCTTGGTACAGTCACTGTAAGAAATCAGCCCACAATTTTCCACATCCTTCAGCCCTATGTATTTTTTTATCAATGATCTGTGGTTTAGTTTGCCATCACCATGAGGGCATCCTCTATTCAGGATGCTTCCCTCAGAAGTCACAAACATCTGAATAAATCATTTACAATTCATTCTTCCAAAGAGATGACAAATGCCTATGCAAACCTCAATGGAAGAGGTTTGGTGATACATGTCTTCTAGTAGAAAGACCTGTAAGCATTACATGCACCTCTTCCTCCCACATTCAGGAAAATTTAATTTCTCTCTCATTCTAGATTTCTCACAAAAGAAAAAAAAAAAAGAAAAGAAAGTTCAATACTATAAAAGAAAAAAATGACAGTCTGCATTGCTAAAGCTGTCAAAAAGACAATTTTCTATTTCGAGCTGTAAAAAGCAATGTCCACTCACAAGGCAAAAAGTTCAAAGAACGTGGGACTGAGCCCAGACATTTCATATAAAGAAAAGATAAAGAGACAGACCTTCCCGAATATATGCCTTCGTGTCTACACCACTGTCACATACCTCACTGTGAAGTGCAGAGGACACAATGACTTTGCAAAGGAGCATTCCTTTTTTAACTAATGAACAATACGAGATAAAAGGAACAGTTGCCTTGCAATTAAGTATTTTGAATTTAAGGTACTCAAACCGCTGTCTCATAATCTGCTTTATATTATTCAATCTCCTTGAAATGTTTAAGACTAGGATGGAATGCTTATGCCATTTTTTGGTGACCCTTTTCTTCCCGTTCTCTTGCCTTGCTGTGACCACTCTCAGACCTTTATTCCCTCATAGATACTTTCTGAAAGATGTAAGGCAATTTGCTCATTCACTTGCTTTCTGCAGATTGGATCAGGAGTATCTTCGTTCATTTAAGACCATGTGATTAGCTGAAAGTAATAAGGCAATTTAAAAATATTTGAGCCACATGGAGGAATAATTTGTAATATGCATGTGATCACTACTCATGTATTAGCTCCTCCATTTCCAACTAAGCCCTAATGAGACATAATTTAAATCTTTTGCTCAGCCTCAGAGAGTTATTCTCACCTCACTATGTCTACCATAATCAGGTTAGTTTGTTTAGCTGAGGACAGCAGACAAAGATCTCTCTCCCTCTCTCTCTACATGACAGGTGTCAGAAGGAACAGAGCTTTCTGAAAACAAAAGCTGCAGTGTCACGTTATAGTCAGTCCAAGCCAGCTGCTCCTAAACAGCAGCCATGCTCCCTCCTATTCCCTGATGGCATTTGCTGGACATAGTGAAATAGGCTATGCAACTAACATCAGAAAACTAAATGTATAAAGAAGTACTTTTTGTTTTTTCCAGCTTTAGCTTTCTGACTCCACCTGACAGGGTATCAGATACGAGTCAATGCCAGCACAACATGGGACGGGGCAAAGCAGCAGGCAGGAAGGTGTAGAGGGGTAGAGAATGATTGGTTTGGGGAGCAGCTAAACCCTAGATGGGATTAGCTACAATCAAGCCTCCCCCTCAGATTATAAACCGCACGTGAATTTCACATGTCGTAATTGCGTGCATTTCCTTTTACCTCTCACAAGGAATTCCTGGCCATCAACCTTAGATTCGCCTTTTGGTTTCTGCAGCAGGGAGATCCAGTGATGCATCTCCTCAGGGGTGTCGCTGTTGCAGTGAATCACTCGATTTGCTGTGATGATCACAAAAGAATTTGGTCTGCCAGAAAATAAAAGCATTAAAATTGATCAATAAAAGAATGCAGAAAGATTATCTGAATACAAACTACAGAGGAGTGTAGAAACACTTAAGAGCATCTCCTGTGCAGTTGGTCTGCAAACTGATGAATGCAGAGACCAGATAAATGGAACTAAACATCTTTGCAAAGCTATTTCCAAAGACTAGAGAACATTAATTAGCTAATGACCAGCTGTAAAATGTCCTGTGTTTATAAGCAAAAGACTCATTCTACCTTCTGATTGGACTAAGCTAGGGCTAGTACCACTGGGCTGAGCTAGTACAGCCATTCTCCTTGTACTTATAGAAACCAGTGACGTAGTAACAAACGTAGGTCCCAGCAGGGTCAGCTAAAGTGGGTTTGAGAATGGTTTTAGAAAGGATGAGCTGATCCTGACAAAACAGAGGAAAAACTGGTGCTCCTAGATTACTTGGTCCTTCTCTTGCAACAGACAAATGTGTCCTACCAAAAGAACATTCACAATTCTGCACAGAATTGACCCTTTACAGGAAAACGGAAAAATAAAAATATGACCAGCTCCAAGAGGACAGACTCAGAAAGCTTTGAAAGCAAAAACAGATTTCTATGAGAAAACAGAGAAATTGAAAATGCTTCAAGTATAAAGCAAAAGGTAAAAGGTGCAAATCAAGCAACTGTCTGGCCATTGCATAAACCTATGGAAGAGAAAAATATGCTGCATAAAAACCTTAGTTGAAAAATAAGCATTCTCCTCAGAATTTGTTTAACACTGATTCAAACGTTGGCACTTCAGAAGAGTGTACCTCAGCAGATGCATGAACAAGTTTTGACTGTTCAGCTTACTATTTATCGGGACACAGATTAACTATGAGAAACCCAGGCTGCGAACTGGCTAAAACATTTTGATCAATGAAATCTTAGTTCGCTACCGAGACGCTCATTTTCTAAACTAGTAACCCCAAAGTTCTGGCAACCTGTGTGAGAACAAAAACAGACCACAGAGGTAAATAACTTAATAGCTAACATTTTACTTCAGCACTGTAGTAAGAATCTTTGCCCTGGCTGAACCTGTTAACACTGTAGGAAATAATTAAATGTTAACGTAAAGTGATAGGAAACGTCCCATAATCTTTTATCTGAAACTAACCAATCTGTGAACTAAAGGTCTGTGCTCTGTTGCATTGCAAAGATTTCAAGAAGAGTACATATTTCTAAATTCATCCATTATTGTTCCACAATGCTGTTTCTTTCCCCTAAATTTACAAGATTAACTCAAAATTACTCTGTTGAAAAACTGGAAGTGCTGCTTTTGCTGGAAATTTTTGTTTAGTATTAACAATAGGTAAGACTATAATTTCTTGACATTGAGATTACGCTGCTTCCACTTTTAAGAGGGAAAGGAGAAACTTTCACTCAAAGAAAATACACCTGTGAACTTCATGCCTGTGAAGTGACATAGCTTAAAACAAGCTAAAGACTTCAGTTATGTTTATTTGTTTGCAGATAAATCCTTATGAGTTTAAACAAATGCAAACACCAAAGAAAACCTACCACAAAAATGTGTTAGAGAGTTTCTGATCTAAAAGATGGTAAGGTTGCTGTACCTACCTATCAGGATTGTCTGAAGCACAGACAGAGTCAATAAGCCCAACATCCAGGGTTCCCTGTACAGTGAGAAAGACACAGATAACAGGAATTGCTTGCATCTTAAATTACAGACATTCTCATTTGTGAATAGGACTGGAACTGAAAACATTCTTCTGAATTCCAATAGCTTGAGTAGTAATGAACATATGAGAAAGGCACGAGTGAGTCATCTTTGCTCCCTAAACAGCATGAGAAGATGTGCAAGGGCTCCACAGGACTGAAGAAAAAAGAGCTACAAATTTCCAGAGAGCATTATGAAGGTCTGAAATAACCTTTGCTAGTATCTCAGAACTAATAAAACACATAAATACATTGTTCTTCTCAACTGCATATCTTCTATCTGGAATAACTGTGACCCAGACTAGTCCCATAATCCCATCCAAAGTTATTTTATCTGCATGAAGCAGCCCCTGTCTTCTGTGCAAACCAAAGACAGCTACTGGTGATCAAGCTGAGCCACCCACCACAACCACCATGTTCCCCACTGCTTACCCTCTTTTCTATCAGCTTTGCTGTTTCATTATAATAATTGCCCAACTTCTACTGCTCATGAACTACAGCACCGCATGTGCTGGAAAAACATGCACAAAATAGTTAAACACAGAGAGTTCTAAGCATGCCCACAGACTGGTTGCACAGTAACTCACCACAGCATTCTTTGGATTGGCCTGTTCGTCTTGCATTTCCCTCAGCTGCTGCGCTGTAGCACTGTGTACTCGGCTCAGGACATTAAACCAACCACTGACAATCAAAACAGACTCAAAGTTAGGACTTGGGTAGTGAAGCTAGCTCTAGAATATGATCAAGGAACCTGGAAAGCTGCCTGTGGGAAAATTTCTTCATTCGCAACTTCCTGAGGACTATGCTACAAAATATCTCTTGGGCTGATCATACCAGACTCTAATGTCTTCCTCCTTATTTATCCATGAAAATTCTGTGCACGTTCTTCAACCCACTGACAGCTGCTCCCGCAAAATCCAGTTTTCTACTTGCTATTCAAGGAACTGTAAGCAGGCGGCAGCCTTACCAGGGAGCACATGTCAGCAGACGGAGAAGAGCATATAGCAGTTGTAAAGACAAGGTCAGTCGGGAATCTTCCTGGACTAGAGTCCTAGAGACGCCTGGGAGCTTTCTTAACTAGTTTCTCTCTGATCTGCTCATAAACTTGAAAGTCATATGGCTGTCAATTAATCATGGGGGCTTTTATAAGTTAATTTGGAGTTAAGTTATTTGTCTGTGAAAGGGCTTCTCGGTACAGACATATCTGGAGGCTAATCTCTGCTGCAGAACAAACAGATTCTTATCTGCAGCTTCCATTGAGATTTGCAAATATCTAGACTTCATGGAGGATTCTCAAATTGGATACTCTACAACATCTGCTAATCTGCCCTTTGCTAGTGCAAGTGTTGGTGCTTTCTTTGACCTCACAAGAGAGACTGACAGGGCATTGACAGAGGCCACATTTGGTTTACACTTACCCTAGCAGTTCTGCAGTCTTATCTTGGGGCATGCCTATTCCAGAGCTGTGGAAGTTCTGGGTTAAGTTACTATTTCTTCAGCTACTGCCCCTTGAATTTGGCTGCGTCTTGTTCATGTGGCTGTTCTTTAGTCTATTTCTGTTAATTTATTTGTGTCCAAATAGTTTCCCCCTTCCTCTCTCCACATCCAAATAAAATAACAACAGACCCTAAATAACTTCACAGAATCAGATTGAAGTAGATCAGAGAAACAGTTACACCACTGGGCTGAGAGAGCAGAAGCCTTGGAAAGAGTGGGAAAAGTGGTAAGACATGAGCAGCTAGGGTCAGTAACCTCTTAACTTGGCTTTGCATAGCCAGAACAGGTTGCCCAACCTGCCCTTAAACAACTGATTCCCACTGTCTGCCCAGGACGCCAAGAAGGAAGGACATGAGTCATTTGTTTGCTTTGCACTGGGAAGATTTTATCAGATGACACTACAGACTCTGATAAGCTGTGGCCTTTTCTCTGTCTCCTGGATAAAACCCAGCTGCTCTCGCAATCATTTACAGACAACATGAATAGACTTTTTGTTTGATCCAAGATTCCATTTAATAAATAAATCAGCTATTAGATGTTCCAGTTTATATTAAGGTTTTGTGTGTCTCCTGAAGTAACCCTTGAATTCAGCATGCTCACAGCCACATAAGAAGGTGGAAGTCCTGTGACTGACCAATAGGCTGAACCAGCATCTCCACAGCTGCAACAGAGAGACCCCAAAGTAGGTGTGGTACCTCCCAGTACGAACAAAATTACACTCTGGAATGAATGCCCTCTTCTCTCCAGCAAAAAGGAAAGGATTATGTTTCCCAGGATCTCCCATGAGTAGTTGGGTGAGACCTGCACTAACTGAACAAACCTAAGAAAACTCCCTCTTATACCTGGCATCTTCGGGTGACTCTGCGACAATGTGATAAACTCTGTCTTCTGTCACAACGTCCAAGGCATTCTCCTTTTCATGAATGTCCACAATCTCCCTGGAACGCAGCAAATCACAAGAGCCAAAACTGAAAACCTTTCACAGGCATAAATTCCATCTGGCCAGTTTTTTTTCACATAGTACCATTCACCATACGAAAGGGAAATCACTGATTTAGACAGCTTCTAACTCTGACAGAAATACAAAATTCCTCTAATACAGATTAAGACATTTAAGGTCCCCTTAAAAGGATTCATACAGTTAAACCACTACAAAAGCAAAGCTTCAGGCATTAAATGGATTTTCTTCAAGACACCAGCAGACTAGATGGAAGAAGAGATAACAGGCAGGTTGATACAGAAGGCTGTTTACAAAGTGGGGTGTGCTGCTCTTTTTGACACTTTACAGGCCCACATAATGCCAACAAGTGACTAGTCTCTCTTTCTTACAGCAGGAGCTGAGGAATTGGCTGTGGCAGCAAAAAGAGCATTCAGGGCTCAGGAAAAGGCATAGTACATGCTGCCAAATTCAAGTCCCACTGTGAGCTTCATACCTCCTCTGTGAAATGCCTGGAGAAGCCAGGCAACAGATGGAGTCAGGGTAGGGGAGAATGCATGGGGTATGCACTTAATCAGCCCCTCCTGGTCTGGCTCAATCCATGGCTTGCAAAGAGCTTCTGCCAGACTATGAAATGCAAGACTGGAAAAAGAACCACCAAGTAATTCCAGCCTCTCTGAGTGTCTTTTCCTTCCCTCACATTTCTGAATCTCCTAGCCCTATGGGAGATACATAGGCTGATGAACTGACAGCACTGAACACTTCACTATTGATTTAGAGAGTGAATGCTAGGGATCAAAAGGATTTATTTCTTTTACTCACTTTGCCCTTCTGATATCAATTGTCCCCTTCAGCTTTTCCTCACTATCATTCTCAAAGTACATCAGCTTGGATTCTCGAAGTACAAACCAACGGCGTTTCCAGTTGCGGCGTGAAAGTGTTGACATGCCTCCACCTTTTTTATAGAGCCAGCCGGACTTCAGTGCTTCTTGCTTGGTGCGGAACCACATGAAGGCCTCGTTCTTCAAAACACACCAGCGCCGCCTCCATGGGTTCATGAGACCTCCTGCAAAGCGAGGGAGCAAGATTTCATCAGACGCGCGACAAGACATGATTAAAGTTTGGACGGATTAAAAACAGAACAAACTAGTGAAACAAACACAAAGTATAGAAATATATGCACTGCTCAAATATTTTTGTATTGTCTTCAGTTTTGCAGCTCAGAATGAGTCACTTAAGCCCATACTAAGTGGGCACAATTTTGTCTCAGTGGCAAAGATATCCAGTCTAATTCCCTGACATCCACCTCCTAGTTCTTTGTTCTATTTGCTGGTCTTAAATAAAAGAAGAAAAAAAAAAAAAAAAAAAAGAGAGAGTAAACAGAGAACTAAGAGCAGATGAAGACAATGACTTTGGAGAAACAGAAGAGGAAAGTGGGTTTCCTGGATTCCATCCTTCCATGGTTTTGGCCAAAGCTGCTCACCCTTCATATAGAGATAGCTGTGAAAATAGGGTGGTCCTGAGCCATTGAAGATAGTGACTCGTCCATTACAAAACTCTTCATCTGTATCAATGTAAACATCCACTTCTTCTTCACTGTCCAGAAACTAAAAGGAAAAGAAGAAATATAGGCTACGTGGGTTATCCTGGTTACAGGAGGAGTGGAGCAAAGTAACAAGGCTAGAGAAGTCACATGATCAGAAGGTGCAAAACTACTTACACTTACTCCCTTTACAAAAAAAGCAATACAGTAAAACTAGAGGCTTGACAGCTTACCCATTAATGCCTAAAGCAAGAATCTCCAGAGCATGGAATTTTCGTACCAGAAAGGAGAGTGACATTTGGCAGTGGACATGGCTAGAAAACTCCAGTTACCTGCAGTAACAAACCTTCCTGTTTCAAGGCTGAGGCCACAGTCCAGAATCTTATTTAATGGGATTAAGAGAGAATTTTTCATTTTGGAGGATTTTTCTGATTTTTTTTTGGCAGATGTGCCAAGATGCTGGACAAGATGAAGCACTAATCTAACCCCAGCAAGGAAATGTTTCGCTTTGGGTTGATTAGGAAAAAAAGCACATTCCAGGATAACTGAATCCTAAAACCAAAGATCTAAATTACTGAAATAATAGTACAGTATTTACTTATCCCTGTTCTCCAACTAGATAATGTCCCTCAGCCATAAGAAAGTACTTCACACATGAAATCCCAAATTACCCTATTATTTCCTTTACCTTAAATGTAACTTCCTTTGATCAGCTTTATTAATTTAATACTAATGAAGTTGTCTCCTTAGACCTCTTCCTTCCTCAGATGCATGTTTCTTCTTTTCATTTTCCCTTCTGTCCTCTCTCTGTGAACCCTTTGTGTTCCTCTTTTGTCTCATTCCTGTTCCACTCATTCATTCTCCCTCTCTTGCCATTAAGTTTCACAAAGCAGGTACTCTTGGATCAGCAGCTACTGATGGGATCTTGACCCAGCTGCAGTTATCTCTTCCTGTGGCTCATGCCGTGACATAGTATCAACCGGATTTTTCATGAGTCTTACTCACTGAGCAGCCCAATAAAATCTTCTACTTCTATTTATATTTTAAGAGGAACGGTAAACTGGCCTAAGTTGTGACAGAATGATTCATGACTTGAAGATTACTTGACAGTGACCTGTGAGTACCCACCCACAGAGAAGGTACTTTTACTCAAGCAAATCATATCATAAAAAATTCTGATGGCTGGCAGCTGACATGAGGGAAATGCAAACAGTGAAACACATGCAACTTTTTAAGAAGAGTCACAATCTGCCTATTGGAAAAGAATAGCAAAGGAAGTAAACTGAATTCCTTAAAAAAAACAAAACAATACAAAACCAAAAAATCAATAGTTTTCTAAAATATATTTTGTAGCTCAAGTCTCTATTCTCAGGGACACCATTTATCTGAAGTATTTTTATGGCTGTCATTGGCTTCACACCTGAACTCCTCATAATCTTGTGTGGGCTTATCTGACATCCTGTTCTGTAAAGGGATTTATCCTTGCATTATTAAGCAACTAGCCTGAGGGCACTCAGGATCCAGAGCCTAGCGTGGGATCTAAGCTGAGATGTTTCAAGTGCAAGGCTAACAGCCCAGCTTTACTACTCTGTCATCGTCCCTGTGGTAAGAATGAAAAGGTTCAGTGGCCTTGGTTGTGTGCAATGAGACCCAGCCTAGATCAGCACAGTAACTTCTTCAAGCCTTAGGACAGCTTAACTTGTACACAGTGGCTGAAAATAAACCTTTGACTCTGAACGGTAACAGGACTACAACAAGAGAAGTTTTAGTGATGGTAACAAATAAAACCCCAGCCTTTCCAGTTCCCTCTTGTGATTGTCCGCTAGCAGCTCAGGCTACTTCTGTGAAATCTCTCTAAGGTAGAACATATGCCTACAAGACACTAGTTGCCTGCTTTCAGTCTTCCTAAAAGGTGTTACGTATGGTGTTGGAAACAATCTAAAATAGCCTAGGTACGTATGTGCTAGCTTGTGTACCAGTGACACTGGACAGTCCCAAGCCCCCTGGCATTCAGCCTATCTATGGCTCTTCCCTTTTTTTCAAGATGATTATTGATGTAAGAGGGAGTTATATATTAGTAACAATACCCAGAGGAAGCAGGCATACAGTATGAAGGCAAAGGACGTTATAAATATCAACAAAGTCACACTAATGTCTGGAAAGGTGAAGGGAAGGATTCTTACCGAGTCCAGGCTGCCACGGTTGGAGTCCAAGCTGGTACCGTGGGAGTGTCTCAAACCTTCCTCACCATTTAGGGGCTCAGCTGAGGCGCTACCTGCATCTCCACAGCCATCAAACTCCTCATGGTCATAGTCAGACTCCACATCTGGGGGCGAAGTGTAAATCGGTTCTCCCACCTCTCCACTGTTACCCCCCTGTGTATCTGAGACAGTGCTGTGAATGCTTTCTGCTGGGTCAGATAGGGCTCTCTGCTCTTTGGCGCTAGTGGTTCTTTCCACAGGTTGTCCTGGAGCAAGGACAACCTCTCCCACTTCTCTTTGGACAATTGAAAGGCTTGGGTCTGCACCTTCCTCTGAATAGTTATCGCTGTTTCTTGTGCCATGCTGATTCAAGACCACCAAACTGGAAGTTGGCCGTCCTTCGTCATCAGCATGAAAACCCTCATCCACTTCTTCTTCAGCCAGTGGTGCCACCAGGCTGCAGTCAATGTTGAGTGTCCCCTCACTAGAAAGTGAATGCTCTAAGTTCTGCACACTTTCATCCAGACTGCCAAAATCCAGCAGCTCCAAGAACTCCTGGGCAACCCTAGATGCCTCCTTTTCCAACCTCTGGATCTCTTCTTCTCGCTGCCGGTTGATTTCATTCCTGGTGTTTTCACAGATGATAGACATGTGATCCTCTTTCTGTTGCTGCAACTTCTCAATCTCCTTCTCCAGTCTTAAGATCTCCTCCATCTGACGTCTCTCTTCTTCTTGCAGAGGAATATCTACCTCCTCAGTCTTTACTGCTTCCACCTTAAAGAATTTAGAAGTGTTAAAGCAGTTTCTTCAACCTATATGTGTTCCTTGTCTGGACCTTTCATTCTTCCTGTCTCCTGTGCTTGCCTTGTACCTCCCATGTGCAAAAAGATTACTCTAAGCATCCTCTCCTTTTCTGATCAGCACACGCCATCATCCGTCGTGTAAATGCTAAAGGTAGAACTACTGGATCTTTAGGTAATTCCTCTTTCCCAGCAGCCTACCTCCTTCCTGAATCGTACAAAATAGCTCACCAGGATCAGTGAATTTTTAGAAAAGCCTCTCTGTCTGCTGTTCACGTTATAGTCTTTTGTACACTACAATTTGTATAAAAGTATTCCCAAAGTCTGTCCTCTCTTTTTGAACTATCTCACACACATACGCATATATAGGAGAAAGCAACTATATATGAATACATACATGCGTAGCCTGCTTAAGAGCTGAAGATTTCCCAGAAATTCATTAAAGGATTTGGGGACCTTGTTGCTTCCCGAGTTGGGGGTCTGACCATCAGAATCTAGGTCTGGAAGGAATATTTGCAATGAAGCAGGATTGTATCAACTCCAACCCCACCCCATCAAAATTCCACCCAGAATTTCTTGGCACTCTTTAGCATCACTGGATGGATGATGGCTGGCTGGCTGGCTGCTGAAGACTCTGTCTTCCTCTATTCTCCACATTGAAGTAACAGGAAATTTATAGCAAGTACACAGTAATTAGAAGACGGAAGATACTGGTAACTTTCACTGACATTTAGCTATAAGATAAAGCCACCTTCCCCTTTACAGAGGATGTTGAAAACGCACACACACAAGAAAAGGCAAAAACAAATTCCAAAAGGATTTCATGTACTTCCTGATAGGAGTATGACAATGCAGCCAACAAACGGGCCCATTTAAGCCACAATCCTTGTTTTCTTTACAATTACACTCTTGCTTGTTCTCTACTTGACTCTTACTTGTGGACAAATGCATTTTTATACTCCAATCTGACATCTCTCCTCAACAGAGCTGGCCTGAAACTGGGGAACAAGTGGTTTGGGAAAAGAAAGAAAAAGATATACAGCTGTTTTCACACAGCTCAGGGCAGGCGGTCTGCTCTTTGATATATCATGTACCAAAACCCAATCAGATCAGTTACAAGGGGTTTATTTCAGCCATGGTAGCAGCCATCTGCACTCTTATTTTGGCTGTTACAGGCAACAACCCAGCAAAACAGACTGTGTCACAGTGTAGCACATCACAAGGTCATGTAATAAGCTCAAGCAGTAGAGAGAAAAAAAGGATGCTGCACACTCAATACAGAAGTTTTCAAGTAGGAACTATGCAAGCTGGTACATCAGCCTTGGGAAAAAAAAACCAAACAAAACACCTTGTTAACTACCTACCTCTGCCAAAGCCAAATACCTGCAGGTTTTGAGTGAACAGAGCCAGTTTTTAAAAGTGTTGCCACAACAACAATAGTAGCTCCAGCCAAAGCACGGGCAATGAAGGACCCTTCACAGATACTCAGAGAAGACATATGAAAAGAATAACTGTTAAACTTACCTGAGCCACCTGGAGTAGCACATTCAGTTGCTCCTTTTCTCTGTTAAAAAAAAAAAGAGGTGATAGTCAGAGGTAGACCCAGTTGTCCTACACAAGACTTTTAGCATTACATGGACACTTCATCCCTCCATGGATAAGGTTAAAATAAGGTACCTGTTGTAAGACTGATTTAAAAGCTTTTGTAATTTAGTAAAAATCCAGTTCTCTGTGGTTGGCATGACCTTTGTGGATACAATAGATTCTCCCCATGCACTTAACTTTCAGATCAATCGGGAAATTGAATTAGTTGGAAAACACTAGGAAGGACATTGGAAACAGTGACAGAAAGACACATCAGTTAGACTCATAACAAGTGTAAATAGAATCCTCTGAAGTACTATACATTCGTGGCTATTAAATAAGGTTGTACATGCGTAATTGACAGGTATCAGGAAACTGTGTTTGTTTTGGTTTTTTTTTAAACAGAACAGAACTATTGCAATATCAACATTGAATTTGTGTTTTGTTTTGCTTTTACTATATTAAACCCCCCCAAAAGTTATCAAATTTTTGTACTTTGTTAAATGGCTAAGCTGAGGACTTTCTATTCTGAAGACCTGAGTGTTCCAGCTTGCGTAACTTCTCAGCGGCATGCAAAACGTAGTTTACTAGTAAAGGCTGTAAGAGTCAAGAGTTTGTTAGTAAACATGAGTAGAGGAAAAAACTATCACACAGTGCTGCATCTCGACCCAGATCAAAAAAACATACTACAAGGGAAAGCTGTCACTATGGCCAGTTTCTCCATAACAAGCACGCTACAAGCAACTGAACTAGTACACAGCAAATGCCAGGGTCGTATATAGGATAGAGCAAGGTCGAGCAAGGATACGATGTGGCTGGATGGAAGAGTCTGCCTGTAGCAACCACCATGCAGCTAAACTCAGACTGGCAGTGATAACTTTCAAATCTATAATTCAACCCCAGGCAGGACAGGAGGGCAACACTATTTATTTCCCAGGTCCTGCAGCTTTTCCCAGCCAAATTCTAAATTGCAGCTGCAAGTCAGATAGTCCTTAAAGCTCTCACTCTTGCGCGCTCACGCCTTCTCAAAAAAATCCAGGAAATGTTTATAAATGAAAGCTGACATAAGTGAGATCCAGATGGTTCCAACTCTACTGAAAGATGTCTAACAGTAGTCATGAGTTAACTGCCTCAAACGATATAAGGGTTCAAGAAACAGAGCCATTTTAAAACAAATCAGAAATACCACCTACAATCTACAGACTGATTCCTGCAACTGTTCCGCACATTTTTTAGACTTCTGATATTTCTTGCTGCTTTCCATGCATCTCCAACTGATCCACACTCTTCCTGAAATGTGATACCCAAAACTAGGGACAGTACTTCAACTGAAGCCTTACCAGTGCCAAGCAGAACAGAAGAATCACCCCCACATCTTACAGAAACAATCCTGTTTATAGACAGCATTTGCTTTCTCCTCTCACACAGCATGACGCTGATGACTAATACTCAACTTAGCCTCCAGACCTTCTTCCGGCTGTTGAAGTAGGCATTCCTCCTTCTCTCTCTGTGCATTTGATTATTCCTAACTGCAGATCTGCGTGTCTTTATTGAATGTTATCCTATGCTTTTCAGACCATTTCTTTAATTTGCCAAAATTATCTGAATTGTAATCCTGTCTAGCTATATACTTACAGCCCCTCACCAGATGGTTTTATCTGCAAATTTAATAAGGATACTCGTATTTCTTCATCCAGCTTATTATGAAAACATTGCACTAGCACCATATCCAGCACAGACCATGGAAGAATCCCATCCAAGAGTTCTCTCCTATTTAACAAAAGACTACTATTGTTTACTAATTAAAATGCAATAATACAATGCAGTAAACCCATAAATCCTAGTCTTGCTTCATCTACTTTTTTCCAAACCACATCCCTCAGGGTATTGTAATAACATGCCAAAGCTCTTACCTACCCAAAGTCAAGTTACCTACCCTCTGTGCCTTTTCCCTGTCCACAAGGCATATCATAAGCTATCACAGAAGGAAACATAACTTTATAATGCTGTTTGTTCTTCAGAAATCCACGTTCGCTCTTAACTCCTTTATCAACCATTTACAACTGTATTACTTGTTTCACTATCATCCTGAGATTGAGGTTAGGCTGACTGGTGCACAATTCTCTTGTTCTTCCTTCTCCCATTTTAAAAGGGGGTCAACTATGTTTGGAATTTTCCAGTTTTATGGCAACTCCATTGCTATCCACAAACGAGGAGAAAGGGAATAGTTGCTGATTCAAACTGCTTCAGCTGGTTCCCGAAGTACCCAAACATTAATTTCACCAAGTTTGGATGATTTCTTTATAATCCGATTTATCTGAGCATTCTCTAACCTTTTATTTCCCTGCTAGGTTCCGAATTCTTGCACATCTGTACTAATTGTATTTAGTGTCCAACAGCTAAGCCCTTTGGGGAAGACAAATTAAAAAAACATCAAATACCTTGGCTTTCTCAACATTGTAATTTTTTCTTCCTGTTGAACAGTAGACCAAATTGCTCCATGTCTCCCGTTTACTAACAGTGTATGCACACATGCCAACTTCTAGTTTGTTATAGCTCCGTTTGCATCTTGGTCCTCTAATTTTGTCTCTGCATGTTAAGTGTGTTGGGTTTTTTGTTGCTTGTTCTCAGTAGATTAGCTGATTTGCAATTTCTGTGGACTTCCACCTCATTTTTGAGGTCAAATGGAAGTTCAGGGTTTAGCCAAGTTGGTCTGCCAGTAACTTTTTGGCTACTCACTCTGAATGAAGCCATTTGATACCAAGTAGAAAATGAAAGCAAAATGAGCAGTTCACCTGATTCTGAGAAACACTGACACTTCTTTACAATGATGCTGGGTTCAACATATCTTTCATGGGCTGGGAACTAGAGGGCAGGGGCAGAAACACTTCAGAATGAATAAGCTAAATAGGTCCTGTTATCTAAAACTAGGTAGGGACAAACTCAGTACAATGAGGACTGCAGACCTGAGAGAGTGTCTGTGGCATTTGATATCTGCAAACTAGTTACTGACACTCTAAACTTGTACAGCTTCATGTTGCTGATGAGGCTGTTGTTGAAAATTGACACATTGATAAAATGGAGCCTTCAGTGTTCAACAAATTTCTTGACCAAACTGTTCATCAGTGGTGTCACTGACTCCATGTCTTGTGCCAGCAGATACGTCACCCGACAGTCTCCAGTGAAACCGCAGGTAATCTCTTTTCATTGTGACATGCTTCTAATCTTAGAATTTTCTGATGCTTGTCACATGTGTTAGTCTGCCAAGATCCAACTTTGGGACAAGTATATAAAAGGCTGTAAGAAATGTAACCAGCTATTTATGAAAGCCTTAAAATGTCACAAGATTATTTGTTCAAACTTATAATAATCTCATAGTTGAAGTTTTATGCTTCTTAAAACAAAAGATTACAGAGACACCCAGTTTGGATAGGATGTGGGTAACCATGGAGTGAACAGTAAATGATGCATGAGGCGCAGGATTCTCAATAGGTGTACTGCTGCTGGTCACAGATTGCCTCTTTTTGTCACATTAGCTTTTCCTTTCCCCTCCTGATGTCTTGACACATCCATATCCCTGCTGAGAGACAAGCAGCAGCAGGAACAGGGAGAGCATGTGTATTCTCATGAGTTTAAGAACTGCAGTAGGAGCACAGGTACGCTGCCTACCTTGCTCTCTGACCCAGCTTACTGGACGCACCAAGACCCGTGAATTCTGGTGCCTTCTCACACTGCTAAGCCCTCCAGATTTTGGAAGACTGCATAAAGCTTCCTTTACCACTGCAAAGGCAACGAGAAACTTATGCATCTCTGCCCAGTCAGCGAAACTGCCTCCTTTCACGTATATTCCAAAGCAGAAAAACACTAAAAACCAGAGGTAAAAATACAGCGGAATTAGCTTTCCTAAAGGAAGCAGGACACTCCTTTTCCACTCTGCTTTCCTATTATGAGTAGCCTACAGCCCACCCCAACTCTGCCCCTTGGCACTGGGACATTGTTCCAGTGTCACCATCGTGTCAGTGCCCCGACCCGCTTTTACACCTCAGCAGCTTGAGGGCTAGGGAACTATGAATGCAAGATACCATCTTGTACCTTTCCTTCACCTCTTCCTCTTCCCGTTTCCTCCTACGCTCCTCCTCTTCTTGCCATTGTCTTTCCTCTTCCTCTCTTCTGATCTGTTCTTCCTCTTCTTGCCTCCTCCTCTCCTCCACTTCCTGCTTCCGCCTGAGTTCCTGCTGCAGCAGGTGCTGGTAGAGGCTGCGAGCCAGGCGGCCACGCCAGTGCTTCTGCAGGGTGACTGCAGAGGCCTTCAGTTGCAGCAGGCTCTTCTTCCAGAAGTACGCCCGGTAGTTCTTTTGGATTATAACAACACTGGCTAGCACCTTTTGGTACTTCTTCCTAAAAACAGAACCAGACACTTAATGCGCCATGAGGCAATACATGCTTTGCATTTCCCATGCCCTGGTATATTGACCAATCTTACCACATCCACAGATGAATGACTTTGGAAAAACGTTGCTCAGAAATAACACAATTTCTGTTGCTCTACTGCCACTACCCGTAAATCATATTCTCCTTACTGTTCTCACTCCTATATCTACCACTGGTTTGTTTCCATGGGCACCTGCTTTTGTGAAGAGCCTCAGAGGACGAAGGACTGATATTTGGCACATGGAAAGAGAAGGTCCACTGGCCCAAAGCCTCCTTGCATTGCACATCACACACATTCACTGTGCAGTTGGCTTAATCATTCAGTGCGGATTAATTATAATAAAAACATACAAATGGCCTCACTATACGAGAAGCCCTATATTGCCCCACCCCGCCTTTTAAGTGGCCCAAATTACTCCAGAAAAAAAAAAAAACAAAACCGGGGCAAAAATAGTTATTTTTGGTCATGTTAATCTCGTATTGTTTGGGGGGAAAACACAGTGACACTACAATATTGATTGCTGAATGTAACATGTAACATTGTAACAGGCTCCCATAAACATATACTTACATTGCTCAACATTTTGCTTAAACAATAATGATATCAAAATCAACTTTGCAGCACTTTAAAACAAAAAAAAAAAGGTAGGGCCCCAAAAGAAAAGAATAATAATTTCAGCATTTCTGTAGTCTAGTGAAGTTCTAGAAAAGTCAGTTCTTGCCTCTGCAGTGTAGAATATTTTTATCAAGGACCTGAAAAAAAAGTGACTGGTAGAAGTTTGTACATGATAGACAAACTGGGCAAATAACAAAAGGTTACTATTACACAGTAATCTGGATCAATTTGTAAGCTAGATTCAAGCAAACATTAAACAATTCAAAAGAGCCAAACATAAGGTCTTCTACTGAAGAACCAAAGGCCAAACACACCTGATGTGGGACTATGTTAGGAAGCAGTAAGTCAACAAAGGATTTAGGGGCCACAGGGATCATCAGGTGAAGGCGAACTCCCAACAGAATCTTGTACTTGCAAGCAGAAATACTGCGTAGAAGGTGACTGCACTGCCACTTTTATCCTCTGTTCAGTGTTAGCACCTCCATTTCAAAAACAATGTTAGACACTCAACTGATTTCTGAGGAAGCAGGATTGGAAGCAGAAATCCTGGCTTATAGAAAGAGAGTGTCTTCTCCATGACCTTAAGAAAGAGAAGGCTAAGGAAACACTTGATCCCAGTCAAAATACCCACAGTTTTGGGTGGCATTTCTATTTATCCAACAGGGGACATCACAAGATTTAATTGACCTGAAGCTGAAGTCTATTCAGGCTGGAAGTAAGTGGACATTTTTTAAAGTAATTGAATGTATTTAGACGCCTTAATATCTTGCTGTAGGGTAGTAATCATTGATACTATTCAGATCAAAACCTTCTTTACTCCAAACCAGAACTGGCAGAGGGAAATTCTGTGGGGCTGTTACCCAGTATCCTGGGCCAGCAGATTACAGTAATCCTGTGAGGTCTTACAGTCCTAGAAAGCACGCTGGAAATAGCACAGTATTCTCGCATATCCTTCCTACAGACCTTCTGCAAACCCCTGAGGAAAAGACACACCTCAAAATCCCCTTCCTGGCAATCAAACCCCCTTCAAATAGCAACAGGGACCCATGCTGACAGCTTGCCACCTCCCTGCACATCAGACATGTCAGCCTAGTCGAGAAAATCAGGAGAGGGATGCTCATAGCAGTAACGTGCAGAGGTCATGCTCTTTTCCATAAGTATTAAGTCAAAGGGAGGAAGCACAGAGAAAAGAAGAGGAAAGGGAAGAGGTGATAAGAAGTGGGAGGTTTTACATGAATTGCTCCTGGGCTGCAGTCCCCTCACCCCTGCTCCCGCTGTCCTCCCTGTGCCCTGCACGTGGGGTGTGAACAGCTGCACACGCACCTTCTGCCAAAGCAGATATAAGTGCATCAAAAAGGGCACTCTGACTTTTACAAAATGCATCTGCCAGAAACTCTCTCAAGTGCAACATGTGCCAAGCCCTGCCCAGCTACAGGCCGGCTCTGCCTGCTAATCTGCCAGGCTGAAGTGCCCCCTCATTCCTCATGACCGCAGCCAAGCTTGCAGACGCCCTTCAGCCGAATTGCTGCACACGGGCCGCGAATTTCATTCCCCTTGTTCAGCCTTCCACTCACCCTCTCACGCTGGCCAAAGAAATTCAACCTGCACCCCATGCCAGGGAGCTGGGAGACATCCTGACCGTATATCACAAGAGAAGGTGGGGTGGCTGCAAAGCTCCAATGCTGCATTTGGAATTTGGTTAATTATGTCGATGAGCTGTAGTTAGCAGTTATGCCTCCAAGGACTAGAGAACACAGGGCTATGGAGTAATTTCCTACTGTCTCTTCCCTTGAGCAATAAGGTCCTACAGAATCCAGGGACACAGCCAAATTTGTATGTGGATCCCGCAAGCCTGGGAACAGTTATGTGTATTTTGGCTGGTGAAGCTGTTACCTGCAGCTCAGAGTTCCACAGATTAGCTACAAAAAATGGGGTCATTCAAATGGGCTTGATTTTCTTGTCTTACATTTTAGTGATCAGTCAGAGATAGCAGGCTGCAGGGAACGAGAGCAAAGAAAGTGTTCTTACCCTTAGGAGTGGTTCTCCAGGCTCACGGAACAAGCTCACAAATGGGGAGCAACCAGTAAAATCCTTCCTGTGATATATGTACCCTTCTTTGCCAACCTACTGTGCATGAGACCAAATGAATTTAAATACACTTGCCCTTGCAAAACTGACAGAAACGGTATCGAGCTTAAAGCAGCACACATGGGTACTCCTGACCTCTGCCCAGCTCTTCACAGACCACGCACTATTGGCCCAGATGAACTCCCTTCTTGCTGGACCTTCTCCAATACAGGTGCAGTGCAACTGGAAACTCTTCACAGAAAAGTTTTCCAGTCTCCCTCCCTAGCTCTTTCCTCACTCCCTGCTCTCCTCCCCTGCAACGTCCAGTCACCTCCAGCTGCTTGTGAGGATTTCCGTTCTGGCTGCAGAAGCACAGCTTCTTCTTAAAGATGAGACTCAGAAGAGCAACATGTGGGACAAGGAATTCAGATCTGTGGCGACTGGAAGACCACGAGATTTCTAGCGAACACCACCACTACTGCAACACTGTCTCTCCATCACAGCCCCGCAGGGCAGCTGCTACCTTCCCAGGAACTCAGAAAAGCAGTAATCCAGTTTGCCTGCAGTGATGTTTCCCAGAAAAATCAATTTTCCTGTGCTAATCCCTACCCCTCTCTCCAACCGCTAGACACAAAGTAAAACAGAGCAGAGGCCCTGACACAAAGAACTTGCAATCTCATGTACAAACAATAGAGCTAGCTCATTTGTCTTCCTAGAGGGAAATAAATAAATGAATAAAAGCCCCTGAGACCAAATGTGTATTTTGCTGATATTCCACATTGGCAAGGCAATTCCTAATGCAAAATGAGCTACCTGGTGTAACTGGAGCTCTAATAAGAGCGCCTGCTGGAACAGCTCTGCTGGCCAGGGATTTCACCTCCTCACACGCCTGACTGACAGGTGTCTGGAGCAGAGACCAGCCAGGAAAGAGCATCTTACTGGGATTAAGTGTGCATGCCACAGCCATTAAGGAGTCAGCTGTTAGGATGACTGCGAGGGGCAGAGGAGGGGCGGTTTGTCTGCAGTTGGTTCTCCCAACCCTCCTCTGGTCAGGTGCAAAAGGGAGCGGCAAGAGGAGATTACTGGTGCAAAGCTGGCCAAAAACCAATTCTGAAGAGTTAATTAAAAGGAGAGGGAGATCACGAGGCAAACAGGCAGGGCGAGGAAAGAGGGTGAGCAAAGGCAGAGCTGCAAGTGAGGAAGAAGCGATTTGCAGGGGGAGTAGAAAGCAGGGTTGACAGGCATAAGGAAAAGGAGAGGACCCAAAGCATAGGTGGGGCCCAGCCAGGAGAGCCCTGAAGGCAAGGAAAAGGTGTCATCGGAGGCAAGCAATGGGTACAGAGGTCCCTGCAGAAGCCCGCTGAGCAGCGTTGAGGGAGGGTGCAAGTGTGCACGGAATTGAAGAAGAGGTGGCAAAGGCGCAGAACTGTTTCAGCAGAACTGATGCCGGCAGGGAGGGCAGATAACGCAGCTCTCCCTTAGAATACAGGAGGGAAAGAAGGGAGGGATGCGAGGGGACTAGAGAGCAAAGCAGGGGGTCGGGTCAACCCAGGCACACAAGCACAGGGATGGTGGGGCAGCCCCCAGCACTGACCTTGCCATGTAGCCCAAGACGTGGGCTCGGATGACTATAGCTGCTTTCCTCAACTCCTCTTCCCGATCCTTCTCCAGCTTCTGCTCAAGAGCTTCCTTCAGGAAAACCTGACGCCACGGGGAGGAGTTTCGATAAACACAAAGAGAGGAAAGAAGTCAGTCCCCGGGAGAGCCGGGAGATTTCAGCCCCGGGTGACCGGCGCGGGGTGCGCGCTGTGCCCNCGCCCAACCCCCGCCTCCCTCACTCTGTGGTCAAGACTTAAAAGAGAGAGAGAGGGAGGGAGGGAGGGAGCAGAGGAAGGAGGGAAAGAGGAGGGAGGAGGAGGAGAGCCTGGGCTTGCGCCTGTGATTAACTCTTTCCCAGCTGACAGCTTTCCCCGCACAATCCAGTACCTCCCTGCAGCAGGCACTGATACCTACTCGGGTGATTAAATATTTGGCAAAGAAAGTGCTCCGCACTTCAAGCAAAGGGAGGAACATTTAGGTTTCTAGGCTCCAGGAAGCAATTTTAACAGCAATCCTAATAGTGGAAGAGAGTCAAAAGCTGAAATCCCTGTCGATGTGCAAAGCTGATCCACCGGCTCTGGGTGGAAGCTGAAGCCCTCCACCAACCTCCAGAAACTCTGAGGTGGAGATGCTTCCTCGCTGCAGAAGCTCAGCGGTGCAGCATGCATTAGGGGGAACTCAGCCCCAACGGGAGAGAGGTCTCCAAATATTACTGATTGCACTTCAGTGTTCGGTATTTTAATTCTCAAGCATCTTCCATCACCTGTATTTCAAACCTCTGCTCAGTGCTAAATGCTTGTGGGAGGGGTGACAGTGCTATCTTAGAGACAAAAGGACTGAGATACAAGCAAGATAAGGGCACGTTTACAGGAATTGCAATGACTTATCTGAGCTACTGTAAATCAGCTGGCTCGCATTGTGTTAGCACAGAGTTCAGCATAAATTGCTGAAATAAATGCTTTGCTTTTTGAGATGGACTGCAGCCTGCATGGAGCTCCACAGCGCTTTGGGTATGCTGCTAGCAGTACCCAGCCTAGATTAAAGTTGGCTAAGGTATGTCCATACAAGCTGCAGTCACAGCAGCAACTGCCATATGGCTATGCTCGTGTGACCTGCTGCCTGACACCGGCTAAATCACTGCCAGGGCCAGCAGCAGAATGGACTGCACTAGGAAAGTGCTGCCCTACTTGTCAAAGCACTGCCGGGAACGCAGGCTGCGAGCTGACACTCACCAGTCTGCAGAACTATATTAATCAGTAAAAACTCCTTACAAATTTATTGGATCCATGTGACTATGCCGAGAGGGCAGAGGGATGCTCAGAGATTTGAACAGCCATTTAGTCCAGTGTTCTGCACAAACTCTCCTTCTCCCCGCTTGCGTCCCCTTATGTCTCTCTCTGTACCTTCCCTTCCATCACTGCTTTTGGCCTGATCACTTATTTAGGCTCCTTTTCCCCTCTGCAAAGACCACCAGGTACTGAAACCTCTCCCTGAGGTAGTACCCATTGCCCTTGGCTTCCCCGGACTCGAATTTCTCCGGGGGAGCCACTTCCATTAAGATGGCCTGAAGAAATGAGCTATTTTGTAATGACTAAGTAACCGTGGGTAGCCTTAAAAGAAAGTTCATTATCAAGGTACTGCCAACCATGAAGCTGGCATCCTTCCCTGCAAGTTGTACATCCACTCCCTCTGTCAACTCAACAATCTTTTAAAAACTTCTTTGAGGCAGGGATTGCTCTTTCCATTACATTCCAGAACCAAGCAGCAGTCACCCATTTCAAGAATGCAACCCGCCAAACACTGTCTCGGTCCATTATCTTCATCGAATTGTAAAAATATTCAGTCCATCAGTATTTCGCTAGCAAGCACAGACTTTGCCGTGCCAGGAAGAAGGGGGCAAAAACCTAACTTTGAGGCATGCAGAGTTCAGCAAGACCCAATCCTAATCCTATCAGGGTTTCTATGTATGCTTGAGAGTGAGGGTTTAATCTCAAATAACATTACGATATCTAGTTACAAGCTATTGGCATTTTGAGGGGTTTTGTAGACTCCCCTAGATGACAAAGAAGAGTAAAATGTATTCAAATCCAGAAATATTTTTGATGCCTTGTGGAAATAACTTGGAAGGTGGCCATTTCTTTGTCATAATTCATAGTCACTTTCTGAAAACATGAGATCACTTTCATCTGAGGAAGGAATGATTAAACAAAACATACAAGGTTACATCTATCATATCAGCTCCTGTTAGCCACTGGCCAAGTTTTAATCCACAGTGCAGCACTACAGTGCTCCTCACACAACCTCATTGCCCCCATGGACCGTCAGTGCAACAGTGAACATGTTAAGGTTACGTGTAGATCAGCAGACACAAATGTAACTGTGTGTGCACCCATGTGTACATAAGTGGGATCATATGATTCTTGGGGACAACACTGGGAAAGCAGGGAGTGGGTCACTGTGACCTGAATGCCAGATAGTCTACAGCAACCTCCTCCTTCAAAGAGGCCCTGCAAAACAGCAGGGTGAAATGTGGAAATTAATGCTTTCAAACAACAAGAATTGCTGTGTTAAACAGCCTTAGGAAATCTGTGCTGTGGGTATGGGCAAGTAGGGCAGAAGGTCCAGGTGCACCGAGGAAAGGCGCACAGAAGCTGCTGCTCCATCCCAGCACGTCCCCAATAAAGACAAGGGCACCTCAGCACAAGCTCTTCCATCATCACACTGCTTGTTTGCATCCAAGCCCTCATCTCTGCCATGCCACCGGATGAAACCTGCCTTATATACATTAATACCTCTTATAAACATTAATTTGACAATTGCCAGCACAGCAGCTGCTCTATTCTTAATGAAAAACACAAAGATCATCCTGCCCTTCCTCCCCCATTTCCTTTCCCAAGCTTCACAATCCCCTGCACTAATTCACAAAGTCTTTTCCTTCCTCCTCCAAACAATTGCTAGGGATATAATTATCCTTCCATTCATTTTGCAGGAAGTATTCCCCCTTCTATAAGCTTTGCTCTTCACCCACCCCTTATACTTCTTCCTAGGTTACGTCCCCATTGGCCTGTCACACCCTTTTCAGTAGCTACTGGCGACTCTGTAAGACAAGGTTAGTTCTCACCTGGTGCTGAGAATCACTACCCGGGTACCCAGAGCTGCACCTGTAGCAGCAAAAGTGGCAGCAAGGGCACACAGGGGACTTCCTCTCCGGGACAGTGACCTACACTCTGTGCCCCTTGGCTGGTAGCTTCACTTCACCCTTACCTGAAAGCCTCTGGAAAAAACTAGGGCTCTTTTCTTCATCAACCCAAGTATTCTAGGTCTGTGTTACCCAGCACCAGCTACATCATGAACACAGACAAAGCACTCTGTAATCCAAAACCAAGACACAACAGCTGGATACAGGCAGCAAGGAAGGGACTAAGAGGAAGCACCACTGCTCTGCACGGCCTCACCTTGGCATCTGCTTTCCTAGGGGTCGGCTTTCTGGAGGCACTGTTAGAAAGCAGAGTTGCAAGAGGGGGCTCCAAGGGAGCAATGAAATGACTTTGCCACCATCTGAGCATGGGAAAGAACGTCAAGCAACTCATCTGAAGAATGAAATGGCAAAGCAATGGTGACAGCACCTTGGAGCAGCCAGGGGCTGGCCAGCCATTCAGCATGGCAGCAAGGGTGGAACAGGCCAGGACAGCCTTGGAGGGATATATTCTTTAGAATAAATAGAATTGCTTCTCTCTACCAGGACACACATCTCTAATCCAAACCATGCTGAATATAAAATAATTCTACAACCAAACAAGATGGCTCAACTGCTTCCCAACCCCTTTCAATTGTCTTTCTCAGTCATAAAGAAATAAAGAGATACAAAGACTTCCATTCTTAATCATTTCTTTCTTCCCACAACATTCAGACCTGACAGCAACCAGTGCCCTAGCAGAGAGACTGCTGTTTACCAACATGCCACATACAGCTCTTCAGACAAGTTTTAGTTTATAGGACCGAATTGTCCAAAAAAATTACATTAGAGTACATCCAGTGTTTTGGCAAAATACAAACACATTTTGTTTGCCACATTTTACCACCTATATTGTTTTTCCAAGAGAATTTGTTTGTGCAGGTCAAGGAGTGAGTGAAAACAGACAGATGGACTCAGTACTTCAGGATGCACAGTGGGGACTGAAAAGAAAAGGGATCCTATTGCTGCCAGGGACTCAAAGCAGCCTGGATTTCCTGCTTGTCGTCAGTCTGTTGTATTCCCTGGACTCCAGCTATATAGCTTACAACCTTTTATACTCTAACAGGTGATTGTGTGCATGTGAGTTTGGTCCTCACATGCATTTCCCTGCTGCCCTTGCTGTAGCTCAGCGATCTTCCATCTTTTGTCATGCTAGAAAGAAAGTTCAAACTGCATGTTTACCAGCTCTAACTCCCCCTTTCTAAAGCTTCCCAGGCACAAGCAGCTCAGCAACACACACACACACACACACACTCCACACCGGCTTTAACCCTAAAATGCTCCGAGACTGGCAGCCACCCAAGCAGTGTGGGTTATCTAGGGACAAAAATGACTGAAACAGCTTCCTAGTTTGCTAAGGCCAGCGAGGAGACACCAGATTCCCAGATCAAAGATGGGGAACACTTTAATCATAGAGTGGAAATATGGCTAAACGATAACACCTTCTTTCTTGAACATCAGTGCAGACATGTGAAGGAAGGCTTTAGAAACTTCAGGTTAACACATCTCCTTCCTACAGCAATAGCCAGCATTTTCCTTGGTTGTCACACAGAGTTCATAGCCCAGACTACCAACTGGGCTATTACCATTCCTCTAAGATAGGGAGAGAGAGATCTCGCTGAGAAACATTGTAGTCTATCCACTCATTAAGAAATGGTTGCTCAAAGCAACAAATATCATGATCTGATCTCCTGGACAAATTACATATGAATTCATCAGAATCACTTCCAGTTCCACTATGTTTCTGGAAGTACTCTGAACTACTTTTTTTGAAGGCTTAAGGGCAAAAAATGCAAGAAAAGTTGCTTTGGTAGACCCCTATCTGCTCTGGATATGGACTGCATACCCACAACTTAGAAATGCTGTCTGCACTGAACACCATCCATCTTGGAATATTCTTTGAAGAATTTACTGGAGTGTGTGGAAAGTTGTGATAGAGACAGTTTCCCACTCCCAGATTTCTACAGCAATATACCTCACAACACTCATATCTATTTCTGTGTGAAGCTGTCTCAAGGCTTGAAAAAATTCAGACTGAAACACCCAGCTCCCTCCCCATTAAATGAAAGATAATGGTACATTTCCAGCTGGATATCTGGAGAAAAAAAAAGCGCCAAACAAAACACCCCCCAAAAACGCACAATCCTGACTATACCAGGCAAGAGAGAAGTGTTAAACATTCACCAAAACAGATGCAAAATCCATATTATTCAAGTGGGGAGAAGCATTTGGATACCTTTTCCTAGAAAATGTATGCTAGCATCTGGGCTAACTGCACAAACCCTCAGCTGAGCTTCCACGGCAGAAGGCTGTCATGCATCTGGTGATCTAGCTACCTATTCACAGTTTAGATATATACCAAGCAGCAGCTCACTGCCTCCTCCAAGAATTTTGGTTAGCCAAGCAGAGCAAAATATCTGGCACGAGAGGCAAGAGTTAATGGCATACATTGTAATTGCATACAATGATACCCATGCTTGTTCTCCTTGGATCCCTAAATTGGATCAGACACAACAAAATCAATCTGGCTTGGTCAATGAGGAGTTTAGACAAAATCAAAAAGCCTTCTACATCTCTAGGTACTTAATACGGGTAATATTTGAGATACTACAGGTCAGTGGCATAGTTGAATGTATTTAAAGGGTCATTACTACTTTGCCCTTTCCACTGGCTTGAATCTCCCCAGATGCAACCGCATCCCCTTGCAGCTGGAACAAAGCCATAGCCTGCCCCACATTGATGATGTACCTTGGTTTTACCCAACTGCCATTCTTTCTTGCTGCTGTCATAGGTCTGAAGAAAGCCTGCACATACAGCTTTGCTGTTGTCTGAGAAACTTGGCCCCTTCACAAGCATCTTGTATCTAAGAACCAAACAAAATCTCATGAGATTATGTATGACAGTAACCTGCCCCCCGCCCCAATCTTTTAACTCTAATTATCCTCCTAGCATTAGTCCTTCTTCCTCTGGGACCTCCCTTCTTCATATTTGCCTTCTAATTTGGAAATTTCCATCCCCCAACCTTTATCCGTTCCTACCACACTGGCAATTATTGTTGCAATCCCAGTAATAAAATACAAACTCAACGCATTTTTCAGTAAAGAACAACTGTCTTTCTGAAACATGTGCTTTCATCAGACACAAGTTATTTTGTTCAGTATAGGGGTGGCATTTAATGCTCCAACAGACAAAGGAAGCAATGTTCAATGGTCTTTTCTAGCCTTAAACTTCAAGAAATCCTTTTGATGCAGCTAATTAAAAGAAATAATCACTCTTTCCAGTATTAATCATCAACTATACTGTCCATTAAAATTTGCTTCAGCCTGCCAGATTAAAGGTTTTAAGTATGGTATTTTCTTTTTATATATTATGACCAGCTGGGTTTCTCAGCATTACACAAGCAAATCTGTGGCAAAGCTACAAAAAAAAAAAAAAAAAATTAAAAATGGACCATCTGGCTATTTTTCCATTCTGACTTTTACCCTAAAGGCAAGTCTCCAAAAGGTCTTCCAAATCAGTGTACGATATGGGCAATAAGGGCATGGTTAGAAAAACATCCCACAAATGATCCATATCAGTAACAGCAGTTCTAGAGGGAACAAATACATAGAATCATATACCTTGGGGCTGTGAAAGCATGTTGGTACAATGATAGCAATTACCTGCTGAGAAAGTCCTGGTAAAGGCGTCGTATAGGGAAACCTGCTCTCCGAACTTTCACTGTCTCCAGCATCCCTGAATAACGGAGCTGATTTAGCACCACGTCTGGATTGAAGAGGTTCGGTGCCTACATAATGATACAGATTCAAAAACAAATAAGAAGAGAGACAGAATAAGTGTTGATCTTGCTATTACTTCTTTGCTGACTTGAACAGTGACCGTTTCTCTGAGCACAGACAGTCACAGATTGTATATCTGTTTCTCTCTAGAAAGTCAGCACTGCATATCTGGGCATGCCAGGTGAAAAGGGGGAAGTTTGGGTCAAGGAGAAAGCAACCTCACAACACTGCATGGTGCAGAAAAAGGGATGAAAGGGAATTGGGCAGATCCTGGGAAAAAACAGTCTGCAGACTGCTGTCATAGTCGGATCATTGCAGTAAAGCAGTGATATAATGCATTAACACATAACAAAATGAAGAACTGTGACTCAGGTTTTTTTGCAGTCTCTCTCCAGTCAGACTGGAGACAAACTGCAGAGTTCTTTTCTGGCATAAAACCCCCAGCAGGCTTTCCTCTGCCATATCATAAACGGTTTCAAAACACACAAAGAAAATGATGGGTTCAGAGCTCCCCACCCAATCTAGTTAGCAGCATATCCTCCCATCACAGTTCACAATACAAGTGAGTGCCAGCCTGTCTCTAAGCACTGTGACTTGCTCATGAAGCATCCACCTCCTCTGCCTCAGAGCCAGGGATCTGCAGGAGATGCTTCCTACCACACAAGCCCTGCATTCCAGAACAAATTGTCTACAGGCACCACAAACAGGAGTGATTGCATCTTCTACCACAGCTCTGGGCTCTGCACAAGCCCGGTTTGTCTTCCAGGCTTCGTAAGCGCATAAAGAGGTGGGAAGGGCTATATCATATCATACCATACTCAGCATGCAGTCTTTTCATCTGATACCAGGAGTAGGGTGTATTTTTCCTCAACAATAAAACAACTAGAAGGAAAAAAGGAAAGTGAGGGGGAACTGCTCTTATCCTCAGTTTGGATCAGGGGTTTGTGCAAGTGAGTGCTCATGAAGGCCTGTGTTGCATGCATACATTTTGCTGGAAGACAGACTTGCCTTTTCTGTATTTGGCTTGATGCAGCGGATGAAGAATGGATTGGAAGTACTAAGCGTGGCCATCAGGGAATGGAGAGAATCCTAAAAAGCAGCAAGACAAAACCCAAAGGAACAGTCACTACAGGAGGGAAAGGGGCTACATTTGGTGCAATAGGGTCTTCATGCAGCCCTCCCATTCCTAATGTCCTTTGACTCCGCCTACCAAAACCTCAGCAACCCAGGAGATCCCTTCCTGTCTAAAACACACCTACACAGTTAGGTTACTCTAATGCTGTTTACGTTACCATCATTGTTCTCAGAGCTGTATAGTTGATGTGAGTTATTTTTACAAGTCTCTCAAACTTTAAATATAGGAAACTAAAACTGTGAAACTAACAGAATGTTTGCTGACAATCTAGAGGAGTGAGATTCATACCTGCAAGGTCCCCCCAATAAAGTTCTATTGGAGTTGCCACTATACTTGTAAAAGATGTGGCCTAAAAGCACACGTACACTTAGCTGAAACACCAAACCGACATGAAAGCTCAAAGAACCTCAAGAGCTTTATATACTTAGCAAAGTATTCTTTTCCTCTGCCACCCTGCTCAGTCTTAGCATCTCACATTTTACACCACACAGAAATCCTCGGGGCAGTGACACTGTCTTTTTTTAGCACTACAACATTCCTGCACATTTTCAGTGCTGGACACAAAACAAGGATGAATGACTCCTCTTGGCTGCAGGCCTTGCTTTACCCATCTGCTCCTCCCCAGAAGCCTGCTGCTCTCTTGGAAAACATCCTACCCTGAACTGGGAACTGACAGTCGGTCTGCGCCTCTGGGTGCCCATCTTCAGTGTCTCGTCACTGCTACGACTGCAGACTCTTTCAAAAAGGTCATAGATGAAGTCCAGCCTAAGGGAGAAGAAAAGAATTAAAGAAGACGCAAGACACCCACCACCTGTAAGAAGATGGCTCTCGTTCTCGGCTACCGTCCTGTCCCTGTGTGAAACACCTCATTTTTATTCCTGCTGTGCCGCAGAGTGGCTGCAGGAAGCAGTTCAGCTGGGCACTTCCGTGAGGAAATTAATACTTTCCATGTGGCTGCCCAGACCCTGTGGGCTGCTCTGTATGCCACACTCGACTGCAAAGCCAGAAACCCCATGTCACGCTGTCAAGCTGGATATTACACAAAGGAAGATCTCCATTCTGCACTGGCAAGAACACCTCCCCATGAGCTATATACCCCCAGGCAAGACTACTTTGAAGGTACTCCAGCTAGACTGTGTGCTGTCACGCCCCTCTCGACCTAGCTGTCATGGTGAGCATCCATGACATGCTTATGCAAGTGCAACCACAGCCCTTCTGTGGCCAGAGGACTTCTAGAGCTACCCTCAGTGTAGGTCAGCTCTGGGGAATCTTCCACCATTTTGCCACTCCTTAGACAGTGGTGCTGGTTCTTACGAAGTGGCACAAAGCTCTCCAGCACTTCTTGTGCCTGTTTATTGCTGTGACTGCTTCTAGCAGAATTTCCCTTTCTGGCTTGTTGAAAACCCCCAAGTCCTTCTATTATGCTGGACAATGATGACCACAATTCTGGCTTCAAGCCCTGTGTAAAATGTTCCCCAGATGCCACTGTTCAAGTAAAGCAGCTATGAGCAGCTCATACTCTCAGATCTCTCAGCTTGTTTCAAGGCTGCTCACAGTGCAAACTCTGCAGGAGGCTTCAGAGAAGATGCAGTTCAGAAACAGTCTCAGCAGGCTGAAGCCCAAAGGCAATACATGGACTGTGCTAAGAGGCATGTGGTGGAGTTGCTACTGAAAAACTTCTAGGGTCCACCATGTTATTAAATGGCGCTCTCCTACTACGCCCCACCTCTGCCTTCCAGACCTTACTCAAGGTCAAATTCAGCTAATTTCTCTAGGGTCATGCGGCACTGGGATATAATATTAGGGGCTGTGCCCAGTCCCACAGCGAGGGCTCAGTTTGGCTCAGGATAAGGACAGAGTCTCTCCGCTAACAAGCAGGTTGGAAAACAAGCAGCCTCTGTACAAAGGCTGGCATTTGATAGCATGGCAAAGAGCCTTGACTCATTCTGGGGCAAATTTGCCACTGTTGGGACAGGGAGGTAAGAGGAAGAAGAGGAAAGGGAGAAAAGAGGAGGGAAAAAAAACAGCATTGCCTGGAGGGATTTCTGTCATGCTTTTATAGCTCTTTTCAAAACCGGGACAAGAGTACTGATTAAATCTGTGCCTTGTCTGACTTCTCCAGCTCTCGTTTCTTTTGCCAGGACACTTATGCACAAAAAGAAGAATGATAAAGAATGATGCCTGATGCTCAGACAAAAGCAATTGCTTTCCTTGGTCTGGTTATTAAATGAAGGTGGCTTAGCCCAGCACAACAGATGTGGTCTCCTCACAAGCATAAGGGGGGCATACCTGCTGTCTTTCAGCATGTTTAAAATGTCATCTCGAAAGGTGTCTCTGTTCTTCTCCAGAAAGCCTCTCACATCATATAGCACCTGCAACACAGACAGAGCTACTAGAACAGTGTGGTACAAATCATTAAGCATTTCTACATTAACATGACAATGTACAAGACATGCAGCAGAGCTACACAGCAACGCTGCAGGCATGCGCCAAGATCCAAACTTTTGGGGTCAAAGAGCTCCAGAGCTCTGCAGTTACTGGCAAGAAAGTGGCTTTTAGCCATCAATTTAAAAAAAAAAAAAAAAACAACCACCAAACAAACAAAGAAAACCAACCAAACACACACACACACACCCCCCCCAACAACCTCAAAACCAGGAGCCAAGTGAAACAGCTGCAGAGATTTGCTTGGGGTGTGTGTGGGGGGAAATCCTCTGTCTGCAAGGTGTGAGGTACTCTGTTCACTTCAGGAAATACTAATTATGCCACCCAGTGCCCTGACCTCCCAACCACTACTGCTCAGCAGATATGATTCTAGGAGGTTAGTGTGCAGGTGCCCTCTCCTGACATACCTCCATCTGCTCCATATCGCTCCGCAACAGAAAGCAGCATTTAACCTAGAAGGCTTGGAGACCTTTTCCTTTTTGCAATACGTATTTAGCCTTTTCTCCTCCTCCACAAAAGTCAAACTTTCCATGTGACTTTTACTTTGGGTTTTGTTTGTGAACGTCCAAGCAAAGACAACATGCATAACAGAAGTAAGGAGGAGTTTATCCCCCAAACCAGAAGTCACCTAAGAAACTCAAACAAATGTCCAAGCTGGAGAATGACATGCTATTTTAAGCCCATCACACTCCCTGCACTCTGGTATGGGGCACTAACTGTGCAGAAACACACAGCTCAGAGATATTCTTGATTTTTGGAATCTAAAATCCAGGAGCTCAAACCCAAGTGCAAGCATCTCACAGACACACTACGAACACCTACCTCTCCAGCATAATGTCTTATGCCAAACTGATGGTCTGTTACCCGAGGCTTCACATAGTAGTGGTTGCTCTGAAATGAAAGAAAAATAAGTCTTCTTATAATACAAGTGTAAGAATAAATAGGCTCAGTCAGGAATTCTGCCATGACTGACAATGCTGGGACGGACAAGGAGTTTAGCTGTTGCAGAGCCTGACCACATCTGCTGCAGTTATCTGCAGCTACATTACAAATATGTTATTCCAATAAGATGGAAAAATCCAGCCATTCAAGGCATTCCTCACATGAGCAAGGGCTTGCAGAATAAAGGTTGGGCAGGCATGCCGTGAATGAAATGTTAATTCTTGCGTGCCTGACACCTGAGGAGACTGGGCTCCACACAAACCATGTGGTGCAGGACATGGGATCGGGATGCAGGGAAGATGGCAGCTTTGCGGAACACCTACACATCTTTTCTTTGTCGAAGGAAGTATCAAACCTATCTCGTCTTCCTCTGTATTTCATCTGTCTTTGGACCTCTCTTCCTCTTTTTCAATATTCATTTTTCCTTTCTCTTACTAGCTATTCTACTCTCTCATTTTTCCCCACCTTTCTTTGTTCTACGAAAACAGTTAACTGTAAGAACTGCAGTGCCACTTGAGACCAACGGTCCATCCAGCTGATTATTCTGCCTCCAGCAGTGGCTATGTAGGGTAGAGTAAGAATAAGGCAAGTTAATGACACTTTTATCCTAATACTCTCAAACTCCAATTGTTTTCATGAGGTTTGCATAACTAGTAACCCCAAGTGGATTTCTCTTTGAAATACTTGCACATTCCAAACCTGAACCCATGCAGACTTCTTACATCTAGAGTGTCCTTTCACAGGGAGCTCTCAATCAACCACACAGGGAACTACAGGTAGTAGGTTTTAAGCCTGGCTCCCATAAGTGCCATTTGTCTTCTATAGGCCATGTGTGACTTTTAAACCCATCATATCCTCCCTTAGTCATCTTTTCTCCACGCTGCAGGGTCCCTTCAACATAGTTTTCCATAACACTGAAGCTGTCCCAGACCTGTTGTTTACTGGATCTGATATAACCCATTCTTGAGTGAAGGAGCCCAGTGGTGTACTGTTGAAAGTGCAGGTGATCCATGGATTTTACAGTGCCATAACAATGTTTTCTGCTTTTATTCTATTTCTTTCCTAGGAATTTCTGATACTTGATCTGGGTTTTTTATTACTACTGAGCACTGTGATGATGTTTCCTCAGAACTATCCATCACAGCATCTATCTAGTTTTTGCTCCTGCAGAGCCACAATCAGGTCAGGGCCCATCATTTCAAATGTGAAACTGGGACTGTTTTCCTTCAGGACACAATTTTACATTTATCTATACTGCTTTTCATCTTCATTTTACAACCCAATGAGTCTCATAAGACCCCTCATAGTCCAGCTTTGCCCTGTGAATCATCAGAAAACTGCCACGTCAGTGCTTGTATGGGATAGAGTCTTGCAGGTCTCCCTCCATGGAGGTAACTGACCATTTACCTTCTGTGAGTTTACCCAATAGTGAAATAAGGATTACAAGCCTATAATTTCCCAGAATACTTTCTAAAAAGTAAAATAATTTCCCACCTTCTCAGATACAAGTACTAAGAAAATTTTAAGTAAGATGTTGCACAATACTGTTAGTAATTCAGCTCTTTCATCTTCAAGTTCTCTTAGCAGTATTGGGTGCATGGCTTCTGATCCTGGTAATTTGTTAGTGCTATTGAAAACGTCTTCATTACCTTTTTTCTTTTTCATACTGACCCCATTTCTTTGCTCTTCCCTTTCTCGCCACAAATTTCCCTCTCTTCCACTTCAAACATGACTGTTACTGACTCTCTCCAGTGGCTTGGCACCCTCCTTTCCCTCTCTACCAAGCCCTTATAGTTCATCCATGCTTACAGCACTTCTGCTTCCTTCCCACATCTCCCCTATTGCTCCTCTCCTGGGCTGTATCAGAGGTCATATCCTCTTAAATCCCAGCTCTATGGTTTTCCTCCTTAAGCCTATTGCAGTACACAGAAAACACAGAGAAGAGGGCTTGTTCTCTTATAATGTCCTTCAGACTTTCCAGCAATGCTGGCTGGATGCCTTCCAGTGCTCTTCCAGACAGCACTAGCGACTTCAACCAGTACAAAAAACAAATTTGCCTTCAAAAAATGCAGATCCTAGAACACTGTCTACTGTGTCATTTCTCCCTGCACTCCAACTCCTCAGCCTCTTCCATCTCTCATAAGCTCCCTAGGTTTCCATGTTAACCGCTATCCCCTCAAAGTGGACAGAGGTAACACTATGAACAGCTTAATTAAAAGGCTACTCAATGCACAGGAATCACCAGAAATAGCAACCAAAATATCGCAATGTTGAATGCAAGATAGTACTGACAGTCTTACGCTGCTGTACAATAAACCACAGGTACCTTCTTACCAAGGGAACTGGTCTGATTATTTATCTCAGAAAAGAATAGAGAAAAGATGTAGAGGAATTCAGAGACAAACAAGAGAAAGAAAGGAGCTTTGAAGTTTCTCCATTTGGAGACAAACTGAAGAGGTTGGGACAGTTCAGAAAGAAATTTCAAAAGAAGTGATATATTAAAAATATTCATAAATTCTATATTAAAAGTTAACAAAATACCAACAACAATAAAAAAAGGTAAATCAGGCATTCTCATATACCTTGACCTATAATACAAGGGACAGCCACAGCAGATGAAACTGAAGGCATCAATTTAAGCCTAAAGAAAGGAAGTATTTCCACAAAGCTGCATAAATAGCCAACCAGAAGTCATTGCTATTGTATCCAATTGGTAGTCATGAGTATTACTAGCAGAGTTAGATGCAAATATGAAAAATGAGATATCTGCATCTATGCCAATTTAAAAAAAAAAACTGTCAGATAAAGGATACAAATTTGTATTTGTCATGATTTCAGCTGGGATGGAGTTAACTTTCTTGCTAGCAGCTGGTATAGTGCTATGTTTTGGATTTGGGATGGGAGAGGATGATAGTACACTAATGTTTTTGGTTGTTGCTAAGCAGTCAAGGCCTTTTCTGCTACTCATACTGCCCTGCCAGCGAGCAGGCTGGGAGTGCACAAGAAGTTGGGAGGGGACACAGCCAGGACAGCAGACCCCAACTGACCAAAGAGATATTCCATACCATGTGACATCACACTTAGCATATAAAGCTGTGGGAAGGAGAAGGAAGGGGTGGGGTGGGGCATTCAGGGTTGTGGCATTTTTCTTCCCAAGTACGAGTTACATGTGATGGAGCCCGGCCTTTCCTGGGGATGGCTGAACACCTGCCTGCTCATAGGAAGCAGTGAATGAATTCCTTTTTTTGCTTTGCTTGCATGTGTGGCTTTTGCTCTACCTATTAAACTGTCTTTATCTCAACCCATGACTTTTTCCTCACTTTTACTCTTCTGATTCTCTCCCCCATCCCAACCTGGGGGGTAAGCAAGCAGCTGTGTGGTTCTAGTTGCTGGCTGGGGTTAAACCATGACAATATGTTTTCAGGCTTGGATGAAGCCCGAATTGGAGGACTAGGAAACATATTAGCTGACAATGTTTTTACTAAGTAGTAAATCATTCCATAATTCCCTGCTACAAGGTTTAATTTGCTTTGTTTTCCGACTATTTACTATTAAGAAGAACAGAGTGTTGGCTGTACCACAGACAGGGTAAGTGATTGCTATGGCGATCTCACTGTGGTTTCTGTGTCCCCAGGATAACCTTTTGACCTGCATGAAAAAGCCCTTCTACTCCTGCGTCCAGAATACAAGAAAGAGGAGGAAAGAGTTTAATTAATTAGGAACAATGAGAGCACTTTCATTAAAAGTCATGAGGCAAAAGCCAGCCCCAGCCCCAGGAGACAGAGATCTGACATGCTGTGGAGCAGACTGCTGTGAGTCAGCTGGCAGGAGAAACCCATGCACACTGTGCAGCCACATCCTGTGCCCGGGGTGGTGCCTTGTGTCCCGTCGCAGACCAGCAGAACCTGACCTGAACCCATGCTACAAATTCAAATCTCCTCTACCCACAGCCTGTGGAACGCACACTCCCTCTCTCTATGCGCTCAAGAGACCATTTGCAGGTTTCTTCACATATTACTTTTGTTCAGTGTAGCCTTATTAAACACTCGCAGGTTTGGGCCTAAGGCATTTTAAGTTTCCTGCACAAAGCACATATTTTACATCAACACAACCTTCACTTTCAGTTTTGAAATGCTGATGGGGCTAACACTGATCATTTGCCTGCTGGGTTATTTTCTTACTTACCATATGCTGGCTGTGAAGTTTTTCCAGAAGGGTGTTGTCTGTGCCTTTGGGGAATCGACTCTCTTCATTCACCAAAGCCAGTAGACCCAGTTTCTACAGCCAAACAAGAGACAGGCTTTTACAGTCAGCAGAAGCTCTAACTACGCAGCAGCAAGCCAAGAACTGCAGAGCTGGATAGCACATTGAGCGATAACCCCTGAGTTATATCCAGCAAATCTCGAGCTGAAAGCAGAATTCTGGCCAGTCAATGCCTTCAGCAAGCAGAAGATAAGTGGAGATTATTTATGAAAAATTCACATTAAATTTCTACTTAAATGTTCCTCCATGTCTAAAACCATGACACCCTCTCCCTAAGCTTACTCTCAACAATGAGCAGAGATCTGCTTTCTTGAGCCGTGATATGGCCAGAACAGCTCATACTTTTGCCAGGTCACGATGGGAAGAGGATCTAAGCAACTACCTGGTTTTAAAACGAGAAGACCCTAGGCAAGGTCTCAAGACAATCAGCAATCCCAGTTGTGATCCCTGGAAACCGTCCCAGATAACTGCTCACCTTCTCGATAAGGTCCAGGCACTCTGCATTATCCATCCAGTCAATAGCTTCCCAGTTTATCCCTTCCCTGACAGTCAAGAACAAACAGAACAAAGCTGTGAAATGCGGGATCCAATACCCTGAGGTGCAGAAGAACAGTAGTAGCTGAGCATGGCAGCTGTATCAGGACTCAAAACAATGTGCAGGAATTAGGCTTTGCCATGGCTGAGGAAAAAGAACAGGACACACATTGCATTGCTAACACACAGAGATGGAAGTAGGAGACAGCCTTTCTTATCCATTCCAGTGATTTAGACTGATGCTTATCTTGTAGTCATTAGGCAAATTCCACACCAAACACTAAGAAACTGTAGTTGCTCTCAGTTGCTCTTTCAGGAGTGATGAGCATCAGCCTAAGTGGTGGTGATGATGGACAGTTTGCTACATAGCTTCAAGAGTCACCTGCTGACCCACCAATATGGAAAGCAGGCCTGAAGCACACCTGCCAGAAGGCTGGACCTATGAATTGTGGTTCACCAGAAGAAGAGACAGGAACACTTTTCAGGGAAAGTTTTGAAGAGGATGACACAGATAAGCTTTCACCTGACATGCAGGGAACCTACAGGGTGGCCCTGCATCTTCCAGAATGGGAGCTGATGTAAGTACAGCGTGCAATAAGCGTGCTTTGAAAATCACCCATGAAATTCTGTAAATCTGTGCTGAATGTTTCTCCCCCCGCCCTCCTTATCACCTTCTTATACTCCCATAATACAGGCTGTTTCTGTTTTCAGAATTCAGAGAAACCTGGGAATAACTCTTGCTCAGGAATCCAAGGAAGACTACAGGCTATGTGTGAAGCTACTTACTGAGATTCTGATACAGACACCTTTCAGGTGAAGGCTAATATTTTGAAGATAATGAAGCTTTGTCTACAAACCCTTCAGCCTAGGCTTCATATTTTCAGGTTCAAAGCATTCAGAAACCGTGGGCAACAGTTGGAAGCAACAAACTGGAATAATTTCTGAAGAATGCAAAGAACTATCTATTCCCCACAAGAAACAGAATATCTTATCCACTTAATGACAAAAAAAGTCAGTTCAGAGTGTTTCAGATTTTTGCAACAATGGGTGTCAGAGGGGCCATATATTTTTACAAAAAGACCTCCTGGATTCCTTCTAAGAGCAAGAAGTCCTTCCAGAATTGAAGGGAGCAGAGTTTTCTGAAATCAAATCACAAAGGAATCAAGTTGTCCGTAGTGCCACAGACCTCTTGTCTAATCGAACGATGAAATACATGGAGCTAGTTACTAAACCTGAGGAAGCAGAGCTGGTGCAGTGAAAGATAAGCTTTAATCACATCACCCTAGAATAACTTGATGAGTAGTCAATAATAAAATTCTCTTGTTCTTTCTAAAGCTCAGCCACAGAACTTAAATTCCTATGTAATCATCAGGAAAAAATCTTTTGTCACGATGATACCGTTCTTAACACAAGCTTCCTGCAATGGTGGAATTGGCCTGAGAAGTGAGTGCATAAATAGCCTTGCAGTTTTGTAATCTTTAGAATTTCATGAATTGCCTATTCAACTGTCTCCCTTTACAAGGCTGCTCTCGTTTGCTCTCACTGACCCTATTCAATTGCTTTATTCACAAACATAAAGACTTCTGTTTCAGAGTGAGAACTGAAGTATTTGTCTAGCAGCCTTCTCTAGAAGCAGAAGTACTCTAGAACATCCCAGGTACTTCACAAAGTACAATCCAATATGAAGCCCACAGAAGAGAAACAGCTGTGCAGAACACCCAACGCTCTTTAAGCTTAGGAAACAGCCCAATTTAAATCTCCTTGCTGAGGAAAAGAACCCTTTTCACAGCACAGGATTCTCTAGAACAGAAAGAGCTGTCTGGTATCTATCCATCTATATTCAAGGACTTTACTTTTTGCACACCAAGACTCCACCTGCATAACACCACCACTACCTTAAGTAAATCATTACTGAAGTCAGTAACAAGGCCAGTGACCATGTGTTCTAATGGGTTAAAGCCCAAGATATTCCCATTCAGCTGAGAGATGGAATGGAATCTGGACTTTCTTAATACTACAGGAGAGAAAGCTTTTGCTTGAAGACAAGTGACCTATGCTGGCAAAGCACATGGACAGCGCTTACAGAGACACATCCACAGTCAGGGTTGCACTAAGGCCCAGCTGCCTCTCCAGCCTTAGCAGCAGGGACCGGAGAGCACAAAGGAGGAATGATGTCCCCCATTCTACCACCCATGAAAGCAATAGGGGACCACTCCCTCCATTTGTCACCTGTTGTACTCCAGCTGCTCCAAAGAGAAGATGTGTTTGTTGAAATATTCCTGGAGTTTCTCGTTTGCATAGTTAATGTTAAACTGCTCAAAACGATTCACCTGTGAGAAGAAACAAAGATTATAAAACTTAACATTCTCTTCCTGGGGCTCTAAAAGAATGTATAACAGTGATGGGGAAGGTGCCAGGCTGGAATAAAGCTGGAGCGTAGAGGCAAGGGGTGTCAGGTGGACATGAGGTGGACAGTACAGGGAGGTCCACTAGGAGAACAGCTTTTGTAGCTCAGGCAAGGTTAATTCAGTTGGCCTAAATGGTAGTAAAGAATGCTAAGGACAATCACATTTCTCTTCTTCTTAGGAAGAAAGAAATATAATTCCCTAAGTGTTAGGTCACTGGGCTTTCTCTTCTGTGAAATATCTGAGCACTCACTATATGGCTGCTGAACATACATCCTTCATCAGTTGCAATCAGAAGCATTACACACAGGATTCTCAACACAAGACAAAACAGACATAAACAATGTGCACATAGGAGTTGGACGTTTAATTTGTATACAAATCACAAATTCAATATTATCTATCACATTTTTTCTATTATCTATCTGTTTAGGGTCTGTGTCACAAACCAGACCTTGAACATCAGCCTATATGAAGGTGGCAGAAATGGACAACTAAATATATCTTGCTGCTGCGAGAGGGAAGTGATAGTGGAGAAATCCCAGAATGTCCTATGCTAACCTAAACAGGATACAAACCTACCAAAATTCCTTCCTATATGCGCTAACATCTCCAAAACCAACCCACCCTGCAAAAGACAAAATCCTGACCTGAAAGTTCTCGAAGCCAAAGATATCCAGGATGCCCACAGACTTAAAGTTTTCCTTGCCTTTGATCTTCGTATTAATCTTGCTAATGAGCCATGAAAAACACTGGGAATACAGCGCCATAGAGAGGGAGTCCCTGGAGTCAGCTGCCTGTAAATGCAGAGAGAAAAAATGAGTCACAGGGGGAAGAGAAGACATAAGGGGCACCACGAATCTCTATGAGACTTCAGGTTCCTCCACTCCTATTTAGATGTCTCCACCTATGTACTGCTTGTGCATGGTGCAGTATTTATATGTACAGTCAACATTCAAGTTTGCAAATAGTCCATGCACACATGGATGTACCATGTCTGACCTTTGGGTAGCTGAACTTGAGAGGCTGAAGGAAGCAGCAAAATCCTTGACATCTTTTGGAACAAGTGCCGAGGCAGGGAAGGTTGCAAAATACCTTATGACTAAGCCCACAGCAGTCATTTGCATCACCTGAGCCAACATTTGCAGTGACAGGCAGGATATCTCGGTTCAGTACTCCTAGTAGAGCTGTCAAATGGGTGTCCGCTCCGTTTTTCAAAAACTGGTAGGGCAGGATTTAATAGAGTATTCTGTCACCAAGTTAGCCTCAAAAATCCCCTCTCCAAAACTTCCCTGCGAACAGCATTATCTTACTGGAAGACTGGGTAGGCTGGCCAACAGCCAGGATACATGCCCCAGAAAAGCGTGGGTTGAGAGACCTTTCTGGAGCTGACCCAACATCCCATGCAGTGATCATAACCAAGGGTCAGAGGTGGAAAAAATAACTTAAATTGTGATCACTAACAGGCAGTAGATAATAGGGTGTATGTAAGCATGTGGATGAATGTCCAAAATTGAACTTTTGAAATCTCAAGCAAAAGTCTGCTACTTGACAGCTGTGACAGGAATAGGCTGGTTGCAAGTTTTGATAAGACTTGGACTAAACAGAAGTGGCATGCCGTAAATCCTCCAATTAATAAAAAGACATGAGACAGAACCACAAATTAAGAGGTTGATCACATGCTGTCCTGCATACACTACTTAGGCTGGGAAACCTGGGCTTAGGGTTCTGGAAAGAAGAAGAGGCCAAAAACAAGGGTTCCCCAAAAGACGTGATCCCAGAGAGTAGAAAAAAGGGCCAGGAAAGAAGGTAGCAAAGACCTTGACTGGAAGAAAGATGCTGGAAGTGGGAAAAGATCCTGGAGATCAGAGACATGTGGAGATAAATGTCAGAGTACGCCCGAGGAGCTTGGCTGCTAGTTCCTGAGACTCATAACTACAAGGAGCTACACAACATCGACCAACACAACTTTCTGCCCAACCCTCCTGGACAAGCAGCAGCAATCTCCCTACTGGGAAAAAAAGTTGACATCTAGTGAACATAATGCTGAGGGGTGAGTGAGCAAGTACGTGAAATAATCAAGTAGGGTAAAAGCTATAATCTTGTAATTTCGTAAATAAACTACAGTATCTAGATCAATTACAGGTTGTTTACTCTGTCTTGTCTGTGGCAGCAGGGTAATTCCTTCAGCACACCTGACCAGCAATGACAGACATCTTCTAAATGCACCCTCATCCTCTTTACTTTTACAAGCCTGAATAACATGACCTCTCCTGTTCTGCTTTGCTTATAGCACAGGCCAACTGCCTTTGAATCCTCGCAGCCCCTCTCAGCCTGCAAGAGTCTCCTTATCACCCAATCTCACTGTTTTTCTCCCCCTTTCTCTTCCTGGTTAGTATCTCCCCTCCAGCAACCCAAGGGCTAGGACACACAGCAACCTCCCTTCTCCACAGAAGACAACATTTCAAATCATAGGCACACACGCCTTTTCTGGGTATTTCTTCTCTCCATCAGATGGTCTGTCTTATTAGCTGGGACTGAGAATGCCCTCAAGGCCATGCCTCTGCAGTGTCTCTGGCTACACAGTAAGTTGGACGCATTTTCCTGGAACAGAACCTCCCCATCCAGCTGTAAGCAAAGCTGCTTTCCCCACAATATGGCTCAAATGAGATTCTCAAAGGCTCTTTTCATCCTCCCAGCTTTGCCCGCCTTCAGGCCAGTTCATCCATTCAGCCCGCTGAAATGTCAAAGCTCAGACGGGCAACGAGCCCGTTACACAGTGAGAAATCCCTGGCAGCTCTGTCAATGTGTTCCTGCAACAAGAAGTGGGAATAGGTGGGCACAGTACATGAGGGCTTAAGCGGGAAGTCTCTACAGGCCCAGCGTTCAGTGCAACAGGCTCACCTAGTGAAAACAGCTAAGTAGCAACATCCACTTGCTTAATACTTCACTGGGCTGCAAGCAGTAAGTATGGGATCCAACATGCACAAATGTCAGGAATAGCTATACTATCGGGGAAAGCTCTGTTCAGGGAGACTAAATCCTACAACTGCACACTTGCTCTGGACTGCATGGACTGTCCCTGGCGTTACTTGTTATCCATCCTCGTGCACTGATATAGAAAGGTGTGGCTTCTTTTGGACAGACAGCCGAGAAGAGAAACTGTGGTACTGCATACTGAGGATATCTACCACAGACTATGGGCTGAAAAATAATTTTCACACAATTTCATTGCAAAGAAATGTACCATTTCTTAAGGGCAAAGCTTAGTTTGTGATATATTAGCAGGTGTGCCCACAGCAAGAAAAGAAGGAACTACTCTGCTGTAACGAGCACTGCTGAGACTTCAGCTTGAATATGGTGTCCAGTTATAGGCACTCCACGTCTTGAAAGATGAGGGAAAACAGAGACAAAAGAAGAAGAAGAGATTTAGAAAATTACTTACAAGGAAACATTGAAGGAACTGGATTGTTTAGCTTAGAAAAGAGAACACCACGTGAAAAACTTCACAGAAGCAGAAGCTTATAAGGTAGACAGCTGGGATGTCAAAGGTAATCTAAATACAAGGAAAATCTTTTCAGCTCCAGATTCCACTGCAGCTAGAGCAGGATACTTAAAGAGGCTGTGAAATTCCTTGCATGGGAAATCTGAAGGAAAGTTAGACAGACACCCGTCACAGAACGCCTAGTAACTCTGGTTTCTCTGCCAATGCAGGGGTTGGATTGATAACCCCCTGCAGTCCGCACCAGCACAAGATTTCCATTACAAATATTCATTTTGCTATAACATTATGCTTCTTCCGTCCTAGTAATATTGTTCCTTGTTTCCCAGCATCTTGTATTTTATTAATGACAGAAGATTTTCTACAGTTATCTGTGCATGGACCTAAAACACCAAGAGTGCCCTCAAGTGATCAGCAACACCACCAGTTGAAGTTAGTAGGCACAACACTGTAAAGAACAACAGAGAAATGTGATAGATAGGTAGGACTGGCTCCAGCACACAGTACAGGTTCAGAAGAAGAGAACTGCATATCGGTTTATTTGGTCCTCCTTTGCGGTTGTATGGATATACAAAGAAGCTACTGGGGGGTAATAACCTACCATCTACCGTATGTTTCGTTGTAACTGTGTGCAAGCTTTTGTCTTCATAACAGCACAGCAGCGCAACCTGGTATTCCTGCAAGTTAAAAGCATGCACACATGCAATTGCCACAAAGCATCTGATGTACCTTCCACATGACACAAGCATGACCAATTCCTGGTGAGTGAAGGTGACTTAAAACCAGCATTGTGCATTGCCATTTGCAAGTGAACTCCCCTGTAAAGCCTAAAAAGCAGAGTCAACATTGGGACCTGAACTACCAATAAGGGCAAAATACTTGGGGGCACAGCTGAGCACCTAGGGGGTGTAACAGGAAACCCTAAACTTGAATGGATGATACAAGTGGAAGACAGAGAACCTGGAAATGCGGTAGTGGCAGAATCAGGAGCATACACTAGGACACTTACCTGCTCAACAGTGAGAGGGGAGCTGATCTCTTCCCCACGCAGAATCATGGACCTCTGCGTCAGTACTTCAGAAAGCTGGAAGGCGTCTAAGCCCAGGAGGTCACTGGCAATGTTCAGCACTAATAACAAAGGAGGACACAGTTTTTTCTCCTGCATGGATCCCCATCATTCATGAGGGATCCATATTCTGCAGCTCAGTGAGGAGATCCCAGGGACTCCTTCAAGGCCAGTGACTAAGGCCCAGTGCAAAACACACTCCTGTTTACTTAATTCTCTTTGGCATACCCAAAGCTGTAAGCTCACATATCCAGTCTGAGGTAGGGTCAGCACCTGTTATGGGCCACAGTCAAACACTCATATAAGTCAGCCTTTCTGCTGACAACAGGAAAAGTGAAGCACAGTGTAAAGCTCAGCACCAGCAAAATATTTATTGAATGAGAAGGTATGTTTTCCTAAAGGCACTACAGTGCAGTCTGAGCATGGGATTGCTAAATCTGGATGTCAAGAAAAGAAGCAGTTAACTTAAGACTTGAAGCACTTGTAATATATATCTACTGCTTCTGTCTGTTTAGGGATTCACTTTACCAGACCAGCTTAGATTGGATAACTGTAACAGACTGCACACTAGCAGATGCTTCAAAGGAAGATGTGGGAAAGTCTGTAACAGGCTACTATCTCAGACTCCTCCCTGTTCCTATTTCCTACTGCTCTTTCAACACAGAAGAGAAACTGTGAGGCTGTGGACTCAGTCTGAGAGTATCCAGGAGAACAAAACGAATCACAGGGCCACAGCCCGACTAAATCATACCAGTGCTCTGGAGCCATGCATCCTGTGGCAATACTTTTGCTGGGTCAAACTGCAGGGAACCTGCTGGCAAAGGCACTATAGACCAGCACAGCAGAGGGAGAAAGGATGATGGAGTGAGCATTACTGGGGGCGTTATGAAGCTTTGCACAGTCTACCAAGCTGCTAGGGTCCCACTTACCCGCTTTCGTTGTAACCTGTGCCCCGCCAGCTGTCATGAATTCAACATTTCCCAGATGAAGTGTGCCAGAAAGAAGTTTGAAGATGTCTCTGATTTCTTCAGTGCTGAAGTCCACCACCTTCATGGCAGTCTATGCAAAACCATACAGCTAATGTGGCTGTACATACAGCCACAGTACAGTGCAACCACCACACTCATGCCCAGCCCATATAAGATGTAAAACTCAGAATTACAGTCATCATGAATCAAAGTGAAACAGGATGGCACAGCCCCTCTCTCAGTTATACATCTGTCAATGTTCTTGACTGTCTCCCATTCTCTCCATTTACCCTATCCCCATCTAAGGCAGGTGGGCGTTTGCCCTATCCTCAAGTTGGACTTTGCTGCTGCCGTTGCCTGTCTTTCACAGGAACGTGACATGGTTTGTCTATGCCTGTGTGAGGAAATCCTTCCCTGAACACTGGCAGTACAGGTTACAGACATCACTGGACTGCTTCTGCATTCTGTCTTATTGTCTTCCCTGAAGGACGGATCCATGTAATATACTTAATTTACTCTGATCCATGTAGCCCCTCTAATTACTACTCTAGCTTAGAGTAGTAGATGTATGCACCAAGATTTAAACCCAGGCTTTCGGCATTAGCTGCTAGAAGGTTAGAAACAGGTTACCAGACAATGAGGAAGTATGGCACATTCCCTCTGTCTTAGTGCATACATGTGAGGCAGGGTTCTTGGGGCATAAATTGACTTTGAGAGGTAGAACCTAGTTTTCAACCATTCGCCCTGTCAGGGTTCTAGTTCCCATCTTTCCTCCAGGAGGCCTCTCCTCAGCTGAAGTATAAATACTATGTCACCATTGAAACCTCTGCTGTGCAGGAGACGTTTCCTTCCCTTAAGTCACACCTAAGCAGGAGCTATTGAAATCCTAAGCTGACTCCTCTCGACTTGCCTGTCTGGTTTCACCTATGTTATTAAAGCCCTCAGGGTGATAACCACTTATCAAACAAAACATGAATTGCATATTCATCCTGCTAAACCCATAATCTCTGGTAAAGTTACAGATGGCTATTGAAATCTGTGTGGTGTTTCAGAACATGCCATTTGCATAGGTGATACAACTTTACCAGAACATTTTTGGAAAACACTAACTTCAGACCAAACTGTTCCCCTCCTAATGGTCAATGTGAGGTGTCCTGCATCAGGCCATCTGGAGGGCTCCCAGGAACCACTATGGGGTGGGGTGTGGGGTTCATGCTCTCCAAAGTCTCCATCATTCTAAATTATTATTCATCCTTGACTGTTTCCCAAGTTCTCCCATTTCTGTACGCTAAAAACACTCATCGAGCCTTGTTTTTACCGTAAACAGTTAGAGCTGAGACTTATTGAACACCAGATTTTAGCTTAGGGCAAATCAGTTCCACCTGGGAGTTCTAGACCCTGCAGCACATTTAGCCCTGAGATTGTGCCCAGAAGTTCAGGAGGAGTTAGGACAGGACTCACCATGACCTTACTGAACATCTCGACATCATTCAGGTTCTCATCAGTCACACAACCAGACTGGTTCAAGTAGTGATAAGTCTCTGGCTCAGAGAGGGAGAGGCTCTCTGCAACACAGGAAGAAGAAGCAGGGAGGAGAAAGACAATAATTTATTTAGCAATCAGCCTTTTCGTTCTATGACCTTGGTCCCCCAAAACAGTGTGTATGTTTACCACAGGGAGAGCTCATCTGAACAGATTCCGTATCCCTCAAAAGCTACACCTAGACAGTGAATGCACTGGGGAAGGGGAAGAGAAGGGTGTGTGGTAACAACGCTTGCAGAGGGTATGCAAAATAGTTTAGAACAGTCAAATCCCAAACTGCAGAGTGGCAGAGGAATATTTCAATACTGAATTGACTCAGGAAAAAAAAACAAACAAAAAAACAGAAGATGAAATTCAGTCTCATAAAGTGTACAGAATGTATGTCTTAACTATACACATACAGTAATGACCTCTAAATTAGGTATCAGCACTCGAGACAGAGTTGAGAGAATCACAGTAAGATTTCTGAAGACATCATTTCAGTGCCGAGCAGCAGTCAAAAACTGAACGCAGTTCAGTTCAGTTTCAGAAGGAACACAGAACTAAACATCAGAATTAGGTCTCTGTACATATCTGTAGCACAACCACATCTTAGATACTATTTGCAGGTTTGATTCCCCATTTCAAAAAGGACAGAGGAGAACTAAAAAAAAATCTATGCAGAAAGGAGACAAGGACGATCAAGAGACAGAAACACATTCCAGATGAGAGAAGTGAAGCAGCCTGGGACACCAGTTTGGAAAGGGAGATGGGGGAAAAACAGCAGAGATCTGCTGAAGAATATAATCTGTTTTGTATGCTTTCCCTAAGTACTTGCTGATAACCATGGTCCCCACTATTTGCCTTTGCTTTAGATGGATCTCTGAACTGACCCACATGGTCATTACTGCATGAACTCCCTAGAACTGAAGCCCTGCTTCCTTCCACTCTATGTCAGGCCCAATTCTTCCATTTGATTATTCTAACACACAAAGAAAAAAGACATAAAGGAATTCCCCAGGCTCTCAAAACTAGAGTGCAACTGTAACATGCTCTTGCCCACCACTCTGACCTCTTCAGCAAGACCACTAGTGCTCAGCAGCGCCCGGGGCAGGTACACACAAATTTTCTTAAGGGGGTGCTGCACTACAAAGAGGATTCTTCCACAGCTGCCACTTTCTCTGCATGCCCTCTTCCAGACCCACCTCTCCCTTCCCCGTGTACAGAGGTATAAACCCTTTGTTCAGATACCACATGCTTTGACTCTAGTCCTGTCACTACATCACTCGTCTTTCTAATTCTTATGTCTCCTATTACCTATACTGAAGGTTTGTTGTAAAAGTATTTCTGTGAGTCCAACCTTTGAACCCCTTCAACAGCTTCCATCAACACCTGAATCAAGACTCTCTACCCTCCCTTTGCCTCTAGGCCATCTCTCTATACCCCCTCTTCACTTTGCACAGACTTTTCCCTCCAGCTCAGAATGCCCGAAGTGTCTTTTCTCATCTAGCATTTCTGTCATCCTCAGCCTCTTTCTCGCAACCGCCCATTCTGTTTTCCATGAAACCACCATATGGCCTTCAAGAAAGTTTTATATCAAGTACCTGAAATATCCATGCTGTAGTTGACATACCTGCTTCACATGCTGGACTGGAAAGAGGACAGAGCCATATCCCAAAAAATGAAATTACCTTTCTGCTCCCTGCTCACACCAGCTAGCAGAGCATAAAAGATGTGATAATTCCTCTCTCCGGGGTTCTGGTGTACCACTCTGTTCTGAAACAAAGAATACAGGAGTAGCCAGTAGAAAAAGATCGCACTTGTGGTTGCAAAGGCAAAGAGAGGACCAGGATACAGCTAAATCTCCAGGGCCAATGCACAAGAGAGGCTTCTTCCAGTTTAGGGATGGTGATGTCTGAATAAGTTCCACATCACAATCTTGTCACGTGTGGCTGTGTAACTGAGCATGTACAGACTTCTCTGAACTCACTTAGAGAGCGTGTGCACGGACAAGCTGAACCTTGTCAGTTCTGGCCCTGCTGCTCAGCGAGTTCCTGAGTCCAAAGTAAACTACAGCAGAGCAGAGATGTCTGCATTTGGACTTACACCCCCATATTCCTCTCTGTGGAATTCAGTTTCCAGGTATTTGTTCTCTCCCCCTTTCCCCTTAGGTAAACAGCTTTTTCTTGGAGTCTCTCTATAATGCACAGCATTTATCAAAGACAGGAGAACAGGCTCTGATAGGTACAGAACAAACATTGTTCCTCCACCATCCTTTTCCTCAGCTGGGGCTGTTGCAGTAGTAACACCTAAAGAGCCAATGTCTATGTGCTATGATGAAGGCAGCATCATCCAGGAGGAGATCGCCACTGCCTCACCATACTGTGAGGAAGGGGCTCACCCAGCAGCCAGTAGAGGTGATACCTACCTTTTCCAGTAAATCTGAACAGCACATTAAGGAGAAAACATTCAAACAACGTATGGACAGATCTCCTGACAATAGGCAAAGAATCTTCTAGACACATTGGGATGAACCCTGTAACAAGCAACAAATCATAAAATAAATAATGCTTTGGAAAGTGGACAAAGAGTGGTCCCAAACATCATCTTGGATCCTCCTCTCCACTCCTTGTCCACAGAGGTATTATGTGCCAAAGAGATATTTAAAAGGGCAGTGTCAGATAGAGCATAAGATCTGCACAATGGTGAGGTAACCTAACAAAGGATGAGCCACATTAGGAACACCTAGAAAGATTAGAGAGGCCACTCTAATCCGAAAGTCTGTATTGCACACAGCAAGTCTTGCATCAGTTCTCATTGCTTCTGCAAGACACTGCTATCTTTAATCTACCAACAGCACAAAGAGCAGAGACTAAACAATCCAAGCCTGTTATTTACAACAGTAGTAAATTCATCTGACTGCTGCTCCAGTGGAAACTGTTGTGGTTTGCAGTCAGCAGCAGCTTTGAACACCAACATCAAGAAACGTAGCCAGGGCAGCTTTAGCTGCCTCATGGAGACAAAAGATACGTCAAAGCCTTTGGGAGAGGGGTACATGGGCATACAGGGAAGGAAGTGGTCATGGCACAACATGATTCGACTATATCCAGTCTTCCCTGTCCTTGTTGTCACTGGAACAGGCTTCCCAGGGAAGTGGTCACAGCACCAAGCCTTTCAGAGTTCAAGGAGCGTCTGGACAATGCTCTTAATCATGTGATTTAATTTTAGGTAGGCCTGAAAGGAGCAGGGAGTTGGACTCAACGATCCTTATGGGTTCCTTCCAACTTGATATATTCTATGATTAGGGTTCCAAGCTCCACTGGAGATGGGCAGCCCAAAACAGGGAGTCATAATTGGCCCTCTAAATTCCTGTTCTCCTCTGCATCTAAATATTGTGCATAATATATTGATTCTTAGCTTGGTCTCACTTTTCTAAATCATGAATTCATTGGCAGAACTAACATAAGAGAACAATCTTCTGGGAAAAACAGGATGCAATCAACATGAGGGATCTTCCTAGGTAGCAAATTCCAGGAATTGAAGTATCAAGAGTTGTGATTGCCGAAGTGAAAAGTCAAACTATGTCCCTACCTAATGTAGTACCTAGACAAAAGGTTTCCAGATTTAGGTGCCTGGAGAGCCACAAAACAAGCACTTGTTTCCTGTTTAAGTTGCAAATTTGCCCACAGTTATAAACTGGCTTTGAGAAACTGTGATAAGGGATTTCCTGACCCACTCTGAGCTCCTCTTCATCTTTGCTCGCTCCATCCATTTCTGGTCCACTGAAGAAAAGGATACAATCGGTTACTCGTCCTCCCTGGATGTGTCCATGTTGAGAGAAGTGCAGCTGGATGAACTTGCCAAAGCGGCTGGAGTTGTTGTTATAAACTGTCTTGGCATTTCCAAAGGCCTCCAGAATAGGGCTGCCGAAACAAGGCAATGGAGATATGATTGGTGATGGAATACCATTACAACAAAGTGTGTGCCCAGCCTTTTGCCATTTGCACAGCGTGCACTGCCATGTGAGATTAATTTGTTACAGCACCAGACTGGACAAGCAGGAAGAGCTCAAGGGCAAGGAAGGATGGCAAGAGCAATTTAACACACTGCTAGATGAATTTTAAACCTTTGGGAATGGAGTTAATTAAATCAGTCAGTAAATCAGTACGGGCAGCTGGCATTCACGCTGTCGAGGGCATTCCCCACCAATGTGGCTTCAGGAAATGAAAGGTGGTAAGACCCAGCCAGGTTGTATGCTTGACACAACAGCTTCCCATGAAATGGGTTAATGGATTTGTATTTCTTTTTGTGATTTTCAGAGGCATCAGACATACAGGGCAAACACTCTGTAGCTTTAAACCACATACTTCTTTGTTTCTGTTTCTGCCTTTGAAAGAGAAGAGCATATAAGACATCTCTTAAAATTACAGGTAAATATTTTCAAACTAACAGACAAACATAGTACTAAACTGATTTGTTTGGTACTGAAACTTGATAATGGAACACACAAACCTTGGTGCTACTTAAATCTTGCTTAGGTTGATACAAGCCACATGGTTTCCAAGCAGAGGGAATATACACGCATTATAGATTTGAAAAGTTCATTCTAGAAGAGCTACATCATCCACCTCAGGAAAAAAAAATGTTAAAAAAAAATTTATCATCAAACTTGAGATGGATGATGAATTGAAGAATTTTGTCTCCTGTCTTCAGGAGGTTTACGCAACATGGAAAAGAGCGAGTTAAAATGCTGCTTGGTTCTTACTCCACAGAACAGTGCAAGGGAAAAGCCTAAACCATTCAAACTGACACGCTGAATCCAGGACCAAAATATTCATTTTGCAATTTAGCCAATTCTAAAATAATCTGAAGGCCTGACAAGCAAGGATTTACGGAGATGCTACAAGAACAGCCTGTATGTGGTCATGTTTAGCTCTAAAACATACATAGCTTTAAACAAAAGTTATTGCAGTTACTACCCTGAGAAATACTGGCTTTTTAAACACCTCCATCAATCTACTGAGCGGTTCCACTGGAGATGGGGCAGACACAGGATTAATCACAAGTTAATAATTATAACATGACAAATAATCACAACTACAGATACTGCTGGAGTTTGCTGAAAGCTTCAGGCCCTGTTGTTGTTGTGGAAAAGGTCCAACAACCTTCAGGAAACTTCAGGCAGCATTTTCCTAATGTATCTCTTCAAAATATCACTTTAAACAAACAAAAGCATAGAAATGAAATTACTGTCTTATAATAGATTACAACCATGGAAAACCCAGTCACAGAAATCTGCGTGCACAGACCAGGAGCTAAGTTCCTTCCCCTGGTGAATTTGAACTCTAAGACCCACGCCTCTGAAACAAGTATGTAAATAAGGACATTGCACAGCAATATCCCACTGAGCACACCAACGCCATGAATCAACAAAAATTAATGGGGACAACCAGAAAAAGGGAGGACAGGGTTATGTTAGATGACCACCACAGTTGCAGTGAGAGTGCAGTAATCAGCCAGCCAATCTCTGTGGCTCTAAATCACGTTAAATTAGATCAGCAAAGCACAAGGAAGTATCTTTATAGTTTAGTTTGAGCTCGCGCATATGAGTGCGGAAGTCTTTCAGGGACGGGGGAGGAAATAGGCATGTGGGTGTCTGAAGCTGGCGGCAGCTGCAAGGCAGAGGGGTGGGTGAGCTGACACAGCCAGGAACGAGGGCAGGTGCCTGGGCCAAGCAAACTGCCTGCGCCAGCAGGCACAGCACAACAGAATCACAGAATCTCCTAGACTGGAAAAGACCTGTAAGATCATCTAGTCCAATCATCAACCTAACACTGACAAGCCCACCACTAAACCATGTCCCTGAGCACTATATCTACACCACCCTTAAATACCTCCAGGGATGGGGACTCCACCACTGCCCTGGGTAATGCGTTCCAATGCCTGATGACCCTTTCAGTAAAGAAATTCTTCCTAATATCCAATCTAAACTTCCCTTGGTGCAACTTGAAACCATTTCCTCTTGTTCTATCACCTGTTACTTGACAGAACAGGTCGACTCCTACCTCTCTGCAACCTCCTTTCAGATAGCTGTAGAGAGTGATAAGGTCTCCCATGAGCCTCCTTTTCTCCAGGCTAAACAACCCCAGTTCCCTCAGCTGCTCCTCATAAGACATGTGCTCCAGACCCCTCACCAGTTTCATTGCCCTTCTTTGGACACGCTCCAGCGCCTCAATGTCCTTCTTGTGGTGAGGGGCCCAAAACTGAACACAGAACTCAAGATGCAGCCTCACCAGTGCTGAGTACAGGGGTAAAATTACCTCCCTGGTCCTACTGGTGACACTATTGCTGATACAGGCCAGGATGCCATGGCATCTGACGCAGCAGTGAACTCCGTGAGGCGGCGGAGCAGCGCATGAGGAAGGTGATGCTAGCTGCTCAGCTGGATGCGGGCATGCTGTTCCACAGGACTGGAAAGGATGGGAACCAGTTTCAGCAGGGCAGTAGAAAGCAAAGCCTGGATTTTAGAAATATTGCAACGTCAGAGTTGAAGACAAAAAAGATGTTTCAAAGATTAGAGGGATGAATAACAGGAAAGGCGGCTATGCTGTCAGCAGTGGCACCCAACATGGAGAAGATGGGAGCTTCAGAGTCAAGCAAGCAAGAAAAAAAACTGAGAGGAAAGTTAGCAGGATTTGTAATGGACTGATGGATATTTTCAAGAAGGAAAACAGAACAAATCAACAGTGCCAAGGGAGTTTTCAGAGCCTGATTTCTGAGAAATACACCAAAGAATGAATGTTACAACACAGAAGTAAATGATAGAAAGCTGACGTAACGCTTTGTTTATAATGCTGTCTGAAATGGAGAAAGAATCCAGCATTGTTCCTGGGTATGTGCTGGGGTGCAAGGATGAAAATCCGCCACAAGCTAACCCAAGGAGGGCCGCTGGCAGAGCAAGTGAAGCTGAACTGCAAACATATGAGGTAGACTTGTTAGGAGTGGCAGCAGCTTCTGGCCCTGGGCCAGGTCTTCAGCTTCTCTTCTTCAGGGAAAAGGTGACAAATGAAATTCTCCTGCACTTGCATTGCCATAGCTCACATAGCACTAGAGATGTACACAAAACAGGTCCTACTCTACCTCACAGCTGTGGGATCTTGCAGACTCAGGAATCATCTACCTACCATGGTAAGCTTTCTGGATCGCAGTCAAGTTACCACTTAACTGCTAAGCAGGCTTGAGCCTTCTAAGCCACTTGCCTTAGAGTGGATTTTGCAGATCTTCAGTTGTGACCGTATCATACTTAAGAGCTTTTTCCAATTTGCCAACGTCCCTGGTAAAATCTGCACACCTGCAAAGGATAAGTCATCCAACAACAGTCTCTCAAGCACCAGGTCCAAAGGCAGCAACCCTTCTGCTCAACACTGCTCTGCTTAGAAGGAGCCTAATCCTGCACTGCTCTTGCAGCTGCCACGTTAGACACTGCATGTCTGCTTAGGCTATTTTCACCACAGTTCCTAGTAACTTTTTGAGTCACCGTCTTCCAGGAAACATTCCTTCTTTCTATCCTCTGGGGCCTGAAATATGCCACTTGCAGGAGGGTCACTTTTACACAGATGGTTCAAAGGATTCCAGCTTATTACACAACTAGATCCTGTTGTGGACATCTGATTTACTCCTTTGAAGGTTTCTGCCACTATCACAGGCTCAAACTGGGACCAACCTTCAGCCTCGCCAAACTGCAAGACCCCCAGCAAGGTCCTCCAGTCACAGGCAAGACAGTCTTGTGTTGGGAAATTTTTGTTTAATTTAATTCAATTTATTAAATAGAATTCAGGTGTTAAGAAAAAGGAGGACACGAACAATAAAACAGGCACTTAAGTAAACATCTTTCCTCGCTCTTCCCAAGGCTTACCTGAAAGTTAAACAACTGTTGTCCTCCTTTTCTTAGCCGCAGCTTCCATTTTTACCTCAGGTTACAACCCGTCCTTCACAGCTCCCCCACAAGGCAGCGAGCAGCACAGGAGGCTGGGCTCACACACCTAGCTCTTTCTTTCTGTCGCTCTTTGCTTCCTCGTTTTAGAACCATAGAATGGTTTAGGTCAGAAGGGACCTTGAAGACCATCTAACTCCAACCCCCCTGCCACAGGCAGGGACACCTCCCACTTGTTTTCTCGACTGCTCTTTGCCTCTTACTGCTTTTCCTCAGCTGCACTTTGCTTCTTCAGGATTTCCTGACACCTTTTTCCTTGGTGGCCATGTTCTAGCATGGGTCACCCATGGTCCCTCAGGGGTGTCAGGACCTCCTTTGGCATGAAGGATCCCCTGCACACTGCATCTCCACCCCCTCAAGGTTTTGGCTGATGGTGGTTATTCTCTGGTGCCAGCTCTGGCCAAGACCAGCTCTGACCAGCCCCGGACCTCTTCCCGCATGGGCCCTGCTGCAGCCCCCAGGGAAACCTCCTCGCTCCTGCCCCTTACAGCTCCTACAGACATTTCTCTGTGAAATCACCTGCTTGGACAGGAAGAGAGCTGCGAGGTGGCGCACAGGACCTGTGAGGGCAAGATGTACCGGTGGCCTGAAACAAATGGAGGCCAGGGGAGAGCAGGGGGCGAAAGGAGGAGACAAGGAGTCGGAGCGTGATGGAGACTAGGAGTCGGAGCGTGATGGAGACTCACCACAAGCACAGCCACAAACGAGAGTTGTGGGAGACAGGGACGACCTGGGACAGCCATCCCTGTGACAGAAAGGGACGTTACCCATGTCCCCTCCAGCCACTGCCACGAGAGACATGGACCTGAGAGCCAGAAAGAGGGACGGCACAGTGATGCACGGGTAGCAGCCGGGCAGGCATGGAGGATGGGTTGCTGAAGGAAGGAGAAAGCCCAGCCTTGGCAAGAACATGAATTCTCCAGCTGCCACACGCACCCCATGCTGCTCTTGGAAAGAAGCCGAATTAATCCACAAGCAGCTGGGAAAGCAGCCAGTGTGAGGTGTCCTGGCGAGACCATGACCTCCCCATTTCCCTGACATGATGCCATTGGGCTGCACGAGCCTCACCTCACCGCCCAGCTTCGGCTCCATGGGCGGCCCAAATGCAGACACTGCCCCTGCCAAAGGCAGGCTGCCCCAGCATGCCGACGTCCACAGGGACGAGGCCCACAGTGCCCATAGGGGTGACCGTACCTGCTTTCCAGGATGGCTTCTTCCACGCGAGTGCTCTTCTCCAACGCAGGGGCCCCGAGGGAGGTCTGGCTCATGGCTGACAGAAATTTCAGCAGCAGCTTGGTGCTCTCGGTCTTTCCAGCTCCACTTTCTCCACTGTTAAGGAAAAGACAGAGGTTCCATTCACAAATCCAGGACAGAACAAGCTAAAGACCATCCCACCCAGGGCAGAGAAGTGATCTCCAGGAATAAACACACAGCATTTCCACTGCAGCAAGCAGGAGTCAGGCACAGGGTAGGGTAGGATGGTGTGGATATTTAGGCAGATGTCATTGCAAACGGAGCAGCAGGAGCAAGGCATGTAATGCAGTCAGGGAGTAGCCGGTTCTCCCATTTCTAACCTTATCAGAACACACTGGCTGTCATGACGCTTCCACAAGCAGCAGTAGCACTCGTTAGCGGTGGCGAAGATATGGGGAGGCAGCTCACCCAGGCGGTGCTGTCTGTACAGGTCTATGGCATCCACACTGTACAGACCAGGGATGGGTTTGTAGGGATTTACTGATGCCAAGATGGAACCAATGTTTGTCTAGGGGGAGAAAACAAAACACAGCAAGGAAATAAAGCTCCTGGAAAAAAAAAAAAATCACGATAAACCTGGGCCCTGAAATAACTCACGATGAAGGGAAAAAGACTAAATAAGGAAGTTGGGCTTCAACAGAGAGCTCCCCAATTTGGCAAAGAATGTCAAACCCCAGGGCAGGGGCTGCACAACTGGGTATGGATGAGGCAATTTGAATTTTGCTGCTTTACAATAAAATGTTCTTAGTCTGTTGTCTTTGCTAAATTAAGCTTACACAATTAAAAACATGAAGCCATCTTCATACCCAGCTACCTTGCACTGTGCTTGAAGCTGAAAAGCAGAGCCAGGACCAAGAGTGTCAGGAGATACTTTCAATGCCCCTATCCCACAGTCCTAAACCCTGAAGAGGGGGCTTGGCAGGGTTCAAGCACCTCTTGAACAAAGAGGTAGGACACAGACACGCACACATGTGTGCAAAGAGCCACTAAAGTGTATCATTTTTCTTCTACTGAAAAATGCTGTTTGGAGCAGCTTAAATCATTTGGTAAACTGAATCAAAATTGACAGCTGAAGATGAAGCTGAGGATTTCAAGTCAAAAAATTTCTACATTTTCTAGACATTTTGTTTTGAAAATATTTATTTTGAAAATCTCACAGTTCAAGAAAAGAGTTAGTAAGGTTTAAAATAAAATACCCAAAGCCTAATATTGAATTTCAAATGTATTCTTTTGTGAAGTCAGAAGGAAATTCATTTTGTTTTTTGGGGCATGACTTTTTCGGTTCAGCCAACCAGCTCAAATTCAGTTATTCTCAGAGCTGCAGTTCAGAGCAATGGTGCCACCTCTCTCCTAACAAGGGCTTTGTAATATGATCAACATCCAGCTTAAATCCTGCTGCTGGTGCAGTGGCCTCCTTCACAGGGACATCTTAGGCTGCTCTACTCCAGGAATACCCATTCTCAGCATGGGTGACAGAGGAAACATTTAAGATTGCCAAGGTGACAAGCTTTGTGGCCAGGGACAACATCTAGTATTATTTCCAAACCTTGAACTACGAGTCACCACATACATATACAAGGATTTGCATGCATCCATTGAAGAAGCTGTAAACAAAACACTTGGTGACAAGAAAGACATGTGCTTTCTCCCTGCCAAATGAAATCTGGGGCCATACTGCAATGCCAAGCTCTGAAGCCAGACTAAGATGCTCTAGTCACCAAAATATTTAAAAATCATTTATTAAAGCAGCAGTCACAGATCATCAGGAGGAAAAAAAAAACCCATCACGTAGGCCTAATTGCGTTATTGGTATGAACAGGCTAGCATGGAACAAGGCCTGAGGACCCTCTGACATGGACCTTTGTGGGCGGAAATATTGTGGGCATTGGTGATGAAAGCAGTAAGCAAGCAGATGAACTTTGGCAAGACAGGTGAGAGGAAATGGGAGAGAACTGAGAGAGAAAACATGGATCGGGAAAAAGCACTATACAACCAGTTGAACAACAGACATTTTCCAGAGACTGCAAGACAGTGATGTCCATCCTAACATTTCTCCCAGACCTTCACAGTATTTTTTCCTCTCAGATGTTTCATTTTGCATTTCCCACTCTAGTTTCAGCTCTCCCAAGGAACTGAGCTCCCACCTCAGTCCTTTCTAGAATTTCTTCCAGTACAGCCATCTCTTTCAAAGGTATTTCTAGGAAACTTTTCCATCTCCCAGTTGCAGTCTCCTCATCACCTGCAGTCCCTGATAGACAATTTCTATCCACAATTTTTAATAGTGGCACTTTTGCATCAACCACATACATAACAGCCACTCTATTAGCAAGGAGCGATCGTCCCCAGAGAACTCTCTAGAGCAGGACGAGCCACACGTGGCATGTCTACTTCTCAAGACAATAGATCCTACTTGGGTGGTTAGGCATGGCAGAGCTAGGGACAGCACAAAATGTGGCACTACATCCCCTGGTTCATTTATACATCACTCACGTTATGTTGGGTCGACTTTATTAAGGGATGCAGGAATGAAGGGGGAAAGATACACTTTTAAATGCTGCAGGCTGTTGCTGTGCTCACATAATTTCCTTAAACAGTTTGGCAGAGCTTGACTAGTATTTCTTTGGAAAACAAAAGATACTGTTGAGATTTTCAGTATTCCTATAGCATGTTAATTATGGGTACCACATCAGTACTGCTACCTACACTCCCTGACCAGAAAGGATCCCCTTTAGAAGTTCATGGTAGGATGCCTTCAGGCACACAGCTCAAAACTGCCCTCTTCACAGAAGTTGTCTATTTCATGTTCTCAGCTTTCCATCCCCGCATTATTTTTTTAATTATTATTTATTATGATTTTTAATACTAGTTACTAGTATTCCAGGTTACCCATTCCTTCAGGTGAATTTGTTTTCCAGAAAATGATGATACCTCTCACCCATTTCTGATCTCTATGATTTCCTTCCAAATATTTTTGGCCCTGACTGATAGGCATAACTCCTCTCAGTACAGCTTCATCTGCAACCTTAGCCTACTATGCTGGATCTGCAGAGACCATGGAGAACGATACTAAATGAACTCAACCCCTGTAACATTCATGGTATTCACAGATCACTGCAAGTCATTAGGGGGCACTACAGCTGACATTCTCAATTTCTGCTTAACTGAAAACTGTACACAGCAGGGCTGCGGCAAAAACTAACAGTTAGTGACAAGGTAACTGCAATATTAATGTCTGCACTGCAGAAATGCAAAACAGCACTTGTCCAGTTTGGTGTCCTCCAGGTCAGACATTGCACAAACATATACCCACATACAGTCCCGCTCAAGAAGGGGCTTACAATCCTTCACCGAGGGTTTCTTCCCAGTGCTCAACATATTACAGAAGTCAGGCCCCTTCAGAAATCTCCCAAAAAATCAGATCAGAGGTGCACAGCTGACATTCATGCACTACGCACAGGCAAAAAAACGACATCATATTTAAACTTTTAACACTTTTACACATGGATGGAGAAGCCACAGACCTAATGTTGAAGAGGAGAAGGAATGACATATCAGAGCTAGAGGAAAGGCTTAAGGAGATACAGCTGCTGTGACACTGTGACAGTGCTGGTGTTGTGGCATTTCTGGTGCAAGGCACAGACTGAAAAGGGAGAGAACCCTGCCTCGCATTTCGAAGTGTGAGGAAGAGGTAACAGGAGGAATATACCTAAATGGGCAAAGAGCTGCACAAACACATAGCACGCGTCAAACGCGGGTCAGGACAAGCAGCAAGGACAAGGGCCATCAGAAGAGCGTGTGCACGTGGGTACTGCCACAGGGTCACAAGGCTATGTTGACAGAGGGCGTATGTAGACAACGGGCAAGGGAGTCTACAGCAACAAAAAAGAGAATTTGCAGTCTCCTCTGCATCCCAGTGCCAGAGATGGTTCAGAAATGGGGTCACTTTATTGATCATTCCGTGGAATACAGGTGCATATGGTTTGGTTGTCTTGGTAACGGTTGCTATGCAACACAGAAAGAGATTTACATTTTTCCTGTCATAATATGAAAAAAATCTGGTTGCACGTAGCATGGACAAGCAAGGTAAGAGTAAAGCAAGGTAAGGCAGTCTTTGTAATGTATCCTCCTAGTCCTCTCCAAGTCTCAGCAGAGCATGCTGCCATCCCAGCACTCCAGGGGTGTCTCATCCCAGGTATGCTTTTCCTCACAAGTCCCTTTCCTGATGCTTGCTTCCTTCCTGAGGGCCCGAGAGGGAAATCAGGAGATGCTTTGAGCATTCATCTGTGCAAGGGGAGCAGAGCAACTCAAAAAAAGGCACAACTGCACGTAAAAGCAGAAGAATTAGGCAGCAGGTTTGCTTACCTAGTTTTGTCAAGCAGTAGCTTTCTCCGGATCAGGAGGGACACTCAGCAACAACCTGTGTACACTAGACTTTCTAGTCTACCTGTCCATATAAACCTCTGAACAGCAATAGTGGGAAATCTGGGGAACGTGAATGCCAGCTTGTAAAACACGGGTGGTCAAGGAGGATACAGAGCTGCACAATTACCACAAAGCCTAGAGGTGAATGTTCATGTTTTGGAAGTTCTTCTGTAGAAGCAAAGAGGCCCCTCTGGCAGGAGTAGGCTCTCACAGGGCTGATGGAGCTGGCAAGGCAGGAAAAAAACCCTCCATTTCTATCCACATGAAACAATACTAAAATCAGTATTTCACACACAAAAAGTGGCTGCCCCAAAGCTAAACTAAAATCATCAGCCAGAAGGGACATGGCCCAGCCTGAGCACTTACATAGATGTTACCCTGTTGGTAGCGCTGGTGCAGGTTAAGCAGGATGGCAGCTTCATGCAGATCTCCCAACATGGACATGTCTTCTACCCCATCAACGCTGGTCTGGTGCATTGGCAAGACCTTCCCTCTGGAAAGGGAGGCCTTGGGGTACTGGAATACCTGGAGGAATGGGGAGAAGGACAAATAAGCTCATAACACCTGGGCACATGGTCTGATTTCCTACCAGAAACATGCCCCTTTCCACAGCTTTATACTTCAGCACTGGAAAAGGAAATACGGCACAGATCTGCTCCCTATTTTTATAGTCATTCTTCCGTTCCTATTCCTACCTATTTGAGCTCTCTGGCCAGAAGCCATACAGCGCACTCCCTTGTTTTGCTACAGGGTCAGTCTCTCACCTTTACTACTGACAGGGACAGATCAATGCAAGGTTACTTGACTTTTACCAAAATCCTCTTAACAGGAGCAGTGTACCAGCCTGCAGCTGCACCAGGCTGGACAGGTATTACACACTGCACTCATGAGTGGGAATAACGATGGCAGCTGCTCCCAAGACACCAGGAACAGTCTTTCACAAAAACACAGGTGAGATCATCTCTGACTGCGGGGAAGTTGAGGCAAAGCTTATCCACGTTGCAGGTTTGGCCCTGCAATCTCCATAGGAGCAGCCAGAGAGTGCCTGCAAGAGGCTGTCACGTCAAGAGCAAAGGAAAGCAAAGCAGATGAGAAGCCAAATAAAGCAGTGACATCCTGTGTGCATGCTGGCACGTGTGTATATGATGCAGCTTTCAAAATGTTTGTACAGTGACAACTATTAACTTCTATCACTGCTCTGGGAAGTGCCCACTTCCCTCTCCATGCAGTTGCACTCCTCTTGCCTCAATTGACGCATCCTTCTTCCTGCTGGAGCTTCCTCCTCCTCAATAACCCACTCTTCAGCTATCAGGTCATCTTCTTCAACCCCTTTCAACACAGCTGAGATTATGTGACTGTTTCCCTCCACCACAGCCACATCCCAGTCCTCCTTTCCTCCTCCTCAAGCACGATGCTGGCATTTCACAAAAGTTATTTCAGTTGCTTCCCACTCTTGGATTTAACGATGCGCCATCTCCCACCCAGCATCCCAAGCTGCGCTAGATGGTAAGACCCAAGCTAGACAGATGGGAGACTTCATATAGGCAGCCTGGAGAAGCAAACTGGCCCGCGGTAACCCTTCCAAAGAAACTTGGGCTTTTCCTTCCCTTCTGGGTCTCTGGTCTCCATTTCCATCCCTGCTTGTCAGCCCTCCTGGGTGCCAGCAAGAAACTGACGCACCCCATAGAGAATGAACCACGATCTATAGCGTTGATCTAACTGGTTTCTCCTGCCTCCTTTCCTGGAGTCCTCGGGCTGCCATAACTGCTAGGGAGAGGCCATCCACGCAGCTGCAGGCTGAAGACAGAATGAGGTCACCCTGCCCCCTCCAGCGAGCCACCCTTGCGAGTCCCCCGCAGGGAGCTCACTGCTGCAGCGCATTGCAGGTGTCCAGCAAACACCCCTCCTCAGCTCTGAGCCTGCACCCTTGCCAGCGCGGGGAAGGAATAACCTGGCACAGGATTCCTTTACGAGGCCCTCCCCCAGGATGCCTGCGAAAGCTTGCACAATCGAAAACAGCAGTTCTGCTCCTGGAGGGAGCTGGGGAGGAGAAGGAGGCTCATTTCCCCAGATGTCTTCACCCCAGGTCTGACCAGTCACACCTAATGTGACAAGGACTCGGTCTCTTCCGCTGGGAAACTGCTCCACAGCCCAATTTTCTCACCAGCCAGGAAGCTTTCAAAAATACATAGCTTGTGTTCATGAGCAGCATAGAACGAAGCACACAGGCTCTCTCCAGGCCCCTCTGGTCTCTGCACCACTTCTCCACCTGGGTATCAGCGAGGTACAACTCTGCCATCAGCAGGACCCCCACTCTGCAAACATGGCCCAAAAAAAAACACATCAATTTTTTTTTCTTCAGAGCAGAGGCCTCAGGCGCTTCCACAAGAGAACTGAGGGAGCAGGAAGGGAGAACGGGACAACTAAATTCAGGGTAGAGTACAAGCTGCAGATGCACAATATGAACTGGACGCTCTCAGGAGCAAAACCACTGGAGCACTTTCAAACCATGAGACAGCAAACCACCCTGGCTCTCTCTTCTCTGCTGACTTGTACAAATTTTGGAAGAGGACAAGTCCAAAAGGGTATGACATGATCGCTCCTTACATCTGCCTGTCCCTTACTCATTTACCATGTTGTCAGCACTTGCGGCCATTTGGGCCAGAAGACAAACATTAAGAAAATATCTAGGGAAAAGCTGAGTGGACAAATGTCCCAAAAGATACCAGGTGGTTGGCAGCACCTGTGCCAAGAGGCTGCTGTGCATGAAAAATAACTGTGTGATGGGTCAGAGCTTGTTTACTTCTTCTTGTAGACAACACAGGAGAAAATGGGACCCTGAAGAGCAACAGGGACCCTAAATACACAAGTAAATGATTAGTAGGGATCAGATCATCACTTGTTAAACCTGTCTTGAGCCACCTGATTGGGGTTATTCAGTCATCCCTCTCTAAATAAGATCTGGTCCAAGATCCTCAGAGTTAAGCAGGTACTCTGGCAGGACTGCAGCAAAGGTGGATTAGGAGCATTGGCTCTGGTACCCTCTGGACAGAAACACTGCATAGGTGAAATATACTGCCTGGAGGAGCAGTCTGATGCCACGCTGACACCCTAGCCAAGGCCAAGATGTCACCTGTCTGTCCCTGAGGCAGGGGAGGTTCACTGAATACCGTTGCCCATCACCGCACCCCTAGCAGCACACCCTTCCTCAGGCAGAGGCTGGGGCCTCCAGTCCCACTGATATTTGGGAGGCGAGGTCTCTGTGCCTCTGGAAGGCACTTGTGGCACATGGGAGAGGTTTCAGGCCTTCCTTGACACTGGAAGAGAGTTGGCTTTTAATCTGTCCTCTGCCCTCCAGAGTAGAGACAAGTTTCCAGTCTCTGTATCACCAGCAGGCTGCAGGGATCATCCGGGATCCTGGAGATAAACATGTGGTGTTTTTTTGTTCCCGAGATTGTGTCAAAGGGGCTTTCCCTGAGGAGCTCTGAGGTGAGACCCAAACATGACCCATATGATGACCCTTCAACACCAAGAGCTTGCAAAGTGCTGCACTGATCCAGGCCAGCCAGGCCCTTTCCCACCTCCAGTCACCCCAGCAAAGAGGTTCTTGTTACCCCACTGCTCACTTCTGGATTCCTCCAGCCACGTGCTAGAAGAGTGGTTTGGAGGAACATCTTCCCCATCATCCTGCTCCAGGTAAGGTGAGCCAGTCTGGCTTCAGCAGCTTGCTGATCTTCCTGGCTGATTTTGCCTGAAGCGAGTGAGAACACGGACAAACTGATCTCTCAGCAGAGCTGCCTCTGGAATATCCCTTTTCCTACAAATAATACTTAAACAGAAACTTATAAGCATTAATAAGCTGATCTTTATTATTTGGGACGAAAACACGTCAGCTTTCAGTCTAACTACAAACAAGCCATCAAATAGCACACAGGCACCTCACAACACAGCCAAAGAGATCTACTTTCTCCCCAGTGATGAACTGATTGTCTCAGATTTAGCCCACAGTCGGAACAAAACGACCAGGACTCTCTCCAAGCCCCTGCAATGGTCAGGAATAAAGCAAAACCTGGCTGGCAGACAAGCCAACAAGAGGATTGCTAACCAAGCCAGGCTGAGCAGGGGAGAAATTATTCCTTCTCAACCTCAAATCCATGCTTTAGTGTGACCCTGAGCACGTGAGCAAAGCTTCCACCCAGCATCTAAGTTGTGTTTATCCATAAAGCATTCCGCTGCTCTGTCTGGACTGTGGTTTCCAGTCTTGTGTTTCCTAAGCGTTGGCTCCTCCTTGCCTCCCAGGAAGTCACATTTCTGATGGATTTGTTGCTTGAGGTGCTTTTAAGGAAGTAAAAACAAATGGCAAAAGCTCTGAAGCATGACTGGCCTTCTTACCTCAGAGCTGCAAAAGCTGCAGGGATGTTGGGCCACAGCAAACATGAGGACATTAGACTTAGGGATCCTAAAATTGGAGAGATCAACTGGACCATCCAATCTAAAGTAAAGCGAAGATGTTTTCATCTGAGTTTTCACCTGGGGTAAAACAGCCAGTCCTGCCTACAGTTATCAAGCAATGAAGGCAGCAGGCAAGGGAAGCACGTAGGACAGCTATTGTGGAGGGCACTGAATAAAGAAAGCCCTTCAATGACCACCATGTGATTTTTCTGCATAAGCCATAAAGCACATGCTCCTTCGGCCTACTGGTTTCTTCTTTCATGGAGGAAAAAAACAATTCCAGCTTTTTTTTGACCTGTGACTTCACCTGGCATTATGCTGTGCACTTTTTCTAGCACGGACACAGGCTGGCGGCGGGTGCACCCGCTCAGCTGGCTCTACGGTGGGATTTCTGGTGGAGGATTTTCTAAGGCCACAGCAGCATATCAAGAGAGACAGGAGCAAGTCTGGGAGAGTCAGAAATACTCACCATTTGTTGACGCTTCACAGGCTGCTGCATTACCTGTGATGAATGCCTCTATGATGTCCTAAAATAAGTTAGTGACTACCCAGCGCTCTCAACACATGGCAGCTCCTCAAGAAAGGATTTGAGAGGCCAGCGTAACCAGATGGAAAAGCTGTGTTTGCTAGGTGAGTTTCTGTCTCTGAGAAACAAATTGGGCTCTTTAAAAAGGAATGGTGATTTGAAATCTAGCCCTTTCTAAGCAAGACTGGAAAATATGACAGTCCTACCACTGACTCTCCACAAGCTGGAGTCCTAAATCCCCTTTTCCCCTGCGTCCTCCTTTGTTTGCCAGGTAAGAGGCTGAAAAAAAAAACCTGTCCAATTTTCTGTAACAAAGAAGCTGCCTGCAGAGAACCGTTCATCGAAACAGCTGAGCAAATCTAATTGCTCACTGCTGGAAGGCACAGTCCTGCCCGTTTCCCCATCCTCCTCCCAGCCCAGGCACTAGTTGACTCAATAAGAACCTCAGTGAAGGCAGTGAATAGTTTTCCCAGGGTTAGGGAGCAGAACTGACTCACTGAGGACTTGGATGATCCCCAGAGGTCCCTTCCTACCAATATTACTCCACGAGCACTGCAGCAGGCATGCCGGGGAACCACAAGGAACACAGGGCTGGAAAAAAGGCAGGGGAAACACCTGATTCTTATCGCCAGCAGCGAGCTCTGCTCTCAGAGGAGCTCAGCTGCCTTGTTGAACTCTCCTATGCATAGCTGCTGCACTTAGACGGGGGGCTCACTTCCATGTGCCCCTGACCCAAAGGGCTGATGGCAAAAGCCGCTGAAGCAGACGGCAGTGAGCCCAACAGCCCTTGCAGCAGCACGGCTTGCAAGAAGCGCATCCTGGCAGACAGGGCTGCTTAGTTGGTAGAGCTGCCTCCTTCCTAGGAGCATTTCGCCAATATAATGGTTTTGCTAGGTTGTTAATGCAACTTCTTCAAAGATGGCACAAGAAAAACCAAGCAAAGTGGGCAGACAAATGAACCAAAGAAAGAGAACAATCTTATCTTTTTAACCTTCGCTAGACCTTTGGCTTGGTTTGTAACAGAGCCGGGTCAATTTTCAGACACAATTGCAGCATTTCAGTTGACAAATTTCCTTTTAACATGACGGTCATGGAAGACCGAGAAGTCCATCTTGCAACTTGGCATAGGCTACAGCCTCATGCAAACTTCACTTACCGGGCCATAATCTGAGGTGAAGAGCACGTTTCCATCGGCACAGGAGCCAACAGTGCATGGCTGCAGCTGGTCCTGCTCCCGCAGCCATACCCTGGCACCCTGCAAAAACCAGAAGACCTCCTGTTAGAAAGAACTGGAGCTTGCAAGATCCATACACAGGGTGCAAGCACCCAAGGAAAGCTGGGGGAAGCTGCAGTATTTGGAGGCTACTTCCAAGCTACAGCTGCTTAAAATTTTAAGCAAGGCCTAGTTACATTTTCAGGGAAACTGGCTTTGACTTTTTTAATGTAGCATGAGAGGACGAAAAAGCAGTTTTAATCAGCTTCACGCAGAAACCAATGTAAGGAAGCATCAGTTTTTATAGGAAGAGTCATGGAAAGATACAAAACCATGCAAAATAGTGGGTTTGACTGTCTAAATATTTTCAAACTTAGAATAGCCGGTCATTAAAAGTCATGCTATAATAATAATAGAAAATGTAAATAAAGCATGTTTAGAGTTTCATACACCCACACATCATTGTAAGTCAAAATGCTTCCAGAAGTCATCAGCTACAGCTAAGTAGACTTCACAGAGCTTTGGTTTTCTCTCTTGCAAAAGTTTCCTTGCGTAAATGACATGACTTGAGTGTTTCTCCGCCGCATATATACACTGATGTATATACACTCTGATGTATATATAATTTCACACACACCAGAGCATCTTAAATTCCTCAGTGTCTCCCAAGTCAGCCCTGAGCACCAGACTTCTGGTAACACAAATGCAAGGATCTGCAGGGCAAGCAGATCTCATACCTCGCCTACCAAAAAAGTGCTGGGGAAATCAGTTTGCTGGCTTGGCCTCTTCTGCCCTGCCCGACTTTGGGACCTGGTTCAAGGGAAAGAGCAGGAGCACGAAGGCAAATCAGGGAGAGCATGACCTACAATTATGCAGAATTAGGCATAACGTCACACCCCCATTTCAGTCATTGCAAACTAATCTGTTCCATGTCTTTCCATAGAAATCACATAAACTCTGCGTAGATAAGTATTGAGAAAAAGCCAAAGTGCTCAACTGTTGAGTAATGTTAAGGCCATCCTGCTTTTCATCGATTCATAGACCTACTTTCTTCTTGTTTTCTGCCCCCAAGTTATTGATTATAAAAGCCCTTCCTATCCTCTTAAACCCGTCAGCACCATTAGCTCTTTGCTTATAGGCTTATCATGTTTGAAGAGATGCAATAGTATTTCTATATTACGTTCTACAGAATGTGGAACACTAATTCTATTTTTAATGATTTATTTTAGTTTAGGTGTTTTTTTTTTCTAAAACTACTTTGGTGACTTTAAAGACTTTGGTACCCTGGATTTTCCTTATTGTAGAAGATAGATCTATTGGCCAACCTCCAGTCCTCAGAATAAAGAGACTCATTTTAATGACATTAAAAAAGGCCTACATAATTCTAGCTTTGCTGCTGTGTTCTGCTCTAGAGTTTCCACAGCAGGCAGATTAATTTGCCCTCAACAAGCGAATGAAAAGCACCAGTGCCTCTGATCCGTACCTAACCCAAGAATAGCGTGCGAAGATCACCATCACGGCCAGCGAGCAATAGAAAGCAATGCTTTCTTATCTTGCAGATTCAAGTTTCAAGATCCCAGAGAGCCAGTAAGCCATGCATTGAATACAGATTTTGAGGAACTATATAGAGGCCTTCATGACATCCTCTTACATTTTCTGAAAATCTTGATGCTTGAGACAAAGTGTCCTGAGGCATCTGGGAAAGACGTTGCTGTTGAGAAATCATTTGTTTCCCAAATAACATGCTGACTGTTCCGCATAAATGTATGAACAGCAACATGTGTTAGTAGAAGATTTTTATGCTGTTTTCACCGAAGGCTCCTACTACCATCACGGCATCAAGAGCAAAGAGTCAGAAAGCAGCCAAGTTGTGTCTAGAGTTCCCAACAGTGGGATGAAAGAAAACCTTTATCATGAACACTCATTCCCAACAGTGCATTTCAACGCCTTCAGACACCAGTAACCCAGGAGCACATAGACGAGAACCTGCAGGAAAGAGCAGTTTAATCAGGAGCCAAGGCTGCACCCTCCCACACACACTGCGCCCCGATGCCATGGCACGCACATAAGCGCACACACACCCCCCAGCATTAGGAGTGTACCACGCTCACAGAACCCTACATGGTCTGTCCCTCCAGACCGGGGGGGTCAGGGTTACACACACTTTCCACTCCCTGAGCTCAGAAATTAGTTTGGAGATAGAGGCAGTTGATAATCTGACAGACAAGAGACACTCCCCGGGCATGAACACTGTTATTTAATGGGTACCATTTAGAGGGGAAAAGAGGGGAGATGGGCAGTGAGATCCCTCTGGTATCTTCAACACCTAGAAATTATCCAGAAGTCCAGACTGATCCAGACCCATTTCTCAGCAAAAGTCCATGTGCAAAAGTAGTAACAAATACTCGCAAAAGGGGACCTAACTCTTTTGTACAATATTGCACCATTTCCTACAAGCTTACGGCAGATCCTGCTGTGTGCTGCTAAGGAGTAGAAGGCAACACGATGAAACTCCCAGGCACTGTGGCATTTCAGCTGCCCAGAACTACTTACTTCAGTTTACTTTGATGTTGTAGCTGTTTTTACAACAGCAATCGCCTCTGCCCAGTAGAATAACTGCACCCATTTATGTTGTTTCCAAAAGGAACGTCATGCTGAGACAGCCAGAATAGGAACCGCAGAGCAAATAATTATTGTAACTTCTGCCCAGCATAGCCCCCGTTTCCTGAAATGCCGAGGTTTGTTTTAGTGCATCTCCTTCCATCAGCCCTTTTTTCTAAACATGAAATTCCCCAAGGAGCCTTGGCTAAAGACAGAAACAGATGGTGACACCAAAGAGACTGCCCTCACATCGCTCCCCTCTCCCCCAATACCGCACATTTCATTGATCAGATGAAAGGATTAAATTGAGCAGAAAACCTGCAAGAACTGCCAGGCAGCAAGGCTGAACTTCCAGGGGAGAAGCAAGGGCAGCAAAGCAGAGCACGGCCCAGCACTGCAGAGCAGCGACCTGCCGGCTCTGGTGGGTCCCACATCCCGCTGGAACCACAGACGATGGGAAAAGCCCTGCTCTCCTAGCACAAGAGTAAAAACCCTTCCATTTTCAAACTGGGATATAGAAGGTCTCAGCCAGTCCTGAGACAAAAAGAGTTTAACAAAATGAAGCAACAAGCAATCACAGATTTGAAAAGAATACCTTAAAAGACAGCTAAGGAACAGCAGAGCGATGATTTTGTGTAACTGCTTTCCGCTGAATAAAGCTGCCTGAATACGGATAATACAGTTAACTTCAGCCCCTTAGATAATGAGAATAGCTCATCCCCTCCCAATTCTTTTAACCGGGAGTTTATTAGGGGGGTTGTTTTGTTTTAAGTGAAGCAACAACGGCAGGTACTAAAAGAAAGAATAAAGTAGTAATGTACCAGAGTTCCTGTATCAAGGGCAGGTCACTCAAATGTTAAACGAACTCTCGGAGAGCAGCATCCTCATTCCTATGGCCTCAGTGACAATCCGCCCATGAACTGGCCTTGCCACAAAGCGCATAGCAAAGCACAATCCTGAAAACTGATCCCATAACAGAGGGTTATAATGTAGAAAATAAAGTTGCTTGCATACCGAGAGTACCGTTTCAATCAGTAGTGCCTCACTCTCACACCATGCTCCCTTCCACTGTGGACAGTAAACTCTAAGATGTCACTTTTCTCGGTTCATATAACACCTGGCACTTTGGGGTCCTAGACTTGGAAATAAATAACATTTCCTGGTATCCATGATAGAGAAAAATCAATTGAAACCACAGATTTCTTTGGCCTTCTCTGCCTTTTTTAGAGTGACCGATACCAGGAGTTCTCTCTTGCATTCACACGCCTGTATCTGCATCTCAGCAGACGCGGCATGCCATGTGGGCAGGGAAAGGACAAAGGACATCTTGTACACCGTACCCCAGGGAAAGGGCGTAGGGGCAGCCGAGCAGGGCACAACCCTGAATGCAGAAGCAAAGCACCCAGGCATTAAAGCAGAGTGTGCAGCTACCAGCAGGTACACCCTCCGCATCAGCTATCCAGCTACTGAAGGCAAAGAGAGTGCCAGAGGACAAGACACAGAACTCTGTGCCTGCCTTTGCCTCCCCACAACCTGCCAGCCCAGCAGGAGACACATTCAGGGAATGACATGAGCAAGCAACTGTACCATGCTTCAGAAACAAGTCATCATATCCTGCTCTCCTCTTATTTGTGCAGTCTGGACCACCCTTGTATCTTCTTGTTTCCCCAGGACCTCCTCTTTTCTGGAAATGGCTTCTTCCCAGGTGCAAGCGGGAATGAGCTGCCCCAGTTGTACAGGATTTGAGGGGACAGCAGCGCTGCCTCTGACAGCACTCACATGCCCCATTCCTCCTTCTGCACAAACCTGCACAGCTCCGAGAAGGAATGTGCTTGGCAGGGTCTACAAACATGATGGGTGCATCAACTTTCCAGGAGTTATTCAGAGCAGAAAAGTGCTCTTGGTTGGAAGACACCTTCCAGGGTATGAAACACGCGCACAATTGTCCACTCTGTTCCCATCATGGGAGGTTTTTGTGATGTTTTCTTTTGTGAGTGAACATAGTTCTGAGGATCCAAATGAATCCACAAACACAATACTGAAGAGGCTCTTGCAGTGCCTTAGTTTGGGTAGCTATCCCCGACAGCTGCTGCAGCCATTCTGCAAGGGGCAGGGGTGTCTCAAAAAGGGGACCCCTCTGCACTGTGAGTCCCAGTTAAAAATTGCTCTGAGTTTTTCAGCTGTAACTACTGTGTCTATACATACCTTTGTCATCCTAGCGCACTGAAGCTGTTCAGTGGGTATCAGGCATCCAAACCTTGTGCTTTTCCTGGTGATGGATCCATATGCTCCTAGGCTTGGAAGCAGCATCGTGCTAAGCCAGCTTTCTTCCCAGCCTCAGTGGGCTTTGTGGTTGTAAATCAGGCAGCAGAGATTGGGCTAGAAAGGCCCTTGCAATCCAGACAAAGTCAGGATCAGGTTTCAATAAATGCACTTTTCAACAGATTGATCTAGATGATCATGAATAAGTGATAGGACAGATATAAAGACACTTAGCTAATGGATACAAGATTCGTGGGGAGGGGGAGTCCCTGACACCCTAGACCCTTATGGGAAGGAATGCAACCTTGCTGTTTTTCTGATGTCGGTCTGAAATGAAGTCATACAGCCAGTCCCTGAGTTAGATCTGATCAGCAAAACCTGGACCAGCTGCTGGAAAGGAGGGGGAAGCTCAGGAGGCCACAGGTAAAGAGAGAGACAGAAGTAAGAACAGCTGAGCTGGCAATAGCCAACATGGAGCAGCTGGCAAGAGGGACAATACCTGTAACAGCAGCAGGGAGAACAGAAACCAAAGTATACCTCTTGCAAGGCGCAAGGATGACACACTGCAGAGCACGAAGTGACTGGATTTCACCCGGGAAGGACCCATGGCTCCCACGCAGTAGCCCACGGAGCACAGGCAGCCTCTGGAAGCCACCACAGCTCACGGAGCCCAGCACAAAGCTGCAGTCATGGGTCCTACTGCTCCAGAGCTGCAGCCCAGGCTGAGCCCATGACTCAGACTACTTCTGCCAATTAGCAGCCCCATTCCTTACTAATTAAGAAGCAAAGCTCTCAGCCTGCCAGCAGCTCTGCAGAATAGCAGTATCAGGAAAAGGTTTGTGCTTTTTTTTATATTGCCTAATCTAAGAGCAGTTTGTCACTTCTGGTCACTGATGTATGTGCATGGCTTCCCACCCCTCTTTCGCCTCCCCCTCCCATCTGTTCTGTTCCTCTCTCCTCCCCCAGTTTGGCTGCTACACAGCTTCTCTTTTCCCCACTCTCCTGTACATCTCCCAACTTCAGATATCCCCCAGGAAACGCCTGGTCCTTGAAGGTAATTCTTGCTCTTTTCAAACAAGCAACTACCCACTACAGCAACCACACCAGCTCTTCACCATGAGAGTGGAAGGAGTGAACCCCTAACTGTTTTCCCATGCTTCAAGCCCACCCTTTGTCATGAGCAAAAGGTGCACAGGGAGGAGGCAGGTGTGCATCCTTCCAGACTTCACTGCAGGCTCTTTCCAGGCTCAGTTTAAGATGAGCTGCCCCCCGCAATTCCACCATGAGCTGTGGAGTCACCGGCCTCCTCAGGTGAAGTAACAATCCTACAGAGTCTGCAACCACTAGGGAACTTCTCACCTGCCTTGAAAATGCATGCTAAAGCCCAGTTCATAAAAGCCAGCACCACTTCCGTGCCTTCTCTATAAGCTCTTCCCCACCTAAAACTTGAATTTAAACAAGTCATTCACTAGGACACATTAATCACATGGATCTACACATGTGTATTCCCTGTCTCTGAACATCCCTGACACATCACAGCAACACTGGCTTTCCCGCATCTTCTCTGAAGCCCTGAAAGGAAGGAGGCAACCTGGTATGTGCAAAAGCCTAGTCTGGCCCTAACGAAGCTTTCACTGACCAGCTAGCGGCTCCAAACTGAGCAAGTAAAGAGCTATTCCTGCCCTGCCCTCAACTTGGACATTGCTTTGGGTCTCGTCTCCTTCTTGCCACCAAATATATAGTGAGGAAGATTCCTTGCAGCTCCCTCCCTCTCTCAAATTCGGCCAATGGCTTCAAGGTTGAAGCTGGGCTGATGGATGGCTGAGTGGCATTCAAGGTCCAGAGAGGAGAGCTCAGGGCCTCAGGAAGCCCCAAGGATACAGCAGTCTGTCACAGAGACGCCAGCTCCAGCATCCTGCCTCCAAGCAGCCATAATGCAACGCGTTTTGTAAAAATCTCAGATGAGAACCCTGAAACAGTATTTTTTCTGCAATGTTTGTTACACGTAATTTGGGATTAAGTCCAATGCCTTTTTGCATCTTGCCACACCCTTGACTTCAATAATTCCCTGCCATGTGGAGTTCTACCATCTACTCACGCTTTATATGGAAACGTACACTTTTTAATCAATCAGTCTTATCACTGTGAAGCAGAAAATCCCTTTTTCTCACAGTCAGAGGTGGAGGAACAGAGGAATCCAATCCACCTTCTCTGTCTTATCCATTATTTTCTGCTCTTTTGCCATGTCTCCCCCTATTTGTCATTTTGCTAATAAAGTATTCCCAGGGTTTTTAAACTCTTCACGCAAGACATTTTCCTGGTGTTTGATCGTCCTCAGTGTCCTTCCCTCAAAGACCACACAGAAAGCAAGTGGAGTGCTTCTGAGCTGGGATGCACTGTCAGCCAATCTGAAAGAAGAGTGAAAGTGGGGAAAAGGGGGGAAACAGCCCACACAAGTAAGGAGTTGGGGACCAGTAAAGACAGTAGAGTCCATGTTTCACTATCTTGTCTTCTAAAATCACTGGGAACAAAGACGTATGCTTGTAGCAGCATCCAACTACTGGACAGGAATGGCAGCATCGTGAATAACAACAGAGACATGCAGAAGTTTTTAATAAACATCCCCAGAAAACACCCCTCTTGCGTCACACCGAGATGCTGAAGTGCTTTCCCATATATTAGTAAATGGAAAGGACGTAAAACATTTCAAAAATCAACAGCCCCACAAGTTCCCAGAGATCTGTCCAATAAAGTTTCTCACCAGCTGATTTTCATTTTTGATAAGCCTGAAAATGATGAGGAAATTCCAAGAGACTGGAAGGGTCAGAGCCTAAAGGAGGGCGATAGCAGGATTATCCCAAGTAACCATGGGTTGCTTGGTCTGACAGTCCCAGGGAAAATACAGAGTTTTTGCCTTCAGCTTTTCCAACTTAAAGAGACTCTAGCTTTAATCATTGTCCAGTGCCAGTCAACATGTGGAAAGAAGTCTAGTCAAATAGACTTCTTCGTCCTTTGCATCCAAGCAAAAAGATAAATAGGACGGTAATAGATTCTCATGGCATTGATCATATAGAACACAGCATTGTGATAAAAGTCAGACCTTGAGGAGCAAATAGCAGCAAACGGATCTCAAAATCATTGTTATGAATGGGGAAAGTCAGGATTAATCGAGGGAGTTTCTAAAAAAACTCAGCAGAGGCAGTGCTGTTTTGTATTCTCATCAAGGACCTAAACCCAAAAGTAGGGCTGACAGTACTAGCAGATGCCAACATCTGGTGGATCACTAAGTACCCACAAGGATGAGACCATCAGAGCAATGTGGATTCCACAGTCCGCTTATTTGAACAAAACAGGATTAAAATACAGCCAAACTGAAAGGTCAGCTTCAGGGTAGAAGAAATGCAAGGAGCACTTCAAACGGAGGAATGTCTTCTGCAAAGTCACAGACCCAAAGAGGATTGTGAATTGCTGAACAGGAACTCCCAGGACATTTGGTTGCAACAAAAGCTGATGCGTGTCTGGGATGTATAAACAGGAGTAAGGAAGTTTACTGCTTACTTATGCTTTGAGGTGTGAGAGAAGCCTTCCAGAGAAAATCTAAAAAATCAAGTCATTTTTGCTATTCGGAAAGATCCCTTGTAATGCAAAAGTACTTGTGAAAATGTTAATGTCATTATGTAGATTTGCCAGAGCCAGGGCTGCCCTGTCAAGCCCAGACGCTGATAGCAGGGGGACCACAGCAGCGTGTAGCCCAGCATGGGCTGCAAACCCCCCCTTGGTCCATGCATACTCAACTAACTAACCCCGGCTGCGAGGACGCCACTGCCAGCAGTACCGAGAGCACTGCTCTGCTACCTGCTGCCTCACCTTTGGCAGCAACCCAGTGCCGGAGGATAATTTCTCGCAGAGAGAGAAGTTATTTGGGACGAAACAACTCTCCTGAAGCAGAAGAAAAGTAGGACCCAAAAATGGATGGAGCTGCCAGACACTTTAGAAATGAAGCCGGATTTATTTTAAAACAAGGTTGTGTAACCACTTGAAGAAACTGCAAAAGGCGGGGGAACCTCCAGAAATAAGAAGCCTTTCCAGAAAGCGTGATTCAGCCAAATCTCAGTCATTGGCTCAAGATGCAGGTAGCAGGAATCAACAGGACTAATATACAGCCCTGGTCCTAACCCAAATTTCCCCCCTTCTCATCAAATAGGCTGATCACTGTATCTATGAGATGCCCCGCCACTGTTTCAGTTGTTACGCTAATTATTGCGTTTATAATGACAAGACCCAAGAGACCCCAGGTGCTGTGCCAAGTGGTGCATGGCAGACAGGCTCTCCGTAGGTGTTTCTCCTGGGACTCAGCTCTACAGCATTGCTGAACTGTGTGCCATCTCGGATGGAAATGAGGATACAGAACCACAGAGCTCAGGGTAACTGGAGGATAACCAGGAAACCCAGACTCGCAGAAGTTTCAGTCTTAATGATCACATTTAAATAGCTCGCACGTTCTCCTTAAAGCAAAATGGGAAATAAGAAATTGTGAAACATTTGCGATTATTATGTCAAAAAAAAAAAAAGTGAGGCAAGAAGTGAAACCAGAGCGGTACAAGGTGGTTTTGGAGGCAGCAATGGGGCTGCTGCAGGCTGGCCCGGGGAGACTCGGCTCCCCTTCACGTGGGGGCTCCCACCCAGCGCCTGCGCCAGCCCACCCTCGTGCCGCTGATAGGATCTGACAAGGTTGCAGCTCATGCAGCCTGGCTCCAGACGAATGCCCTAAGGAGGGAGCTAACTGGACTCCCTCTCTTCCCTAGACACTTCTTCATGTCACCTTTGGCACAAGAGCTTTCTTCCCCGCAATTGCTCCCCCTGCTCCACAACAGGGCAGCTGGGTCCTTTTGCCCCACATCTGCCTCTTTATCACTCTGAATGGTTTTGGGGAGATGCAGTTGGGATGGAGGATTCCGCATCCATGCTATACCAGCCCCACGGATATCTTCAAGGACACTGGTACTTCTCTGTAGCTGAACTACACAGACTAATTGAACAGAGAGGGGTTGCTCTCTTTGGTACTGACTCAGAGAGCATCACATTCACAGTATGGATGTAATAGTCAGCATTTCTCTGCCTCTTCCCAATCTCTCCAGATCCTCTTTTCTAAGAGGTCACCATATTCATGGTAAACTGAGAGGAGGTCATCAGGGAAAGTCGACAAAGCATGTGGTCCTCAGGGGAGGAGAGAGACTTAGTGGGAATACTCCTTCACGGAGCAGCCCCACTGCTGAAGACGGCGATGCTCTGTCTACTGTTTCTTTCCAAGATGGTGTTTTCCTAAGCCAAGGGTTGTTAACACACAGGCACTCAGCTCATTGTTATCTCAAAACACAGCACACCACTCATGGTCAGCGTCACCCAAGTCAGCTGAACCGTTTCCCTCATCTCAGACAGGAGTCTCTGGAAGGATTCTCTGGGACATCCAGCCATGCTCCTCTCTCACAGGAACTCTGTCTTCTCCCCACTGCAGGGAGTGTGGGGAGGGCAAACCAAGCTGTTGAGAAGCCTAATCCAGGATGCCATGTACGAGCCTTCCACACCCGGCACAACCTGGGTTCCCTGGGGACACTGATCTCTGAATGATGCAGCCAGGCAGCTTCAACCAAAGCTGGTGAGAATTGCACGTGCAACCAAAAATCAGACCAGTCCTGTACCTGCTGCAGGAGGCAGGCTCCACACTGCAAAGACACATTCGCAGACAAGTCCTTTCAGCTCTTCTCCTTAGCCATGTACTCCGTCTGTGAATGCTTACACACGTGAGTTTACACCAGAACTATGGAGCCATCAGACACCTGGAGGACAGTGCGTACAGCTGAGCGTCACATCACCGGCAAAGGGCCACACTCCGCACACTAGCTGATGGCTTTGTGGAGTAGTCAGACACTTTCCAGTTGCATCAAGAAGTCAGCACAACCGAGCAGCAGCCAGGGCAAAGCTGTCAGAGCAAATGAGACCTGGTAGAGCTGCTTGCTTGCTCCCCACCATGATGCTTCAGTGTGGGGCCAAGAGAGCAGCTCAGATGCATGCACGGTGGCAACTTGGGCAGCCCTTGTGCTCTTCCATGGGCTTGACCCTGAGGCTCTCTGCTGGTCTGCTTGTGTCCTTAGGGTAGGCGGCTCCTCTCCCCACTTCCACGGCAGATGTCCCAGGCCACAAAGAATAAATGGGCTGTAGCCAGGAGAGGATGGGGGACAGTAAGTGAAGACCAGGACAGCTGTAGGGAGGACAGCTCAGACCACCGTAGCCACGCAGAACACGAGCACAGGATCCACCCTGCTTTTCTCTCTCAGTGTCAGAAAGCTTAAGGACTTGAGGGATTTATTTTACAACACAGATGAAAAGCATTGCACTTCACCAAAAAAGCAATGAGAAAAACTGTTCAACACTTAAAATGCCAGCGTTTCTAGGCCAGTGGCACATGAGCAGATGAACAGCATCTGTGATTCCACCAGATGCTGCTGCTCAGTGCAGGCTGACCGTGCGGCCGTGCCAGCTGGTCACTCCAACTGGAGAGCAGAGAGGGTTGGGATGGGAGAAGTATCTCCTTTAGCCCTGGCCACGACATTCCTGCTCCTCGAGGGGAATTGGAGAGCGAGTCACATCCTCTGTGTCACCCCCACATCCTGCCCACACTCCAGACACGCAGGNAGCCAAGAAAGGAGACAGCAGAGCGCACACACCGTCTCGGCTCCTCTGCTCATTACCCAGCTGGAGCAAAGGCATCATCCGTCAAATCTCTGAGCTGTGCCGCACACCAAACCTCAGATGGCAGAGGCAGACATCCTTGTGCTGTACCACTTGGTGAGGGTACAGGCTTTCTAATCTGGCCCACTTGGGATGCTGCAGGGGAAGAGCAGCGGCAACACGCACCCCACCAGCTCTCGGTCCCCGGGGTCAGCAGTCAGAGGAGGGCTTCACCTCCTCCAGCACACAGGAAGCCCTTCAGCAGTGTCAAGCTGACACAACCAGCCAAAACCATTCCCTCCTTGGCAGAGCCAGGACAATAAGTAGGTTGAACCCATCACTAAGCCACTTATCATAGATAAACTTCAAAGAATAGGGACTCCTTTGGTCTCCTGCCTGCGACGGAGGAACCAGGGAAGCTGGGAAGACCCACAGCATCACTGCCTAACCCCAGACACTGACCACATTGCTGAGTGTAGGACCTAAATGCTGCAAGCACAGCATGGGAGCCTGCTAAGGCAAGACCAACAACACGCTGGGGTTTAAGCTATTCATTGTTAGGGAAGACACGTACCCCCTGGGACAAGCTTGGCTTCTGCTGCAGCAGAAAGAGGTGGAGCAACTCCCTTCTGCTCAGGCGTTGCCCTCCCACCAAGAACCCCCCATGGAGAAGAAGGAAGAGTGGCTGGGGTGCAGCAAATGCCAAACATTCCCGCTCCAGGGAAGCCATGTCTCCCCCTCCCACCCCTACTGCCTTTCCTGCAAAGCAAAGCTTGATGCTTTCCCACGCGCGCTCGCCCCGTCCCTGCAGCCTTGGCCACCTCGCTTCACTAGGTTTTAAGCCCGTGAATTACAAGAGGTTTAAGACTCCTAGAGTTCCTGGCTTCAGGGCTGCCCCTCAGCCCTTCCCTGGAAATCCTTGTTTCTCTGTCTGACAGCAGAATCACACCCGGACAAGTGGAGCTGGACAAAGCAGGCAGTTCTCTTCTGGGTCCTACCTGCTGAGACATGCACCTCTGGGCATCCCCTCTCCAGCCTCCCATTCCCATCAGGCACTTCAGGCTCCTCGGTGGCTACTCCTATTGCAAGAAGCCGGGAGTTTCCTCGTGACAGAGCGGTGGGCATAAAGGCTCTGGTGAAATGGCCCTTTGGGAACCCCTGGCCTCCATCTGATTAGATACAGGCAGCCTGGGCCTCCAGGAGCAGCAGGTTAATCAGTTAATGGCTGAAATGATCCTGGGCGATGTGCTGTGCATGCCGCGGGGCAGCCCCAGCAGCGCAGCCCCCGGGGCAGCCACTCCTTCCTCGCTGGGGCCAGATCTGGGAAAACATCTGTTCTGATAAAGAAAGCACTTCACCAGGGAGGGGGCAGGCCCGAGCCCATCCGTTGCTCCAGCCCACCGACAACGGGCTGCTCCGAGGGAGCTCCCAGTTTCCCCACCACACCCAGGACACGGCAAGGGCCAGACGCTGGGTTTAATGGCCTGGAAACCAACCGGGGGGTTGGGGGGTGTCTGAAGCCCCTGGACCCAAAGAGGAGGCTTTCAGGGCTCAGCCGCAGACCTCAGGATGGCCCCATCACCTCACAGTGCCTGCCGTGCCCGCTGCCATGGGCATCCACTGTCAGCCGTGGGGTCAGCAGGGGCTGCCCCAGCCTTGCACCCACCTGCCCCTCACAACCAAAGGCAGCATGAGGCTGGGCTGGAAACATGCGTGTGCTCAGGACAAGGAAGGAGACAGAGAATCTGGGGGGGGTCCAGCGTGTGCATGGCACTGGACCACGTGCATTAAGGCTGCACATCACTTTCCCCCTCCCAGGCAGCGGGATAAACCCCCAAGGAAAGGGCACCGCAGGCACACATGGGACCAGAGCCCACGTCTAACAGGTAGGAACGAGCCTGGCTCTGGAGGAGCCCGCTCTGCCCGTCGGCGTGAAGGTGACTGGGCAGAGGCACGGAGGAGGCAGCGGGCTGAGGCGGAGGCTCCCTCCCTCCCCGTCGCACGTTTCCCGGTTCCTCACCGGCCGGGCCCTGGCCCGGTGCCACGCGTGGCGAGCCGAGCCGTGACACGCACACGCAGGCAGGAGCAGGCTCCCGGACCCTTAAGTCGCTCCAGGGGATTAAAGCAGCATGCGAACCGTCTCCGGGCAGCCATGACTATCATGCGACAAATCCTCTCTCCTCCTGCAAGCAGCCCTCAGCCTGAATCGCTGGAACCGCGCATCGCTCGGGCTCCCGTAACCCCTTCAGCTCCTCACAAGGGCCGCCCGGGGCCGCGCTGGGCCTGGGGAGCGCTCGGGGACAAACCCCGGTCCCCTCTCAGCGCTCAAGAGAAAGCGCAACCGGGAGTGCCCCGCCGAGGGGCCGGCGGGGAGC
>VZSZ01002859.1:1767810-1813404 GCA_013398815.1 Ibidorhyncha struthersii
CGCGCCTCGCTGGCTCCGCCTCGCCGGCCGCGGGCAGCGGGGAGCGGCCGGGACGCCCCGCTCCGCCCCGCTCCGCTCCGCCCCCGGGGCGCGGGGAAGCGCGGCCGCGGCGGGGCTTGAGCGTTGAGGAGCCGGGGAGCTGGTCACGCCGGCTGGGGAGGAGCCAGCATCTCCAGAGGGGGATGCGGGAAAGGATTTGGGGTGCGGGAGGCGCCGGCTGAGCCCGGGCGGCCGGTGCCACCCACGGACACGCAGCGGGAAGGAGGGACCGCCTCTGTATACAGCCACGGCAGCCAAGCGTGGGGTGTGGAAGGACAACTGGTGCCTTCGGGAAGAGCAAACATGTTGGGTTCGGGGTCCCTTCAGCAAGTCAGCGTAGCGTGGTGCCGTGAGAGAGACCGTTAACGGGAATCCTGATGGCGCTTCAAAGTTGTATCTTTCGGATCTGGAACAGCTAACGTAGAGCAACAGGCTGGGTGAAGTTTGTCAAAAAAGTGTGGCCAGATCACAGTCCACGAGTACCTACACTTTGAGCGGTGTTTCTTGCACTAGTAAGAAATCATTTCTTTATTCTGAAAGAAGGAGATCAAACGAAGGAAGAGGGAAGATTTGGGGATCGGGAATTTTTTTGGTGAATACGGTGCTTAAAAGAGACACGGTTCTGAGAGAGGTGGCAGTATCTTGTCCAACCTCTACAAGAAGACAGAGTCACGCCTAGGCCACTGCAACAGATGTCTGTGATGACCACTCCCACCGGCCTCTTCCACCTTCACTATCTGGACCTTTTGGTAAGGTCACTGTGTCACTGTCATGTGTCCTTCCATTTTGATATCAAGTCACTAGGCATGACTCTCTTTTGTACTTGCGCTAGATTAGCTTAATCTACTCCACTTTCCCTGTCTTATGAAAACATCATGCAAGACGGCGCCAGAAGCCTAACTACAGTCCTTATCTCCCATCTAATACTTCTATCCACAAGCCTAATTATCCTGTTAGCGAAGGGGATTAGATCAACCCAACAGCGATGTGTCCTTGACAGTCCCCTCTGCAGCCACGCATTTGTCATCAGGCTGTTTCTGCCACAGCCAGCTTTCTCCCTGCAGGAGGACAGTTCCTCCTCCGCTATTGCTGCTTCCACAGAGCGTTTTGGCTGTCCAGCTTCGCCCTTTTGGGTGGTCACCAGGGGGCTGTGGAGCTCCTCACAGCCATGGGAAAGTTGAGGAGCACACCTCTCCTTTACCTCTTCTGCCTGCCAAGGGTCTCCACCAGTGGGCACCTTCAGCACCAGATGTCCCCTCCCAGACTTCTTTTGTGAGAAATTTTGGCAACGGTTCTCGTCACCCAGGGCTGGGTTGCCCATCAAGGCATGACCTTCACAGCTGCATGTTGACGGAAATCTGACAAGGAGGTGTCAAGCTGGCAGCAAACACGCCAAGCAACCCAAATGCGCTCATTGTAAGCTGCAGGCCCTACCCTTGTTTCCCAGGCCAGGGTCCTTGTCAGCTCCCTTTGCCTTTCCTGTTCATCAGCTCCCAGAGTGCTGCAAGGCAATGTTTCCACACACACTGGGGAAAAAATTTCTAAGCCGCCATTTTCAGCACGGTGATAGCAGTGCAGCCCATGTATCGCCGGGCTGTAAGGGAGTGGTGGCTGCTCCAGCCTGATAGATCTCCCTGCAGCTCTGAGCCAGGGGGCTAATGGGGTTTGGGAAACCCAGGGAGAGGTAAGGAACCAACCTTTCGAAAGACAAGGTGTTTAGTATTAATACTACTGCCAAGTGACACCACCTAGGGGGGAAGAAGAAGGTGGCTTGATCCAGTCCTCAAAACAAAGTAGCTTTCCAAACTATCCGGGCAATAAACATTGTATTCCCCAAACGCAGCAGCAATGACTGATGCTGTCAGCCCTGTGCTCCATCTGCCTGGTAGGAAAAGTGACAAGAATCTTGATAAGAAACTTATGCCTGATATTTGCTCCTTTCCGTTACAGCATTAAATTTTTAGTCCTACGTCCATACTGCCCAGCCGGAACCGAGGATGTCTGAACTGTCTCCTAAATCTCTTTAGGTGCTGCTCGCCAGGAAGGGGTGGCTACCACGATCTGCTTCTTTGCAGAGCTTTGATAAGCAGGCGAGTGTTGACTTGCCATCGCTGGCTGCCAGGACGCTGCCACCACCATGTGTCTGGCACCTCACTTCTGCACCGCAGCAGCTCTGGGGCTGGCTGCCACATCAGAGATGCGATGAACACAAAGCAGACAATGAGGGCTGGCATAGACCCTGCTGCCCAGGACAAGCCTGGGACCCCCAACCCCCTGGGACCCCATCAACCTCAGCTCCCCGCCTCGGGGCTGCCTCCTGCCCCGAGCCCGGCTCAGCAGCACCACTCGCGTGTTCGGCAGTGATGGTGGCAACCTGACCAGCTCCCAGCCCTCCCGCCAGCCCAGCTGCAGATGGCACAGAAGCCAGGGTGCCACGGCTGTTCTCCTCTGCTTGTCCACAGAGAGCCTGTCTCTGACAGAGGAGAGCCAGTGCGGGCGAGTGCCGGGGGGGTCTGGGCTATGTGCTATTCCTGCATCCATGAAAGGAGCAGCCCTTCGGTGCTGCAGGCAGCAGAGCCCCGCACCCAGCCGTGGCGGCAGCAGACAGTGAGTCAGCTTCCTGCTGGGCTTTCCACACCGAGGGAAGGTCGGCAGAGGACTGGCAGGAACAAGCTGAGGCAGGAATTCCTCCTGGACACCAGACAATATCTTAATTTCCTCCTCTGCCACGGGTCTGGCACACGGCTGGGAGGCGGGCAGGCCAACATGCCCCCGCCGTGGGCGATGAGCATCTGCCGGGCTTGCTCTCCTGTCACCTGCGAGGGAATGAGCTGTGACACCTCGGCGGTGGGTGCCACCTCCCCAGTGGCTCATTGGAGCTGTGCTCGTAGGGTGGGGAACTGATCTCCTCCACCATCATCCCTGGGATGATGTCACTCGGGACAGCTGGCAGCAGAGACAGGATACCTCGGACTCAGCTGGGGGCACGGGGAGGCACGGATGCAGGAGGAGGGCACCCGGGCTCTGCCGTACGTCACCACCATTGCAACCCCCGCTGGCAGGCCCTGCTGCTTTGCCAGGGCCACCAAGTCCCCTCTTGCCCAAAGCACGGGGCAGACAGGAGCGGGTTCTCAAAAAGGGGGAGAACTACTGAGAAGCAGCAACCAAAAATCAAGCGTGTCCCTCTTGCAGGAGTGACCTGACCCTGGCAGTGCACCAGACACTGAGGCGCTCTCCTGCCCCAGACGGCATATGTGCAAGGGGAAGGGGACACACAGCCGGGCACACGCTGTCCCCGCAGCCCTGGCCCCTATCCCCACTCCAGTTTCACAATTGCTTGAAATCGGCTTTAAAAAAGGGCAGTTCCTCCCTTCTCCCATTCCTAGCCTGCGGGGAGCCCGGCCACAGCTCAGACCAGGGCAGGGGCCGGTCAGGCCAGCTCAGGCTTGGATTGCCCCAACTCAGCGTGAAGCTGTGGACCTCCCTTCCTGCTCTGCTGCTCATGAGCCTGCCCTGTCCCTCCAAGGTGAAGCTGGTGGTGATCAAAGCCGCACTGAAGCTCTCCCTGCCTGGGGCTGCTCTGAGGCTCTGCAGCAGGAATTAGCCCAGGCTCCTTGGGGACAGGATCATGTTTGTACCAGATGTGTCCCTGCTCCAGAGGAATGTGATTAAGGGCACCGGGAGAGGCTTTCACAGGGTCACACGAAGCACTGCAGCACCTGCTCCCCCAGAGAGCGGGAGTGTGAGGGGGAGCCCTCCTTGCAAGGGGGGAGAGCTTGAGGCAGGGGGGTGTGTTTATCTGTCCTGGGCACCTCTCTGGTTCCTGTCTCACTTCAGCCACCATCAGTGCTGCCTTTGCACGCTACAGAGCCCAGGCCAAGGGCGGCTGCACCCCTGCTTAATCTGACCACAGCGGGAAAAGCTTTTTATCCCATCCAGGCGGAGGAATGAACTCCAGCGCTGCCCTTTCTCCATAGGTCAGGAAAACAGGATGTCTTCTTCATTTTCAGCAGAGAGCTGGAGCAGATAGGCCCAGAGGGCGGATGCTGGGAAGGACCACCCCACTGTCACTGCGTGCCACCCCTTGGCCTCTGAAGCATCCTCCTGAGCTGCGCCACTGTGACTTTCTACCAGTCCCATCTACACTTGGCTGTGCTGGATGGACCAAACCCATAATCAGGTATCTCCAGCTTTCTCAGCCCAAACCTTCCCTCCCTTTCCTGCCACATCCCGGGCCACAAGTCCATCTCCCTGCAGCAGCGAGCTGAGGTTCCCTGCCACGGCTCTCTTCGTGCTGCTGCAGGTTTGCTTGGGGCCAAAACATATCCATGTGTGGCTTTTACACCTCGGTCATGGGAAATGCAGTCCCAGCGGCGAGATCGCTGAATAAGAGAGCTGAGCTGCACAAGGCTATAATTACAGTAGGAACATGTGGGGATGAGGCCAGCCAAGCATATCCACCTAATTTCCTCTCCTATTAAGCCTGCCCTGCTTTTGTTTGACCCAGACCAAGCCGTGCTATTAATGGCGTGATGCTGCGGAGGTCACAGATGGCTCTGTTACAAACAGCCTTACGGATTCTGCCTAAGCGAGCATATAAGCAGGGCTTTGCTCACAGATACGATTACTGCGGGATTCGTGCTGTAGAAAGTGTGTCAGCCAGCTGTGGTGCAGTCGCTTTCCCAGACTGGGCTGTTTTACCAGACACGGGTAACCCTCTGTCTTTGTCTCTGGCTGCGTGATAAATCCAGGCGAGCAAGCGAGGAGGTTAAATGGTGTCATATCACCACCCCTGGCTGTGGCCAAGGTCTGCTGATGGGTGCTGGGAGCCGGAGCTCGGTACATTTCCTCTTCCCGATCTCGCCTGTGCAGCTTCAGCCTGCAAAATCATTTCTGTACTAAAGGAGAGTGCTCTTCTCTTCGCTGTACACCTGCAGCCAAAACAGTGCCAATCCCTGCCCTGGTTTGGTGGAGGTGTCCCGTGTAAGTCCGTAGGAGGCAATCTGCAGTGCTGGGCTACCGGGTCGGCAAACCCAGGGAGCAGGCAAGGCTGTGCTGACACCTCCTGTCTGCCAGAGCGCCCGGTTTTGAGGTCTGTTTCAGAGCTGAAAAGTGAGTACAGCCCCAGTTCAGAGCACCAGGAACCAGCCCCAGCAGCTGGCTGGCTGTCCTTGCTGGGGACAAGAGCCTGTCACAGTAGGAGCCTGCTGCTGCCCAGCCTCTCCCACCCCTGGTGACATTGCTGCACCCTTCGTGCTGGAGGGGGGGACATCCTCCAGGGACACTAGGATGATAGATGAAGGCAATCATCCAGCTGGGCTCCTGCAGCTGGGACCACAAGGTGCCCCCTCTCTGCAGAAATCTACAGAGGGGGAATTACCTGTCTGTCCTGCTCAGTGGCAAGGTCACATCTGGCAGCCCATGGCCCAGGAGGTCACAGAGCAACATGGCAGGAGCCACAGGGAGGAGATGCTGTGCAGCACTGGTGCTCAGCACTTTGTCTTGCTCCAGCTCCTGCGTGGCCCCCTCTGAGAGAGACAGGACACCCATGGGTGCGAGCCAACATCTCTGATGCTCCCTGCAGGGAAAACCTTTGGCAGCCACATTTTAGAGCTCAGGCTGAGCCTTCCCCACATTGGCCCTCTCTCCAGAGGAGCTCAGGTGAGCCACCTCTGCACTGCGAGACACAGAGGCTCATGGCTGGGTGCACCCCAGCCAAAAACGTGCACCCGGACAGCAGAACCTCGTACAGGCACAGGAGAAGTGTCCCAGCGTTGTCCCCATTGAAGAGCTTACAGCCCAGGGCCCCTAGCTCCCACCCCATGGGGTCCCGGCGCAGGACAGGAGGGCTGGACACAGCCCCAGCCATCCCTCTGAGCAGGCAGGACTTGCTCCCTGAGCGGGCTGAAACATTGTGGCCAAGGCTCCCTCTCCCATGGGCAGCCAGGTGGAGGTGGAAGGGGAACTGTCAGGGTCAGACCCCTGTTTCCAGGGATGCTTGTCCCCATCAGAGGTTTCTAACAGAGGGTTTGCTCCCATTCCTCATTCTCACTCCCTTGAAAAATCATTTACTTCTCCTAACGGTCCCTTTGAGGGGGTTCAGGGAGCCGGAGGGCTGAAGATCCCTGGAAGGACAATACACTGGGAGGGCAGGACACGAGGCGGTGGGCAGGCAGCGAACTGTCCAAGGCTAAGGACCTTCCCTCTTGCCAAGGCCAGGCATGCCTTTGGGACAAATTCAGGGCCGTGCATAGTTGTACGCACTTGTATCGAAAGAAATGTGCTATCCAAGCCCATTCCCTGTGCCCAGGATTCAGGCATCCCTGCGGGAGAAGTGGCCTTTGCAAAGACCTGTGTGAGGGAGCGGGGCTGGAGGAAACTGCATCTCTCCACTGTAGCTCCGAGGCAATGCCCACGGAGCCAGCAACTGGCTCTGGGAAAGGCTGGGTCTGGTGCGAGGGACGCGTCCGAACCTGCCGTTCCCATGGGGAGGAAGGTTTGTGTCCATGCCCGCGGAGGGCAGGTTTCTCTCCTGGCAGGCAGCAGGGCCCAGCTCAGCCCTTTCTCCTCTTCCCGGTGCCTCTCCTGGGGCTGGTGAGTCCCTTCTTCCAATGCGGAGGGGTGGCGGGTGGAGGGCAGAAGGGGGCAGAGAACGTGGGGCTGGTGTCACGACAGGGACGTGTGGGGTCACTGGTGCTCAGAAGTACTCGCTGGTGGTCTCAGCATCTGCAACAGCAAGCCGGACCCCGGCACCTGTGAGCTGGGGCTGATCTTTAGCAGGTCTCTGGGACTTCACGCCCAGGCATCGTCCCCCTCAGTGTCAGCTCTGCTCCCCCAAACTGGTGCAAGTCACGTTTAAACAAACCCACCTGGAGACACACGCTGGGGAAGGTGAACGCAACCGAAGCCGCTCTCACCCCACTGGCCTGCAGTGCAAGGAACGCGTGTGCTGCCACCCACTGCCATTTTTACCTGCCCCCACCAGGTGCAGGCCTTGCAAATCCCCTCCTCACCAGAAAGAGGAAAAAGGATTTTTTAATTTATTTTAAAGAAGATTGAGTGCCTGAAAAGCAGACACCAAAGCCCACGCAAGGGCTTACAGCTATACAGGGGAAAGGGGAAACTTTACCAGTGGCACTGGTTCCCAGTTGTGTCGTGGGGATGTTCTTAGCCAGCAATTTCCTTAACTTCCCAGCCACGCATCCATGTGAATGGGTGCCAGTGGTATCTCACAAGAGACGTGCCAGTCCCTCCTGGCTGCGGAGAATAAAAATAGCTGGAGAAGATAACTTGGGTGTACTTGAACCCAAATGGCAGAAACAGATACGCAAATAGTTTGCCTAAACACATAATGGTTTAAAATAATAGTTTTGGGAACAGACCTTCTATTTTTAGTTCTCCAGATAGGCAAGGGTGGCTGCTTACTTTTGTAGAGATAAATCTCTTCTCAAACGGCAAAGAGGTGGGAGAAACTGCTGCTCAGAGTGCAGTCCTGGTCTGGCATGACACTTGCCTCATCCCAGAACATCCCCTGGGCAGCTGGGGGGCTGTGGGCACCCAGGGTATTCTCCCTCCCACCCTCAGCAGCATCCCCTGGGGCTGCAGGCAGCCTCTCCACTCCTCTCCCCACACTCCAATGGTATTTTGTGGTCCAGCGTGCTCCTGGTCCGGCAGCACCCAGCAGCCTTTCCCTTCTCTGGTCCCGCAAAAGTCAGAGTACCTCTCTGAGCTCACCCCTTGCAGCTCCCTCACTCCTCCCGCCCCAGCCCATCCCTCTTGCCCTCCTCCCCACCCGTGTGTCATCTCCTCTCCAGCAGAGCAACCGGGAGAGCAACTCATCTGAGCTGCTGAGCAGAGCAACTCCTCTGAGCTGGCCAGATGTCCCACCCTTCAAAGGAGGATGCCAGTCTTTGGTAGCACCGTCTGCTGGCTGAGCCCATGCACGTGACCCAAACCAGAGCCCCACAGCAATCCTACCTGCACCAGCCTGTGCACTGCATCCTGGTGCAGTGTATTTTCCAGCGCATCCAGGGCCCAGGACCGTGTGGGTGAGCTGCAATCCCAGCTCTCTCCTCTCCATCGCCGTCGCCACCCATGGAGGCCCTCTACTCTGCTCTCGAAGGGGAGATCAGCGCCTTTGTAGGGCACGTGCAGCGGTGCCGGCAGGGCTTCGACCTGCGCAGCCTGTACCACGTGCTGCTGCTGGTGCTGCCACGGAGCCCCTCGGGGCAGGTGGAGAGCTGGCAGCACCTGCAGAGCCTTGCCCAGCACCGGCCTGGCTCAGCCAGCCCCGATGTGGCCGGCTACGTGGGTTGGTTGGCCTCTTACCTGCAGCACCTGAGTGCGCTGAAGGAGAGGTTTGACACCAGGGTGGTGGTCCCACTCTGTGAGTACTTGTACATGCACGAGGAGCCAGCTGGCCACCCCACCCAGCGGTCCTCCCCGGCATCCATCCCACACCTGGCTGCACAGCTCTTCACCCACCGGCGTAACTGGGGGCTGCTGCTGCAGGGGGGGTCCCTCAGTGAGCGGGTCTTCAGCCCCCGGAGCCTGTGTGACCTGCGTGGCTTCTCTGGTGCAGAGCCCTTTGCGAAGGTCTTGCGGCTAGTCCCTGATGTCTTTCACCAGAGCTTGGCCATGGCAGAGCTCGCCCGACGGTGGGTCCATCTCCACCGCAGCACATACAGCCTCTCCCTGCCACCATCACCATCACCACCACCACCACCACCACCATCACCATCACCATCACCATCACCATCACCATCACTGCCCCAGCAGCCACTAGCACAGGGCAGAGCAGGACTGGCTCCCAGCACTGTGCAGCCCCTGCCATGCAGCAGGGCCCTCCAGCAGCTCAGCTCTCCCCTGGGTTTGCCTGACCTCTTGGTCCCGTCGCAGCCCTCGGGCACAGGCGGCAGTGCTGGGGTGCTGCGAGCGCAGCTGCAGGAGAGCCAGGAGGAGCTGCTGGCCCTGCTGCACCGCAGGGAGCGGGCAGCCGCCCTGCACGCCCAGGTCCGTCACATCACCCGACGCATCCAGGTCCTGCGCCTGCAGCAGCAGGGTGAGGGGATGGAGCTGGCTCAGCCCCGGCAGAGTCCAGGAAGGGGAACTCATCAGCACCACGCTGCCCTGACCGAGGAGCTGCAGAAGAGCCTGGAGCTGGAGGAGTACCACCACAGCATCCTGGAGGCCGACTGGCTGCTGGAGCTGGAGGTCAGGCCCATCCTCATCCGGAGGATCGATGTGGTAAGGGGCATATGCTGGTTCTGCTTGCACTCCCTGCCACACATCCCAGAGCGAGAGCAGGGTCACTGCCATGGGCGGGGGAGCTGCATGGGAAGGGCTGGACATGCAGGTGGAGACGTGGATCTTGTGGGACTGGGTAGAGCCACAACCTCTCCAGTCCAAACCAATGGCCCATTGGGCAGCCCTGGGCATTCAGGTGTGAGGAAGGAGAGCCATGGACTGGGGAATGAGAGAGGGAGTGTTTCCTAATGTGGTGGTGCCCATTGATAGGACGAGGGGTAATGGGCACAAGCTCGAATATAGGAAGTTCCATCTTAACATGAGGAGAAACTTCTTTACTTTGAGGGTAGTGGAGCACTGGAACAGGCTGCCCAGAGAGGTTGTGGAGTCTCCCACTTTGGAGACATTCAAAACCCGCCTGGACNGGAACAGCCTGCAGGAAGCATTCGTGGATGCTCCCATCCAGCCCACTTGCATGCTCAGGAGCCGGGACATCCTCGCTGCCTTCTCTACTGCAGGTTCAGCAGCGCTGCCAGGCCCTGGAGAGGATGCTGCGAGGCCAGGCACTGCCTGCCCCACAGCAGGCGTGGCTCAGAAGCGGGACAACCACCACCCCTGCACCCGGGTGGGCTCAGCCCTCTGCCATGTGTCCCACGGCAGTGACCAGCCCCAGGAGCAGCGAGCAACCCTGACCACAGGAGGTGGGAGCACCGCCTAGTCCCAGCAGCAGCACCCAGGAGAGCATGACTGGAGGATGTCCAACCCATCACCACGTGGGGTGCAGGCATCCAGCAGCTCATGGGGACCTGGCTCGGCTCCAGCCTGGGAAGAAAGCATGGAGGGAACGTGTGTTTAATGAGGTGCCTCCTCCATGCTCAGCCCATGGCCCTGCCGTGTAGCTACAGGCTGGGTAAGGAGATGGGCACCAAGCACTGCCGAGCACGCAGGCGCACACACGCGTGTGTGTATGGATGCAAGCAGGCACGGGTATGTGTTTCTGGTTACATATGGGGCTCGGTCTCCTGTTTCCAGCAGCCAGCATGGGAGCTCCAGCAGGGCCCAGAGTAACCAGCCTGCTCGGTGATGGTGGTGGAGAGCCAACCTCTGTGCTGGTAGTGGGTGACAAGGTGACAGTCCCCACTCCAGCTGGGGCTTGCTCCCTTGCTGGCTGCTGTTGTAGGCAAGAAACAGTTTTGTGTCAGGGAATTTCAATCCATTTAATTTATTGCCAATAAACAAACAAATGTGGTTCCTGTGAAGAGTTTATTGGTGTAGCTGTTTCCACTACAGTCAGAGGAGTCACAATGCACAGCGACGACAGGCCTCCTACACTACATGGGGAGGACAGGACACACATGGCCACAGACACACAGAGACTCTCATCTCGCCACCCGGGGCCCTGCAGGGGGGCCAGACTGTGGGGCAGGAACCTGCCACAGGGGGAGGCTTCTCTCTCTGGTGGGATATTTCTGCAGCCTCCTGGGGCAGGCGTCAGACCCTCCCAGTAATGAAGCACCCACCATCTCTCGCAGGAGCCAGGCTGATAAGTGGGAACGGGGGCAGCGGCTTGTCCCAAATCCAGTGGTGAAGTGAGCATCCCAGCCTCCACAAGGCCACTCCAGCTCCAACCATCAAGGAGAGGCTGAGGTGCCCATCTCCTCTGGCACTACCCTTGGAGCTGCTGCAGGCAGCAAGGGCACCGTCAGCTGTCTCTGAAGCAGCTCTGAATGGGGGCTGCCAGCCCGGGGATACCCCAGGAGACAGCCCTGCCAGGCGGAAAGGTGCTCGGAGCTGCCCAGAAGTGACAGGGGCTGAGTGCTGGGCACTCTGAATGCTGCCCCTTCCCACTTGGAGGGCACCTCTGGACGTGAAAGGTCACCCTGGTATGGCAGCAGAATTGGGGCTAGGGGTTTCAGTGACTTCCTTGTAGGGCTGCAGGGAGCCAGACCCAGTGGACCACTGCACAGGGAAAGGGGGGGGACCCAAAGGACTGTTTTGTGCTCCAGCACTACATCTCTTCTACAGCCTCTTAAATATGGTTTGTTCTCAGGGACAGGAACGTGGGAATCAGGAACTGGTATACAGCCCTGTGATGCGTTTTTACCCCTGCAACCTTTGTGGAGGTGCGGAATGGCACAGCACTCCTCTTAATCCCTGCAAGAGGGCAGGCACTCGAGGCTTCAGGATACCTGCTTGTCCCCCAGCCTCCCCCACCTGCATGGTTTTCCTTTGGGAAGAGGGTTGGGAAAGCTGGGAGGAAACAAACGGCCTCCCCAATACTGAGCAAGAGCTGAAAACAGTCCTGTGGGAGGGTGACTGGACAGATGATGGTCTGGAGGACAGGGCCAGGGTGCTGGTCCCTCCTTGCCCATCTGCCAGGCTGCAGCAGCCCCGTGGGCCACGGGCTGTGGCACAGGCCCAGCACGAGCATTCCTGGAAGGGGGCAGAGGGAGCAGGAGCAAGGCGTCCGCCAGCCGAGCAAGGAGGCTGCTGGCTTTGGAGAAGCCCGCTGGCCATCCACAGGCAGCATCCAGCCCATCCCTGTGACTGCTCGGCGGCATACGGTGCTGTGATACCCAAGCTTCATGGTAGCAGAGGGGGACACAGTGGCACCAGCTGGCATGGCTCCCCTTCACCACCTGGAGACCAGGCACAGGCTGCCTCCAGCGAGGACAGGGCAGGCCCCTGACCCACGGGCACTCGGGACCCATGCAGCTTCGGGATGTGAGAGGCATCTCTCAGCCCACCAGGTCCAAGAGGAGAGAGACTCACAGCCTCTGCTGAGCGAGCGATGGAGCAGCAGGAGCCGGGGCTGACTCCTGCAGGGCTATGGAACAGCCATTCATTGGTCCAGGCAAGAGATTGCGTGACACACAGCAAGTCTCCAGTTAGTCCTTGGGAAGGATGAGCAGGCGCGAGCAGCTGTCCCATGAGTGGGGAGGGCAGCTCCCAGCTCACACAGGCATGTGCAGCTCGTTGTACTCGTCCCGGCCGTCCTCGTCAAAGTTTGGCTCTGCATCCTCTGAGTCCAACTGGGGAGAGGCAGAGACCGGGCTCTGAAGGCCACAGCCACCCCCAGCGTGGGGTCAAGCCTGGCACAGAGGGATCAGCATGCAGCGAGCCAGGCAGCTGGGCTGCGCTGCGAAGAGCAAAGCTCTTGCTCCTTCCCCTCCAACAGGCTCCTTTTTTTACCCCTCATACCTGTCCATGCATCCCCAGCCTGATGCCCTTTCCTGTAAGTGCTCGTGTTTGACAGTGCTTTGACTGGATGTGTTTGACTGGAGCTTTGGTCCAGCACAGCAGCTCCTCCTTCCTCCCCTGCTGGCAGCACCCACTTCTGGGTGCTGCTCCAGGCTGCTTTCCAACAGGAGCTCAGGATGTTGGCAGGAGCAGAAGAGCTGCCAGCACCTTGGCACTGTGGTTACATGCTCCTGTGCTAAGCAGCCACAGGCTCTGGTGTGCTGCTGGACTGTCCTTGCTGCTGTCTCAGTAGGGAAATGGGGTGTCTCTTGATGAATGAGCCACAAATGGGGACAAGGATGGAAGAGAAAACCCTTATTCCAGGCCTCTGTGCGGTAGGGTCCTGTCTCCTTGCCCCAGGGTGCCCATCCATCTCACACTGCACTCCTAGGGCTACAAGCTGTGAGGAAGCCAACCACCCATCTATTGCTGTTGAACAAAGACCGCCCCCCCGAGACAACAGCAGGGAAAGCCAAGGCTTTGCCAGCCCAGGATCTCCCAGCCTTTCAGTCTGCCAAATCTCCTCAACCTCAGTCCTGTGTCACAAGCTAGACTGTGAGGACAGTTATCTGCTTACCGCTTTGAGCTCCCTGTCATGGAAGAAGCGGGGCAGCACGAAGCGTCGCAATGGCACTGTCATGATCAGGACGAAGGGGAAGGCCAGGGATGCCACTGTAGATTTCACCACCCAGAGCAGCACAATGCAGGCCAGTTGAATACAAGTGAAGAGATTCATTCTCCAGGTCTTCACCTAGGGAGGTAAATCCAGTCTAAGAATACATTATCCTCCCACGCAGATTAATGAAGACCCAACTGGCCAACCCTTCTGCATAGCATAGTACAGTAACACAACACTGCTGCATGCTCTACCTGCCTGTACTCTACAGCAAGGCAGAACTCCATAACACATCAGCCTCTGTGCAACCAAGCAGCATACCCACCTGGCAGTGCAGTGTCCCTGCGCCCACCCAAACAATGCATCACTCCTATAAACAGTCCATCCATGCAGTATCCTGGTGATACACTCCTGTGTGCAGCCTGTCAGCACGCTATCCTAGTGTTGTATCACCTCTCTGCATGGCTTCCACTTACTTCTCGGCACAAACTTGCAGCCAAAGGGGGGGTCACCAAGCCAAGCATCACTCTAGTGAAGCACCACCCTCCCCTCACCTGCCTCTTCTTCCTCTGCTCCTCGTTACCTGGTTCCCCACAACCTGCCTTCGCTCACCTTGACAACATAGATGTGGTCAGGGTGGTGTTTGGATGGCATGAAGATCAGGAGCAGCCGCTCGTAGAGCTGGATGCCAGTGAGCGATGTAACTCCCATGTAGAGGAAGATGCCGAAGAGCACAGCCAGCGGGATCTGCCGCAGCATGTTCCCCATCACAATGGACAGACCTGCACAGACAGAGCTCAGGGCATGGTGCATCCCCAGCCCCTCTGCAAGGTGCCTCAGCCTCCATCCCTCTCCCGCCTCCTCACTGGCTGTCCCGAGGTGCAAGGGAAAGGAAGCTCAAGAGGGGTCTAGCTGGAAGGTTGCAGAGGTGGGATTGACCATGGCGGGGTACCAAAGGCTGCCAGAGGAGAGCTGAGTGTAGGTGGGGGCAGTCCTGCAGCGAGTGGGCTGGCCCATGGGGCACGGACGCTGCCAGGAGATTCAAGTGGTCAGCCCTGACCTCCCCCCTCACTCCTTCACCCGAGCAGAGGCTCACCAACGAGGGCAGCAATAAGCACTCCGGTCACACGCTGCTCCTTAACCTCCTCGATCTTGGGCTTCTCTCCTGGTGCGATGGCCTTGCTCATGACTGTCAGGGCATTGACATGGGTGACAGAGCGCACTGTCGCTGCGGTCAGCCAGGGCAGCCCAAAGAGTGCACAAAGCCCCCCCATAGTGCCTATGAGCAGCAGGTCCAGGTGGAAGCCAGAGCCTTTCAGCAGCTTCCTCTCCTTCTTGCTCACTATCAGCCTGGGAGGAAAAAGAGGCCAGGTCAGTGCCAGGCCCAGCCCAGCGCCCAGGGACAGCACTGTGCTGGGGGACAACATTCACTCCTTGGAGAGAGCGCACATGGGGACGACAAGTAGATGGCTGAGGAGAGGGATGGTGGCTGTCAGCCTCAGGTTAGAGGTTTCCTTCTGTGCTTGGCTGAGGCACGTCTCCACCACGCTGTATGCCAAGAGGGGAGCCAAGAGACAATGGGAAAGTACAGTCTGAAATGGCCAGGATCCTGCCCTTGCTGTCCCGCTGCGATCCCAGGCGTATCTTCACACCAATGCCACCAGCACCCATCCCAGCCTTGCCTGCCCAGCGTTTAGTGATGGTTTGTGTTGACCAGGGAGTTACTCACGTAGTGATCTGCGTCTCCATGAAGATAAGAATGAAGACCAGGAGGGCCGGGATGGCAGAGGCAAACATCATCCACATTGGAAAGGTCCCGCTGCTGCCCAGGGGGTGAATGAACCAGCCACGCTTGTGAGGAGATGTGACCGACAGGCCAGAGGGGACATTCAGCTTCTGGTGGTGTAGCCACAAAACCAGCAGTTACTCATCAATACACATATGCCACAGCCTCACACAGGACTAACCTTGATCCTCCTGGTCTCCTTGGTCTGAACGCTTCAGATGATGGGACAGCCACCCTGACCCGAGCGGGACTTTCTCATGGATAATCCCCTTCAGTGCAAAAAATCCCATGTCCCCTAACACAGGCCGGTCTCATTTCCTTTCAGCCATCGTAATTCCCTTGGTTTTTGTCCAAGAGACCAAGAAAATATCTTCCCTCAGGAACCTCACCCCCATGTCAGTGTTTGCATGGCTAAAATGCTCCTTGACCTCTACTTGGACAAATCAAGTGTCCTGAACTGCCTACTCTTCTCTGAGGCGGCTTTCCAGACTTTCCAAGGCTTTTCTGAGACATTTTTCCAATATTGTTTTTGCGGTGTGGACCCCAGAACTGGAAGCATTCTCTGGAAATGACCTCACTCTGATCATGTTCAGAGGGAATATCTTGTTTGTGCTCCCATCAGAGACCATGTAGACTCCTAGCTGTACATCGTCCCGACCCTGCGTTCATCAGCATTTGAACTCTCAGCTCTGCGCTGCTCTAGAGCAGTTCTTGCTATCTGGCTGCGTGAGCACTGCAGGAAGTGTTTATGATTTACATTTATGTTAATCGGCCTAAGTATGAATAATATTCCTGGAATGCTTGTGCTTGAGCTAAGCTCTGTAACTAAGTACCGTTTTCTCAGAAAGCTTTGTACATATGCTGAGTTAATACTGAAATGATAATGCTTTTGATATTAATTGCAGAAGTGTAGACGGGGTATGAAAAGGATGTAACAAAGTGCATGATTTTACTAGAGTCTGCTAAGACCAGATTTTTCATTGAAATTTAAATGAATAAAAATGCATTTGGATCCCATTAAGCCTTGGGCTGTCTTGATAAAAAGCTTGCATGCTGAACAGGAACTACCTTTCACCCTCTCCCCGATGTTAGTTGAAAAATATACCAAAACAAAAAGATATAACAACACATCTATTAAAAAAGTGGGGCGGGGGAAGAAATGTGTGAGATGGGTTTGTTTGATAACATTTAAGTTTGTGCATAAACTGGGAAAGAAATCATTGTGTTTGAGATAAGGTGATCAAAATACTTAGTAGCCTATAATCAAGGAGAGTATAAAAATGTGAGGTACTAGACCCATGACAATTACCCCACTGAAACCACTCTATATGCCACCCCCTTCAGTGTTTATAACCAGTTTACGTCTTGTTGATTGACTGCCAGTTTTTAGAGTTACAAACAAGGAATTAACTGCACTGAATATCTCTGGTCCCCTAAAGCCTCCCCCACCAACAGCTGGAATACCAGAGGGATACCAGGGCACTACAGTCCCTGTAGCTCTCTGGTCTCAGTCTCAGCAAGACCCTTGGAGCTTCCCTTCACTGTGGGAGCAAGGATGAGGGGAGCGTCTCCGTTTGCTTTGTGCTGTTATGACTAAAAAGGCAGGAAATACAAATCCCCCGCAGGGATCACTGCTGGGCTCCAGGAGGGGTTCTGAGGGCAGCGCTGGCACCTACCTGCGTGTATGTGTCAGTGATGGTGTAATCCACTAGCACCATGACCAGGATGGAGATGGGGATCCCGAAGTCTCCGATGATCCGCCGAGCCTGCAGAACAAACACCCTTGTTGGCAAAGGGAACGGGCTGGCTCCGTGCACCCACCCTGCTACAGGGAACCTGGGGCAAAGCAAAGCCGCAGATGGGGCCAGGCACCACTGCAAACCTGAGCACTGCTGATGAGCAGGGCAAGGGAACCCTGCTTGGATCCATGGGGCTGCGCATCCCGCTGCCCGCATAGCCACAGTTCTCCAACTACTCTTAAGTGACTGGCTAATCGCTCCTACTGGCCTATTTGGATGATGCTTCAGGTATTACACCGATGGCCTGCATGTACAGAGATATCCAAAGGGAACAAGTTGTAAGCTCTCCCTCCTATATTCTAGTTGAACAGACTTGTATCCAGCCAAAGGAGCTTTCCCAAGGCCGAAGGGACTTTTCAGAAAACCTCACTGGAGCAGGACAGTGCAGATACCATCATCAACATCCAGCTCTGGTCTGCAGCCTAGCTCAGGCTACCATCCCTTCTGCATGGTATTTAAGGGACCTCTGGTGTTTCTTTGGGGGACAGTCCAAATGTTCTGGAGAACAAAGGGCTGTAGCAAGAAGCATTATTTGTTTGGTATGTCCCTTGTCCTTAACATCTGGATCCCACTTCTCACCTTTCCTCCTAAGAAACGGCTGTTCTTGAACTTGCGCATAAAGAAGGCAATGAAGAAGGTGCCTAGCATGAGGATGAGGGAGAGGAGAGCAGTGTTGGGCTGCATCCTGATTCCCAGTGACATCGCATCCGCAGAGAGCATGCTGGCATTCAGGCCACTCTGCACGTTCGGTGGGTAGAACTTCAGCAGAGGATGTTCTGCAAACACCTGGGCAGGTGAGAGAAGCAGTGGGCACTGTCACCGCAAGGAGGGGCAGGGGGTACTGTCACTACTGGGGGCAGGGGGATGCGGAGGTGTCCTGCTCTGTGGAGAGGTGAGGGCGGTAGATGGTGGGTGCAGACAATCCCAGCATCCATCACCTCGCTTCGCAACCTACCCAGCTGGAGAGGGCTGGGGAGAGAAAAGTGGCCCCTCTTTAATGCCTCCTGCAGGAAGAGAAGGGGAGACAGACATTAGGGCTCGTCCTGCCAGCCTCTGTGGTGGCACAGGGGTCAGCTGGGCTGGGTCGTGAGAGGCCAGCAAAGAACTGCTCTGCAGAGCGCCTAGGAAAGCTGTGGCTGAGCTGGCCCTATTCCCCTGCCTCCTGTATGCTAATGCAGCAGGTTCCTCGGGGACTGAGAGACGTGGCAGCCCATCTCCCTGGGGAAGGTTCACCTTGTACAGTTTGTAGAAGGTCTCGTAGATAAAGATGAGGGAGATGAGGAAAGCAAAGATCTCCTGGGTGAAGGGCGAGATGTAGCGCACCAAGAAGCTTCCCTCAGCTGCCACGATAATGAAGATGAAGACGATGAGCCACAAACCAATCCACACTCTGCCTGTCAGATACTCAATGCCTTGTGTCTGGCAGAACTGAAATGGAAAGGGGAAGGAGTTACTCATGGATTCTCAGGCTGCCTCCCGCACCTCTTCCCCATTAAGATCGCAGACTCTCCTAGAAAAAAGCATCCATGTCTGCTTGGGCATCCAGCAGACAGTGAATTCAGGGCTGGATTCACAGATAAACTTGCAGACTTTGCATTAACACCAGCCAGCTCACATCAAGCACGTCTTTACCACTCCAGTCTTTGTAACAGTACCGCCTTCGCTCTCTGCTGAAGCCATCCCATGCATGATGCTCCCCGTCCCACCCATATGGAGGTGCCATTGCTCAAACACGGCTCTCCACTGCTCCATGCACTCAGCAGCACAAGCCCGTCCCCTGCAAAGGAGAGCCTGAGCACCCTGCTATGTCCCACTGCATAAAGGCTACACTAGCTGGGGCATGATCCTAGACAGTGCCCTGCCTACACACACTGTTGTATGTGTGTGGAGAAAAGCCCCCAGGCTGTCACCAGAGAACAGACCCTCTCCGCTGCCTCTGCTCATCCACACACAGCAGCACCAACTACTTCCAGCACAAATCACATCCCTCCCTTTGCAGCTTTCCTTGGTACCACCACAGACAGTGCCCCCACGCAGGGCAGAGGTACACCTTCGTACACCATGACTGGGCAAAGCCAAAGCAGTCAGCGAGAAGCGTGGTCACCAGGAGAGCAGAAAAATTCCCACTGTGCAATGGCATCACCAGCTGTAAACTCTTGACACACCAAAGGAAAACTCAGGTGTAGGAAAAACCATGCTTTAAAAGCCCAGAAATGCTAGGAGTCACAAAAAAGGAGAAGGATTAGACCCACTGTTTGGAGGTACGATGACACAGGGATGTTTTTAACAGTGAAGAGACCATGCTACTTCAGAAAGAAGTATGTCCATCCTTGCTGCACACACCCTTGGGCTCATCCTGACAGGTGGGAGTAATGCACGCGGGATGTCCCTAATGGGAGGTGGTTGGGTTCCCATGCAAGGAAACCTGGAAACAGGTAACAGTTGTGAAATGATCTTCAAAGGAAGTCCCATGAAGAAGTATTATGGACAAGTATTTTAAGATGCAGCTACAAGTGCTCATTGTGCCAGGATGGGCTGCAGCACAGGGCTGGGGGACGATGCTCCCCTCACAGCCAGCAGGTAGAGGAGCGCTGTTACCAGTGTCATACCTCAACGGGGTCAGCCCATGGGATAAAGCAACAGGAGACAGAAGTCCCTGCTGTGTGACCTGCAAAGGGCCAGCACAGCCAGGGCCAGCCGCAGCTGAGCTGAGGGCAGCCTGGCAGGACCCAGGGACTCCACACCACCACAAACCCTTTGGAGAGCTGAGAAATGCCAGCTACCCTCTCCAGCCCAAGGGCAGAGCAAGTGACTGCCAAGCATGGACACTGCCTCACGTGTACCTTGTAAAAAGCTTCTTCAAACACCAGCAGAGGCCCTGAGAAGCCAATGACCAGAAGCGGCTGGGCTCCGAGCAGGGAGAAGAGGATCCCTAAAACCGAGGTGGAGATTATCAGCTCGGAGACTCCCATGAGACCCTCAGTTTTCTCTCCTGGGAAAAAGAACAATGTGTGAGTGTTATTGCCTGGACACAGGCACCGTCACCGCAGGCAGGCAGGCTGCAGACACAGCTCCAGACAGAGGAGGCAGGTCCCCATCCCATCAGTCAGAGGTCCCCTGCGTTGGGCAGGGAGCGCAGAGGGAGCCTGGGGAGCCGAGGCTGGAGAGGCCAAGCGGCAGGTAGGGGACAAGGCAGCAGCCGAGGCGCAGTGCCGCCACTCTCCCCGAGCGAGCAGCACCGAAGCCCACCCCGGCACAGCATCACACAGACACAGCCAGTGTCCCAGCGTGCAAAGAGCAGACCAGAAAGCAGGCCCATTACCTAGGAGTCCCCCGAAGGTGATGGCAGGAGAGAGAGCAGCAAAGTAGATGAAGAGAACGGCCGCGAGACACTGGCTGTGCAAGGCGTCTCTGATGTCACTGAGGTATTTGGGGTACCTGCGCTTTATGTCCCGAACCAGACCTCCAAAAAATATCCCGGTCCGCTTCAAAGGGTCATCCTCAGCTTCCTCCTCTTCTTCCTCAGCTTTCACTTCACACAGCTCTGGAGGTGCAGGGAGGGCAGGGCTTGAGCAGGGGAACACAGGTCCACCCTTGGGCTGTCCCTCTCCCCCATGCATCGTGGAGACCTTCCTCCAGCAGCACTAACCTGGTGAGTCCCCTGTGACTGCACATCCCACTGCCTCCAGCTGCCCGCAGCTGCCCATAGCCACTGTCCTGCCTCCCCTTGCCCCCCTCCCCACTGCCCACTGCAGGAGCCAGGCCCCGCTCACCCCTCTGCCGGGCTCGGTGAGGGGAGGGCCCACTGGGGCACGCAGGCCACTAGGCACAAACTCTTTTGCGCAAATGTGAGTGGAGAGACCTTTGGCTTCCTGGACAGTCCCCTCCTTCATGGACTTCTGCTCCCTCTCCTTCCTCTTCCTCAGCAGCAACTTCTGGAAGGTGGCAATGGATTTGAGCAAGTCTTTCCCCTCCACCTCCGATGGAGGGATGACAATGCTGCAGTCCAAGAACTCGTTGATTGCGTTGAGAAGGTCTTGACGGTCATCTGCCATGTATGCAGCCTCATGGAAGTGCTGGGAGGGGCAGGGAAAAAGAGAGAGGGGGAAGGCTCAGACCGAGACTGCACCCAGCTATGTACAGCCTGGAAACACAACGCTTGCTGTGACCATACAGTAACATCCCACTCCCTCAGCCCACTACTTGTCTCACTACTGCCACTCTGTGACCCACACTCCTGAATCCCTCCTGTCCAACTATCCAACATCTCACCTAATCCCATGTCTGTCCTCCCTACTCTATCCATCCTTTCCAGTGACTTTCTTGCTCCTGCGTTTCTCCCCCAAGCCCCACTGCTCTTGCCCAAGAACGTGCTCCTGCAGCATCTGCCAGCTGTACACTCCACCAGACTGCAGGATGCACTTTGTAGGACCTCTCCACCAAAAAAAAAAAGTCACATCTGTGCTTCCCGGCTAGCCTGGTGCCTCTCTTTGCCTAGGCTAGATGCTACACCTGGCCAGTCTGTGCCACTGTTCACACCAGACCACTGTGACTGCAATCAGGCCAAGATCCTTGTCCTTAAAAGCTCTGCATGCCATCGCTTGGTCCTGCAGGGCTTTCGTTCGGAGCTCAGCTCAGAGATGTACAAGAAGCCAGGCACCACAGAGATTAAAGACCTTCCCTGTCCCTGCAGCTCAAAATTAGGACTCGTCAACAGACTGATGTCCTCCTGGTCTGGTCTTGGGTTGAGAAGCTGGTGGAGCCCTAAAGCACTGCAGATAAAGGACAAAAACCAGGGTGTGAGGCATGTGAGCAGGGACCATAAGACTCTTGAGAAACTTGGACATAAAAATGTAAAACATGGGAGAGGGAAGGAAAATAGGAGTCTACAGCATGAGGGAAGTCATGCAAGGGAAACCAGGCAGAATAGGGGAGATACTCCTGACAGCAAGGGCAAGATGACAAGGAAGGACTCCAAGGAGACCATGAGGTGACAGCACTACTCCAAATAGGACAGGAGGTGCTGGCAAACAGGCGGAAGTGCTGCATTGCTTCTGGACCGTGCCTGCAGAGAAAGGGCTGGAGGAAGATGAACAAGTGAACAGCCTGTAAAGCAGGTAGGGGACAGCTAAGGTTCCTGCAGCACACAGACTCCCTGGAGCCACAGCTTGAAACTGTAAATGATACCGTACTCTTTTCACGGCGCCAGCCACTGTGTAACCTTGCTACGGCCAGCCCCGGCTGCGGCACCTGGCTCCCTCCTTCCAAGCAACAGAGAAGCAGAGCCTCAGATGAGCGAGATCAGTCCACAAACGCAGCGCTGAGGCAGGAATATGGCACTTCACCTCTGCTGCCTCAAAACACAGTATCAGCTGAGCGCTGTGCAACTCCTGGGAAAGGATCTTTCAGCTGGGAGCCCTTGCTGCCCACAACCCACCACTCTGAGTGGACCTTTTAGTCTTCAGCTGAGGGACAGTTGTGCACTGGTGGCAGGACAGGCAGGTTTGTCACTGTTATAGTTACATGGCACCAGCCAGGAGGACCCTGTGAACCTCTGATTCTCCTGTCCTGCATATATGCAGTAGATGTTCAGACTGGCTTTTCTTTGCCTTTAATTCCTTACCAGGAAAATTAATTTTGCTTTCCTGCCATCTAGCCAGATGGGGGACTTCTAGCAGTGCATACTCTTGGCAGAAAACCTTTCTGCCTCCTCATTTCTCCTCCTGCATGGATGTGCTCCTCTGTATGAATGCCCCAGCTATAGGTCTCAGCTAGAAAGCTTCACTAGAAAGCTTCATCCAAACTGCTGACCAACAGTCCCCAGGCACTGCTGGGTCTTCTCGTCAGTGTGGCCTGGGCCAGGCATCATGGCCACAGGCACTGGTCAGCCTCCCCTCCTCTCTGTTTGTGAAACGTGAACTGAACACAACTCTCTAACCTTGGGCAGTCCTTTGCTCCTGCTTTTACGTACAGCCCTCTTCTTCACCCAGCCTAGCACTCTCTGTCCCAGCCAAGTGTCTGTCCTACTCTTCCCTCTGTACTGGAGCATCCTACCTTGGTCAAGTCAGGCTGCCCTTAAAAATCCCACGGGCTCACACCTGCCCATCCCACCTGGGCCTTAGCACAGCATCTCTCAGCCCTCCTCAGACTGACTTCTGAGGAGCTACCAAAGTTCCCTTGCCTGTGCCAGCATCACCACCCGTCAGCTCCTCACCTTGTCGGACATGAGGGTGGAGATTGAGCGGCCAATTTCATGGTAGTCCATGTTGGCCTGGCTTGGTCCCAGCAGCACAAAGATAAATCTGACAGGAATGGGGACCTCCAAGACAGATTCCAGGAAGACAGCCTCATTTAGTCGGACGAAGGCCATAGTTGGCTGCTCCAGGAACTGCACGCAACCTAGGAGGCAATGTTTTAAGCAGAGTTAATCACTGGGCTGAGCTGTACTGGGATGCTTTTAACAGTGAGAACAGGGATTTTGGGGGTTCCCATGAGCCCTTCTGCCCCGTACTTGTCTCCAGACCATGGACACAGCATTGAGCTTCATGCTGAGGTCTGCTCCAAGTCCCCTGTTCACTGATCATTCCCAAGCAATGCTACTTTCTTTAGCTCTCCCAGTTAGCCCGTTCTTAATCTCTTACAGATGGGGTCTACTATAGGGGGCTAATTTTAAATCAGAAGGTAATTTTCCACTAAGCTATTGCTTTATGGAAGGAAGTCTCTTACATGTTACTTTTATCAAACTTTTAATCTCATCAAAGAATTAAATCAGGTTTGCTTGACATGACCTATTTCCCATAAACCTCACTGCTTGCCAATAATTACATTCTTATCCTTTAGCTCTTTATTAATTGAATCCCATATTAGCTCTGCCATTATTTTGGCTGGGAAGGATGTCAGGTTAAACAACCTATAGGTACTGGATCACTGTCCTTTCCTTCTTGAGCACTGGTGCTATGAGCTTTGTTCTGTTTTTCTCGTATGTTCCCTGTATTCCTAGGCCTTTTTTTTTTTCAGATGAAAATAAGCCAGTTCTGTAAAGACTCATAGGTGCAAACTGCACAGTTTGTTTTACAATGTCCGCATCTCATCAATGCTTGGCAGCCTCTTCGATTCCTAACAGATTGGGAAGTACTCCCGCATCCTCCGGCACAGCAGCGGCTTCCTTCCCATACTGATCACAAATGTTTATTGAATACTTGTATTTCTGGCATCATTATTGATCTTGCTGCCATCTGTGTCCAGCAAAGAGCTGTGTTCTGTGTTAGACTGGCAAATCTGGGCCATCCGAGTGGACAAGCGAATCCCAAGACGCAGCCTTACCTCAGAAATGGCCAGGGTTTAGTCATTTGAGTATTCAAAGTGCGCTTATGAAGCTGATTTGGCCTCATCGTGGTTAAGCATCAGCTTGGTTGAGCTGCCAAGCCTCTTTGCCCGAGCTTTTCATCTACTGGATAGGCGATGACATTTACATCGCTTGTAGCATAGATACATTTGCTGAGGTGTTAATGCCAGCAAAGTGCTGAGGAGGACTACTCTTGTGGTCAGAAGGCACCAAGCACACTGATGCTCAAGCCTGCCTGCCCACAACCCTCTTGTACAGAGAAATATCTCCTGGCAGTGCCACAGCCGACACCCAAGACCTTGCCACCAGCCAGGCCCTGCTCCCATAAGCTTCTTGGCACACACAGCTAGCAACCAACACTGGCCAAGGCAGGACCTGGCTGCTGGTGAGGTGTGAAGAGGCCAGAGAGAGGACAGCGATGGTCAGAGGACAGCACAAGGCCCTACAGCAGTCAGTGCCTGGCCTCAGTCCCTCAGACACCACTTACTCACTTCTGAGCTGCAAAATGGGATGTTCTGGTGAGCCCGGTGGGACTTTCTCCTCTAAGCTGGCCTCCAGCTCCCAGCAGCGATGTCTATCAACCACGTCACACTCAGTACCTCTTAATTTAAGAAAATAACTACCCCAGCACCCCTCACGTTTACTACAGACAAAATGTGTGCTGTCACCAAAGGAGAGAGCATACAAGGCTCCCTCCCCAGTTGAACTTTGGGAACATGTACAAGATGTCCAAATAACCCTCAGAAGGGAGGGCACAGACAGCTGGGCCAAACCAGCATCTGAACAGGTCTCTTTTGGCCCTGGGGGTCACACGCCACCTCTTACCCACGAGGACCACTGTGGCCTCCGCATCTTCAGGGATCTTCTCCATCAGCTTCAGGTATTTACGGTGGCCCTCAGAGTTATGGAGATGCACGTTTTTCTGCCAGGGAAGAATACAAACAAGTAAGGACAGAGTCACCGCGCCTTGGTGTCCCTACACAGCCTTGCACTCCACTAATGTATATCCTGGTTTCAGCTGGGATGGAGTTAATTTTCCTTCTAGTAGCTGCTCTGTTTTGGATTTAGTATGAAAAGAATGTTGAAGAATGCTGATAAGGCATATCGTTTTAGTTGTTGCTAAGTAATGTTTATACTAGTCAAGGACTTTTTCAGCTTCCCAGAGAAGCTGAGAGGGAACATAGACAGGACAACCTGGCCAAAGAAATATTCCATACCAAAGATGTCATGGTCAGTATATAAATGGGGATTGGCTGGNACTTTATTTTGTATATTCTTTTACTATTATTATTACTGCTGTTGTTGTTATTTTCCTCTTCCATTACTGTTCAGTTAAACTGTCTTTATCTCAACCCATGAGGCTTTTTTCCTTTCCCCTCCTCTTCTCGCTCTTCTCCCTACCTTACTGGGGTGGGGGGAGTGAGCGAGCAGCTGCGCGGGTCCTAGTTGCTGGCTGCCATTAAACCACGACAGCATGTCCACAGCCGGGCTTGCCTCAGCTGCATGCCTGACACCCTGCTTCACGGGCAAGGCACCCTCACAGCAAACAGCCACCCTGCAAGCACCAGGGCTGTTGCTGCCATTGCACGCTCAAGCAGACATTCGCATACGGCGTGCCGCTAAAATTAGGTCCCGAAATCATAATGCAGTGACCTGATTTCCAGCGCTTCAGGTGATCCGGGGGAGCTCAGCCCTTGCAAGTACAAGGCCCCCTCATGAAGGAGCCCAGAGGTGGGCACCAAGGGCTGCCGCTGGCCAACTGTTGTCCCCAGGGTGTGGAAAAAGAAGCAGGAACCTCCCCATGTCACCCTCACCTCCTTGCACTCAGTCTCATTGGCCTTGGGGTCAGCCATCTCAATACGCTCTTCCCCCATGAGGGGCACGCAGGTGTCAGTGGTGTGGTTGTGGTGGTGGTTCCCCACGATGGAGTTCATGCTGGAGCTGGAGTGGTTCCTCGGGAAGAAACCCTCTTTCTCATCATTGGGGTGGCTGAGGGGGAGAGTGGTAGCCGTGAGGGGACCCACTTCCCTTGCTGCCCAGGGCTCGCAGACAACCCCTGAGCCCTGGCAGCCCTCAGCCACATGCCACCCACCTGTGCTTCAGCAGCAGGGCACGCAGCACGTTGGCTCGGTCTTCTGCTCTGATCTGGTCAGAGATGATCATGGTCTCCACCATGAGGTGAGCGATGCCAGGCAGTGTGGTCTGCTCCAGGTCAAGGAGGACAGCACCTGCAAGCAGGAGGGGAAGAGCCCTGCTCCTAGTGTGCAGCGCCCCCCGCCGCATGCACACTCTGGGGACACAGCCATTCCACCAGGAGCCAGGAGCAAGGCTTTGGTTGGGGTACAGATTCTCTCAGTTGAGAAATGCCCCAGGTCTAGGTGTCCCAAGCCCTCTGTGTAAACCCTCGTCCCAAGAGGACCCCAAAAGGTCCAAGATGCACTAGTAGCTCTCGTACCTCCCTCTCGTTTTGGTCTCCCACCCTGACTGAACTTGCCCTTTCACATCAAAAATGGGTCAAAGACCTGCTGGCCCAGGTGCAGCTGGGTGTCACAGCTGCCACGTGCATGAGAGCAGCAAAGCAGAGCAAGGAACCAACACAGGCATCCCTGGGCTAATGCCAACCCCATCAAACAGGCTACAGGACGATCTGTCTCTGCAGACCCTACACGGAACCTGGACACAGAAACTGTTGGAGTGTCTCCAGTGAGGGTCCCAAACGGCGACAGAATCTGCCCAGCAAAACCTGTCCCAGAGCAAGACACAAACCCTGGCCCACGGTTCCTGACTCACCGTGGGCAATTGTCTTCCTGAGCTCCAACAGGCTGCGGAAGGACAGTGAAGCCACATGGGGTTTCCCCCACCTTGCTGTGTCCTCCTCCACATCCTCCTCAAACTTGATCCAGCGGGCCGTCTCCCTCCAATGCATCTCCTGGTTCTTATCCACCACCAGCTCATTCAGTTCCACAAACACCTAGTGTGAATTACAGTGAGGACATGAGAGTTCCCCTGATGCATACAGCTCTATCAACAATACATGGAAAGCCTCGAGTTTGTTCTCAAGGTACCACTTGGTCTAAAGCACTGCCTGAGCAAACCTGCCTTAGTTAGCCAGAGGTTTGGTGAACAGAAGCAGCCAGGACATATATCGCTGGCAGTATGACAGGAGCTTCCATCAGCGCATGGAGCACCAAAAAGCTCCAAGTCAGATGGTGTGGGCAGAGGAGAAAGAATGATGCAGTGCTACACCCCTCTACCAAACTATGACAATTTTGTCCTCTGCCTGCTTCTTGGTTTCCCCCAAAATTTCCCACACTTACCAGAGATGGTAATGTTACTGTGCTGCCAACTTCCACAACAGCACTACCATTTCTGTGACTTCTTAACATCTTTCCTAAGGTTGAAGCTTTGTGATTTCAGATAAATCTCTGCTTTTATCGAAAAAAAAAATGTATTTTCAGCCCTCATGATAATGGATAAGAGCTTGAAATGTCACCCCCAAGGTTATGTAAAGAATTAATTCTACTGAAACAACATTTATCACTTTATAAAGTGCCTCTTTCTAGTCTTGATTTATGGCTTCTGAACAAGTGTGGGAGGACAGCACATGGATACCTCATGGGGCTTTCGATCCAACTTCTTCTTCTTCTTCTTTTTCTTGACAGATGGAGTTGACACTAATTTTTTGCTTGTCCTGGTGATCTGACTACGAGATGGTTTTTTCATCAGATGCCTCCTCACACCAGGATTATCTTCAAAACGGTGGCCTGAAAACGTGGGAAAGGAAAAAAGGCCACCGGTTTGTCTAGAGGAAACAAACTGTCTGGCAGGGAAACATGTCCAAGCCCACCCTTCTCTCATTAGCTAACACTAGCAAAGCCCTGGCATCATCCTCCAGACCTCTGAAGATTCTTCCTTCCTCATCTGCCTACATTCAGCTCTTCCAGACATCTGCGAGCTAATTCCTTCAAGAAGAAGGCTTCCTCCCAGGCTGTGCATACGCTAGAGCATCACTGCAAAAGCTTTTATTCATGGTACCCAAATAAGTGGTGCATGAACCTCCCCCATGCTCCCTCATTGAAAAGCAACCTGAAGCCTTGTCTGCACAGCTCTGCACCCAGACAGCACAGGCAGGCACCTGGCTGGGGCTCATTTCTCCCACTGGAGAAGGCCTGGTGGTCAGCAAGCAGAAAGGGCAGTGAAGGGGAAGGATATTTAGCTGCTGGTCTGGGAGAGACATGGAAATATCAATGACTGTTTTTATTTAATTGTGCAATGAGATTGTAGGATAACAGTGCAGACCGGGGCTGGCATGGAGGCTGGGCAGTTAACTCCAGGTATCGCTGTTTCTAGATGATCTGCAGTGCCACTGTAATGCCCTCTGAAAGGTATGCGTTACAGAGTCTGGCTGGCCAAATCAAAGCCTCCTGAAGCCTCCAGAGAGGCTGTTGAGGCTGCATTACAGACCCACCATCAAGCTACCAGTGCTGTTGGCTAGCTGGCGCCCACCAAAACCTGGCCACAACTGTGCCAGACCCTTTTGCAATGCCAGAGAAACAGCACCTGGGCAAAAGCCTGACATGGAGAGTAGTTTCCCTAGACACTACCCAGAGACAGCAAGTGCATCTTCCTCAGCACAGACAGCCCATGGAGATGGGGAAAGCCTCAGAACCCGGCTCCAGCATGGGCGGGCTTCTCCCAGGTAGATCATGGAGTCAGAGGTTTTGCTCAGCTTTGGTCCATCGAGGCTTGCTGGCCCTGCTTGTAAGGCAAAGGCAAGGTCTTCTCCCTGGGAGACCAAGGGCAGCTCTCTGTTGCCTGGGATGAATGTTCAGGCTCCACGTACCTTTCTGCACTTGGCTTCAAGACCTGCAGCTCTCGGGGCATTAGAGGTAGTGAAAAGCACAGGGCTTGAAGGCCAAGTGGTTTGACTTTGCAGGAAAATATCCATGCATCTTTGACATGGAAAGACACAGCCCAGCATCAGGCCAGGCATGCTCCTTGGAAATCTGGGTCGCTAAATTAAATATAAAATGAATCAATACTGAGCCTCAGGGCATTTTCCCCCATTGGCTGCCCTGCTGATGCACGTCCCGTGGATGGCTGGACTCCTCCCTGCTCCACTTGCTGCACTGCCATGTCGATAGGAGCCAATAACTGCCCACCACTATAAATGTTTCTGGAAGCTGTGCACGTGTGCGGCTTCTTTGGACTTTTGCATGGATTTCTCAATTCCTGCATGCTTGGCAGCTGCTTTGTTGCGCTTGGTGTGGATTTGTGCATAAACAAACGGGTCACCAGGCAGATGATCTTGATACTGGCATCTTTGTTCGAATCCCTGTAGCTTCTGATTCTCCCATGCACCCTGGGACTCATTTTCATCGTGTCCTTAGAAGAACAGGGCCAGAGGACACTCTGCCCAGCAAGACACAGCGCTCACCCAGAGCATGGCAAGCCTCCCCTGTGGAGATGCCAACCTGCCACGCAGTGCTCTTCAGCAACAGCCCTAGAAAGCACACACAGGCATTCAGCCTCAGCCACCAAATGGCTGGAGGACAGATAAAATGAAAGGAGCCAAGTTTCCTGCCAGCATCTCCCAGTGACTCCCACACTTGCTGACAGGGACAAGAGCTGGAGTGCTGCAGGCTCAGAGCAAGCTGGTGAAGGCACACCTCCAGAGCTCTACAGAAGAAAGGAGTGATCCACTTGCTGCTCTCCCTTGGCAGTGCTTGTGGTCACTGAGATGCCAGCTGGGGAAGGCAACTCATAGGAGCAGGGTGGACACATGGGCTTAATTTTGGAAGAGGTCACTGACTTTGGGAGTCCCATAGAGAGTGCAGCTGAGGTGCTCCAGACTGCTCTAGAGAGCCTTTCTGTGTTCCGTCAGATTGGTGCTTCCTCAGAATGAAAGTCAAGCTCAAGTGAGCACCTGAAGTCTGGGGTCCTTACTCAGGACAGGATCTGGGACTGAGATCAAAGGGTGATGTGCCCAGGGCACAGCTCTGCCCTCCTTGCTTGAAGCCAAACTTCCCAAGGTGAGATGAAGCAGCCAAAGAAAGCTCTTGCTGTACCTCCTCTCCAGTACTCCCCAGGAGAAGACCATGGGACACCAACAATGTCTGAGAACAGAGCGTGACTCCTATAGTGGCTCCACTACAACAAACTGGTATGTCACCCTCCCACTCAGTATCTCCTACAGTCTCCTCCAGAAGACCTTCTTGCCATATTGGCTTCCATCCATCAGATTTCTTGGGATGACCAAGTTCCTTTTCCACCAGCTTAAACCTGAAGATGACAAATATGATTTTGCACTGGTTAGTCTTCCCCCAGAGTGCCTTTGCTAGTCAGTCCAACTCAGCAGGACATTGCCTTCAATTCATGTGTTAGCTCCTGCATCCCTCCTTTCACTACCCTCAATCCACAAGCAGGAAGCCCAGAAAGAGGCATCAGAGTAGTTGTACCAGTACTAGAGAACAACTTGCTAGCCCAGCATCACAGGGATGGTGCACGCTTACCATGCACCCCAGTGGTTAACTTATAGCAATGAAAAAAAGATGGAATCCCCCTCTCTTGGAATATTTCAAATTAGACTAAACAAAATGCTAATCAACATACAATAAGTCACAACCCTATGCTGGCTTCTGGCAAAAGCTACTGCCCTGCCCTGCCCTGCGCAGAGCCCAAGTCTCTCCTGACTGATGCTGATTTCAATGTGATAGGGACAGCTGGACCCCAGCTCATCCCTGCTCCACCCAGGTGTCCCAGCACAGCACTCCCCGTGTTCTGAACACTGAAAGGACTGCAAGGAAACCAGCTCAGGTCTGACAAGGACTCTACTCTGCTCAAAAGCTATTAAATTCCTCCTAGATCTCAGCTGGTCCAGGAAGAGGTACTGCCGTGGAGTAAGTAGGTGAGCAAGTGGGACTGGCTGGATGCGAGCTGGCTCTGCACAGAACTGACTCTGGTGTCTCTGCCATCTTTGTCTCCGCCATATCTCTCTGCAGGATTAATCCACAGTGTGGATTTATTGTGCAGAAACAATTAAGAGTTGACTGTACAGCACATCCTATTTCAAGCACCTGCAGTATTAGCTGTAGCAATTAATGAATGTGTTAACTGCTAGCAAGCCAAATTTCTCCACTTTATAAGTGATGCATATCACACCTTGCAGAAGCAATCTGTCCCTTCTACTTTCCCAAGAACAGCCATCCTTTCCTGGGTGAACTTGGGACAATTTCTCACACTTATAATGTAAAGCTTGCTCAACTTGGGACAGCTGATGGAGCAAATTTACCCCAGGATTCTATTTTGAACTTCACTGTCTACCAATTTACAGTAACAAGTAGAGACCCAGCCAGAAGCAAATCCCCACCTGCTGGCCCCTGCAGAAGAACGTAGGCAGATATTGCTTCCCCAAAGGCTTGTAAAGATGGGCCAGCTGAGAAAGAGAACATGATGTTGGGACTGGGAGGCAGGGGAAGTTAAGTGTTTTGCCTGAAATCACACAGAGAGGCTGTGGCAGAGCCAGAAGCTGAACCAAGGCATCCAGTTGCAAGCACTTTGCTTCCCCACTCCTGTGTGCAAAGCTGGTAAATGGGCTAGTTCTAGGACCACAGCACCCTCCCGTGTGCGCTCCTAAAATCCCTTGAAAAATTAACACACGATCCAGACAAGGACATTTGGGCAGCCACCACAGAGCTATGGCTATGAACAGTGTCACTCCCAAGGTGACACACAAAGCCACTTTTCAACTGTGAGTTACCACCATCTGCTGAGAAAGGACCACCTGCACGAGGTGGGAGCAAGGCTCCAGTTTCTGTGCAGTCCGCAAGAGGGCTCAGATATCCAGCCAGGTCTCCGCAAGGGATGTGTGGGTACGGAGACAGATGCGGAGAACATCAAGACACTCTTTGCTCTCAGGACTCCTATTTGCTCCTTCCCTGTTTTTCCCACTCTTGCATCCTTCCTCTTTTCCCCCCTTGCAGGCACCCGGCCAGTCTGCCATGAGCTAGTTTCACAGCCATGCTCAAGCCTGCAGACACAGGGACTGGGTTTTTTCCTCGGGGCATTAGGCTATGGTGCAGACCCAAGAACCTGATACCCACCACTGCTGTCAGATCCTCAGCTCAGCTCGAATTCCAGCAGAGAGCAGCGGCACACTGTCACCTTGTGCCACAGATGGAAGGGGAAATGTCTCTGTTCTTATACACACCTCAGAGCAGCTGCTTTTTCTCTGACCACGGCACAGGCCACATCCTGATAAGCGCAAACAGCAAGATGCAGCTGCCTCCGGAGCTGCTCAAGCGAGACACACACAGGGAAGCACCTCAGCACTACAACACAGAGCTGTACAAGGACCTTGGACAGACACACAGACACCAGGCAGCTCCTCCGGTGTCTCCAGTTACCTCCTCTAACCCAGGAGACCAACCTGACACAAAGAGGGTGCAGACAGCAAACACAGGGTGGGGGATAAGCACTTTAGCTGGGGGCTCTGATCTACAGCTGCAACCGTCGGGTCGCTGCTCTGGTACTTACAGGAGGGCTCCCCGCCCGGGTAGCCCAGATGGTTTCTGATGGCCTCCCATAAATCATAGTCTTCAAAATTGAAGGCAAATTCATCAAAGTCTTCATAGCCAAGGGAGTTGCGAATGCAGGTGCTTATCGCTACCTCTGGGCTGCTGCCCCCTTCCGATTCCTTCGCTGCTTCCTCTCTGTCTCGAAGGGTTGTCATTTTGTCCTTGCGAAGGTCAGGGGTCAGGTGCCATGAGCCACCCACCTTCAGAGGAGGGGCCGGGGTAGCCAGGCTGACGCGTGGAAAGCAAGCTGCCCCTGGGGGGGCTTCACTGCAGCCCCGGGACCAGCCCCAGTGCCTCGCTCCCCTCCTCAAGGGACATGAAGGTGCCGGCTGCAGCAGCCCCTGGGGACTGATGAGGTCCCAGGAAGGCTGGATCCACCTGGGGATGCTTCTGTGGGGGGTTGCCCCACCAACTCCTCGGGAGCAGGATCCTCTCTTGTGCCGGCTGCCCAGGGACGCAGCGCCTGTGGCCCGAGGACAGCCAGGCTGCGCGTGCAGCACCGCTTCTCTCCCTCGCTCCCCTCTGGTGTCTCCCTCCCTCTCCAGCCTGCAGAGCAACCTATTGAATTCTCCATGTCCTCAGGCCCGGAGCGTGCATTTCCATGACGTCTCTTCTGTCTGTTCTCGCGCCGCGCACAGGGGCAGTCCCCCTCCGAGACGCTCCGGAGGGGGCAGCTGCGTCTCCGCCAGGAGAGCAGAGGCTCCTCACCTCAGGTTTTCTGTGATGCCAGAGCTGGCGTGTCGCACAGAGGGCTGATCGCTGGGAAAGTGTGTCAGGAGAGGAGAGAGCTGGGTCTCAGGGAAACACAGGGAGCCCTGAACCGGAGAGGGTAGTGGGGCGGGTGGAGGAGCAAACAGCCGTAGGGTGGGTGTGAGTAGACGTGCTGGAAACACGGGGACCGGTGCTGTGGACATTACATAGCTGACAGCGAGGAGCCAGGGCTGGAACAGCAGGGGCTGGGGGACAGGGGGGTGAGGACCAGGTCCTGTGGCAGGCCAAAGACCATGCCTGGAGCTGCTAGGGAAGAGAGCAAAGCAGGGAGAAGCAAGGGACACGTGCACTAGTAGCGTAGTTAACCTCACTTTTCATGCCGTCCAAGTCAGCAGATGCCAGCATCTGGGCCTCAGCCTCATCCGTGGGGACACGCTGGTATGCCGCGCTCTCCAGTGTGGTCATGCTGCCAATGCACATCCTCTCCTTCAAGTCATAGGTAACCCGTTGTCCGCTCGCCACCTGGCCCCAGGGCTTGCGCTTCTCCCACCCGCGAGACAGACGTTCCCGAGGGCCAGGAAGGCTGTAGAAACCAAAGAGACTGATGGTAGCAAATGGGGTGAGTGAGGATGGGCGCTGGCTCCTCTCAGGGGCTGAGGTACCTCAGCCCAGCCCTGACCAACAAGTCCCTGAGAAGGAGCAGAGTCAGGAGTCACCTGTCCCAACACTTAAAGATTGCCCTTTCCCCACCACAGAGCAGGATCAGCTCGTGGTCCATGTTGGGGAACCACCTCTGCGCCAATGGCCTCACGGACCCCTGACTCAGCTGAGTCTCCTCAGCCTGCAGGTCAGCACGACAGCGCAAGTTAGCTGGGAGGAAGGGTACTCCACGTGTGCAGCCCAGTGTTCCCAAACCTGCACCCTGGGCATCCCACAGACCCAAGGAGGTCACAGGAGTCCCCAGGAGTGACCACCCCACCAGGGAGCAGCCTTGTCGCTCACAGCCGCGCTCCCTCTGGGCCCCATGCCCCCCCTGGCTCAGCAGGCGAGTTCAGGCTGGGCACAGCCGCTATCCCCAGGGACCGGGTCTGTGCAGTGACCCTGAGCTGAGGAGAGCTGCGGGCAGTTTGGCACATGTTTGCCTACCTGCGGAGGGAGGCAGGGCCCTTGTCCTGCAGCAGGTCGGCGAAGCGTGGCACGGGGGACAGGATGCCACACTCCTCCTCCACGTGGAACTGCGCGGGGGCCAGAGCACTGCCAGACTCATCCTCATCACTGCCGATGGTGAACTGCAGAGACGACAGTCCTGACAGCAAGAGCCGGGACAGGCAGCCTTTGCCCCAGTCCCTGACATGCAGATTCTCCCCACTTCCCCACAGCCTAGAAAGGGCCACACCAACATTCCCCGTGTGCCCCATACCCTGGGACTGGTCCTATTGAGCCCCCCCATATCCCATACGCCCTAAGAACAGCCAAACTGGTCTTCCCCCATGGGTCTTACACCCCCAAAATGGTCACGCACACCCTCCCCAGCATCCAACCCAAGCAATGGCTTATCTACCACTGTCCTCCAGTGCCCACCTCTGCTAGGCAGGGACAAAACCACTCTTTGCACAATATTGCACAGACACAACGTCTTCCCCCTGAGCAGCACGCTCCCAGACCATACAGCCTGGCACCCTCCCGGCATCAACCCTCCCTCCCCCTTCCCCCAGCCTCTGAGCCCCATCCAGGTAGGGAAGCCCTAGCCTTGCCTTTGGTTTGCCTGGGGGCTCCAGCTTAGGGGATGTGTCCTTCCCACGAGCTTCGCCCTCAGAGTCTGCAGAGATCTCTTTCGCCTGGGCCTCCTCTGCCTCAGACTCTCCTTCTTCCTCTTCTTCTTCTTCCTCTTCTTCCTCCTCCTCTCCCCCCTCCTCCTCGTCCTCTTCCTGGATGGTGGGGGTCACCTCTGAGGGGGGCAACGAGGTTTTCTTCTTTTTCCTCCTCCTTTTTTTCCTCCTGCTGGCACGGGGAGGCCTCTTTTGGAACTTGAGGGCAGAAGGGAGGTGAGTGGAAAGGGGGTGATGGATGTGGTGCGAGGTTTGGCGGTGGACTGAGAGAGAAAAAGAGAGTCAGGGGCAGGAAGAGGCTGGGAGGAACCTGCCAGGCGCCCCTCCAGGAAACAGCATGGTCTGGAGATCAAGGGCCAGGAAGGGCAAGGAGAGCCACCAGCCCGCAGGGACATAGCAAAGCTCTTTCAGGGATGTAGCAGGCTGTGTCCAGTCTGGGGTGGGTGGGGAGGCAGCCCCCATGCAGTGCCAAAGCACCCCAAGGCAGCTTCACTGCCCTGGGGAAGGCAGGACTCCTCTCCCAGTGTTGCCAAAAGCCATTCGCATGGCTACACAGAGCTGCGATGGCCTGCCAGAGGTACCATCCCCTTCCTAAACATGGGGAAGTTTCTCGCATTCTCAAACAAGCATGATTTGGGCCCTTTACAAACATTTCTTTCCTGCATAGCGTTCTTTGAGTTAGATACGCCTTATTTATCCCCCAGGCTTGACAGAAAGTCCCTCCTGCATACCCACAGGAACCACAGACCAAGCCTTTTAGTGCAGATGCAACCTAAGTCCACACCCCAGGTAGTGTGAAGGCTTATGCCTACCAGAGTCTGAAATGCAGGTTCAATTAGGAGGCTGTCTTTTAAAAACCAGGGTAAGAAACAGGGCAGAAGGACTTTTCTTTAACCTAATCTACAACGAGAAATTCATACAGGCTTGACCTGGGTGTCGTGGGAATTACAGAGTGAGAAGAAATTAATGGCATTTCTGAGCCTTCACTCAAAAACAATGATAAGACACCATGCAGGGAACAGGGTAAGCTCAGCATCTCCCTGCAAGAGAGAGGAAAGCCATTCCTGTGAGGTCTATCTGCAGGCACAAAGCCTCCCATAGACAGTCTGCAGGATGCACAGATCCTGGGGCTACACCCGGAGCAGCTGAAATCACGGGGGCACCAGCCACTTCGCAAGGGGGTTTTGCTCAGCAGCTCTTCCTGAGGAATTGTTTCCAGTCTGTTTTGATTTGGTTCCTTCCCAGCTTTCCTGTGACATGGCAGCAAAATCTGTTTATAGTGAAAACTACCTTCAAAGGACATTTTCAATGGAAGCTTTAACCTTCTCCCTGGGAGAGCCAGGCAGGTTCATTGTTCTGCTGTCATGTTTCCTTTCCTTTGGTTTCTCAAGTCTTTTCTCCCTTGTTTCCCCCCTTGGGAACAGCAGGGATATTTCACACACACCCCTGGTTCAGCAGGAGAAGCTTGTGGCAAGATTAGAGGAGATTAGGAATGGTCAGACATGTGCAAATTGGAAAAAGTGAGGGCTCTGTTTATAAACACTTTTTCCTCTAAAGTGTTCTCTAGTTCTTTGACTTAACTAGATGTACCCTATTTCACTCGAAGATTTTGGCAGAAAGGCCCTCTTGCCCCGCTGCTGCACTCCCGTAACACTGCTCTGTGTGCCACGGATAGGTCAGGCATGAATTTCACATGGAAGAAGCAGCATGGAAGACCCCAACTGTACACTCGTTGCTCCTTCTAGAGCACAAAGCTGCTGGCGAGGACACAGCCCATCTTTCCCTTCTGGCTTGTTCACATCAGCCCAAGGACAGAAATGTTTACATTTTGGATCAGAAGGAAACTGAAGCTTTAGGCTGCAGGGAAGAGCAGTGATGGTAAGTGGTCATCTGTCACGGAAAAGGGTAGGACTGCTCTTCACCCCTCCACTTGGCACTCCTTATGTCAACTATTCATGTCTCCACAGAGGTGGCCTGGAGGTGGGAAAAACATACCTCTCCCAAACACAAAAGGCTTCATGCCTCCTTCTTCTTCCTCCCCGTCCTCCTGCAACTCCTGTGTGCCCAGCCCCTGCCCTCCTTCCCTGCTCCCTTCCTTGCACTGCCGGCCTGTATGGAAAGTTACTGCCAAACTAGTGTTGTAGATGTTTGATTACACTTTTTAGTGAACTTGACCCAAGAGATATGAAAAAGTAATTTGGATAGGGAGCCCAGAAGGAAGAGCCTACATATTAGGAATTCCTGGTTTTGAATAGGGCAGGAAACATTTCTAAAGCCAGAGAGCATTCACCTCCATGGGCTCACATGTTAGCTTTCAAAGTCTGATGACCAAACCAGATCTTCCAGGTTTATGAATACGAACTGCATAAAACTTCTGATAACCAGGGTTGACTGTAGTCCTAGATAACAGGGATACACCAGGAGCTCAGAGGAAAACAAGCTTGACCCTGACAAAGAAAAAAGGACTCTCCTATTAAGAAGACAAAAAAAACCCCAAACAGTACAAATCTCCAGTCAATTTTTCAAAGAAGCTTCTGCCATGCATGCTCAAGCAGATTGTCTGTGTCCTTCAAGCCAACCCGCCCACCTGTGCACACAGGCAGAGCTTCTGAGCAGGTAAGCCCACAGCAAAGCTATTAGCACCTTGCAGCCATGTGCGCGAGTGACTGTGTGCCCAGGTGAAAAGTGTTATTTGAATGGAGCCTCTGTAGAGAAGTGACACAAGCAGAAAGTAGCCGTTGGGGTGCACTACAGTAATGGACTTTTAGCAGCAAACTTTTACAAGTCATCGGAAATGAGTGGCCAAGCAGAAAACAGCCTGGTGATGTACGTGGAACATAATGTTCCCGAGGCTGTATCCCATCAAAGCTAAGCTGGAAAATAAGCAGTATCTGACTGTGGAGAGCCAGAGTGGCAAACTCTCCCAACCATTGCGACTTGCCTGTCACACAAGCAGGCAGCTGGCTGGGGGACTCTTCTTCCTGCCCTTCACTGCTGTTACTACAAGCTAATGTGACCCACCTACACCAGGCGATAGCTTATGGCTACGCTCTCACTTCACAGCCAGTAAGTTTGGGCAGACTGGTTGCCTTCATCATGGAAAGGCAGTTAGAGGAATAAATATGCTGATCAGAGAAGTTCAGGTGAGATAGCTACAGCATTTTAAATTCAAACCCCGCTTTTATTTCGCCATCCTTTCTTTGAGCAGATAAGCCTGATGGTTTTATGGTTGCTATTTAGAAATACACAGGCATGTCTGACTGGAGCCATCTGCTTTCAGACTGGGGAGGACAGCCTGGCTTCTGGCCATATTTGGATGTTTCTTTGCAGCCATATGGAAGAAAAATAGTTTCAAACTGGAAATTTCAATATTGGGTAAGTAGCTGCAGAGGTCCTCGATGCTGATGCTGGGTGAGGAGGTGAGAGAACACCCTGGGCTGAGCCATGCTGTCACATGGGCTGGGCAGTAGCTACGCCACTGGAGACAGGGAAAACAGGGAACAAACTGGGAAGAGGCCACGGACACTGGTGATAAACTGGGTGTACGTAGCACTTTGAGAATGCTCTGAAGGGAGGAAGTGAACAGCAGGCTAAAGAGATCCGCAGCGTCCTGGCACAAGGCTGCAGAGCACGTGAGGCTGAGCAAGGGTTGGCAGTGAGGGTGGAAGTGGGTACAACGGTTTAAACCTACATACATTCAAAATCTCTCTCACTGTAGCTGCGTCTTTGCTTCTCCAGATTGCTTGATGCTGACTTGCTTATCAGGTCCCCAAATCTCTCGATTGACAAAGTCTTATCCAAGTCCTCATCGTCCTCGGCACCAGGAGAGGCTTTCTCTGCGCGATCTCTGCCCTGCACAGAAATCGCCAGACAAGAATCAAACACTGCAGACCCCTACCGCCCTCTGGTTCCTCACGCCCTGCAAATGGCGCTGGGCTTGCTGAGGAGCAGCAGGCTACACACGACAGGGCTGGGACATAGTTTCTCACTTAGAGGCACAGCTCTGCTCAAAACCAAGAGCCAGACTAGACCAGCAAGCCTCCAAGCCACACTCCGCAGAGATACTTTAGCGGTCCTCCACACTTCCCTTGAGTGGCCGGTATCACGGGACTGTGTCAGTGCCTGTCTTTCCTACCAGCGGAGATGTGTAGCTTTTGTATAGCTGGAATTAATCTCTCCTCACATCTAACTGCTGCCCTCTGGCCTTCTCTTTGCCCAGTCTGCCATCCCTCCCTTTCTTAGACCTCCTCTGTATTTCCCCCTGGGAAACAGCATCCCTGCTCTGGTGAGCTGCCCTTGGCTTAGTGACCACCCTGTGCCTTCCCACCTTCCCTCCACACTCCTGGGCTCCCCGTTCCTCTTTGACGTGCCTTCTTCAGGCTTTTCTGCCTGGTTTACTCCTGTTTCAGGCTATGGGCACTTCTCTGCCTTTTGCTGGTGGAGGCGCTTTGAGAAGAGCATCGGCAGGTGACTCCTGTCCTTTCTGCCTCCTGAGCAGCTGCAGCTGGTAAAATTTTCCGTCAATATAGCCGAAATGCCAGCAAGGAGCTGTTGTGGACTCCCGTGTTTCCATGGAAACAGGAGGAGGCCCAACTGTGACAAATCTGTCTGTGCTGGGCGGAAAGAGGGAGCAAGGCAGCTTTAGCCGAGTTGTGCCTCTCCTAGGATCCCCCAGCTGTTCCCAGCTGGGCTCCGGGAGCGGCTTTGTATGTGTGGGCAAGGCTGCTTCTCCTCTCACCTTAGCATGGGTGTCCCAAGTCCAGCCTAAATGAGGAAGAGTCTAATTGCGAGCTGCCCAGCTCCTCCTGCCGCTTGCCTAGCCCACCCAGTGGCATGTGAAGGCACAGGGACCCCACAGAGCAACCTCTGGCCTTTTCTGGACCACAGTTTGCTGTCTGCATGGGGAGTGGATGTGGGCTCGCAGGTACGAAGGGTGCCCCAAGGCTGCAAGACCTGTCCCCAGTGAACGGAGGCTGTGTCTCCTACTGCAGCAGGCTGCCAGGACGTGGGTCCCACACTCAGCCTGGCAGGAGCACCGTCCCTAGGGAAGAGACAGTCCCGGTGCTGCTGGATTCCCACCTCACCTGCTGCAGGTCGATGAAGACATCTCCTACGGGAGGGGACTCTCCAGCTGCCATTTTGGTTCAGGACCTAAGGGCCTGGGCAAAATATCAACCCTTCTCTTTCACCGGCAGGCACCCAGCAAACCTGGAGAGTGGCATAACCTGTGGAGAGAGGGCAGGACAAGGGAATGTCGTGGGAGACTGCTGGCCGCTGCCCTCAACCCCCCTGGCTCCTAACCCGGAGAGGTCACCTCACCGGCCCTCAGGGAACCTCCCCGGCACCGCTAGGACAGACCTGTCCCCTGGCACGCTGCAGCCAGGGGGCGAGAATGGCCCAGCCCGCGCTGCTTTGTGCACCGGCTCCAACAGTCCAAGGGCAGGTGGGAGCCTGTCCTCCTCCTCTGAACGACCCTGCTGCATGGAGGGTGCAGGGGCCGACCGAGACAGCGGCTACGCATGGCTCCTGCCCGGGCTGTGCAAGAGAAGTAAAGGCGTACTGCTCAGCCACCTCTGCACCAGCACATCTGTGCAAAGCTGGGGCGTGACTGACCGGCAGGGAAGGATAAAGTTGGAGAGATCGGGTTCTGGGAGGGCAGGCCAGGAGCAGGCAGCAGAGTGGTCCTGTGCCACCTAACTTTAATTGGGCAGGTCCCAAAACGGCCAGAAGGAACCTCAGAGAGAACTGTGCAGGCCAGAGAGATGGCACAAGGACAAACAGTTCAGCATTCCAACACCAAACACAAAACAACACACATTACAGGGAAAGAGGCCAACCTTCAGACTGCAGATTTGCGCCCTGTCTGCACCAGTGTGGCTGAGGGATGCAGAAGACCCTGCGGGCAGCCCAAGGGAGCTTGCAACTGCAAGTGAAGAAGGCAACGAGGAGGTTGACAAGGATTGGGATTGAGACCAACACAGAAACAGCTGTAGTCATATCACCTACTGCACCAGTGCAGGCTGAGCTCAGCATGGGTTGCACCCCAGGAAGAACTGGAGATGGCACAGAGACTGGCATTGGGAAGATACCAACCTCCAAAACCTCATCTGAACTCATACAGGAAGGAGAGAAGATGCAAGCACATGCACAGCGCTTTGGACACAGGGGTAACCAAAGTGTTCTCATCTCAGCACAAGAAAAGGGACATTCGTTAAAACTACAAGGATAGAATACAAATGAATTCAAAACTGGCAAAAGAAAACATTTTTTTCAGTGATGTCATCAAGGAGGAAAAATCTGCAAAGTCAGAGGATAGCTTGGCTATCTGTCTGGGTAACAAGCTGTCATATTTATGACAAAGAAAATTAAGAGAAGTTAAACCCATCTTCCAGAACAAGCTGTTCTCCAGCTACGAAAGCTTTGGAAGAAGTATTACAGGTTATATCCTGGTGATCTGCTGAGGGGTTTCTTACTATCTCATCTGAAGTACCTAGTATGGGCCACTGTTCAAGACAGGCCACTAAAAAACTAAAACAGATGGCCTAAAGGTGACTCCAGTGAGGTCACTTCATCATCCCTCCTCCTGTCTTCGAAGATCTCCAGAATGAGCTACTACAGTCTTTGCTTACTCTGCCTAACTGAAGAGCTTATCCAAACCAGAAAATTAGCTTGTTCAAACCAAAAAAATAGCTTGTTCAAACCAAAAATTCTGGGGCCATCTGTAAGGCAAGTTTTTGAGGAGCTAATCTGACCACTGATGAAACATGCTCCCTTGGTCCACCCTCCTAACTACCAGGAACAAGGCAAAACTTAATGGAAGAAACCCCCCAAACGCACCTCATTGGACTCCTTGGTAACAAAATTCCTCCATGAGACCTGAACAGCTCAAGAGAAATATGCTGCCAAGACAGATGTCTAAAAAGCAAATGCAGAGTCCAGCCCATAAGGAACAGGACAGAAAAGATTGAAAATACCCAATCCACTCTGTACATCTTAGACTGTAATCTTCAACTTCACACCCTGTTTTCCAAGAAAGATAGAGCAAAAGGGTTCCGAGAGACAAAGCAGAAAAAAGGAGAAAGGTCTGGAAATCATCTGTAAGCAGAGACTGAGCTGCTTTTTAGCAGGACATGATAGACAAAAGAGTAATACATGGGTTTTATTTCCTTTCACATTTAACTCAATAAGAGGGTATCATTCCATGAAAGCAAACAGCAGCACATTTGAAACTGAAGGCAGCGAATGCTTTATTCCGGCAGGAAGAGCTGGCGGGAGAACCTGGCTCTGCAGCCCTGCAGGGCCACGGCATCACAACTGTTAAAAAAAGGGTCAGGTACTTGTAAGGGACATAACATCCACAGCTACAGACTGACTGCCAAAACGTGTTGCAAGCACTACTACTTCATAATAAATAATATATAATACATAATAAAAAGATGACGGGGATTTGGATGGCAGCTCCTGTAGTGGCAGAATCCCTAAAAACTAGCAAAACAGTAAAGGTAATTTAACAAAAAAAAAAAGTGGTAATGCTCAGCTCCAACTCTGTGCCACTAATGTGCCTTGTGGGGCCTCCAAAGGAAACTGCAAACTCTCAGTAACGCTGTGAAACAATGCGCTTTGTTTCAGGTCAGGCTCAGGTTTGTCTGGAGCTAGGCAGAGGCTCGCAGAGGCACTCGTGCTCCGGGCAGGAGGAAACCTACGGCCGAGAGAACTGCTGGATACAACGAACTTTGCGGGCTCCAGCTTTGCAAGATGTTACACTGAGTTTAAAACTACAGCCTGACTGCCTGAACAAAGTTAAAAAGGAGGGAAAATCCAGCACTTAATCTTTCTTTACCCACCGAAGCAGTGTATGCTGAAATATGCTGAAAACATGGCACTCTAATGACGCTGCTGAATGGCTAAAAGCAACACAGTTGTACTAGCAGTATAATAAGAGGGCCCTTGGGACTTGCTTTGAGATTTCAGAGGGACTGCAAGGTGCCCACAGGGTTTTCGTCAATCCCACGGGGTTTCCATCAATCCCCCGCTCATCGCATCCCTGCGCAAGCGGGATGCGATGCCTGGGCACCCCGAGCCAGCAGGGCTTCGGGGGCAGAGCTGCCGGAGGGGTCTGCTGCTTTGGGGCCGAGAGAGGGGCGAGGATGGGAGGCGTGTTCTCCGATCCTAACCCTATGGATCCTACCCCTCCTGCCTTCTGGAGAAGGAAGAGCCCATGGTCTGGGAGCACTGGTGCTCCCTTTCGGTGCATTAATTGATGGCTGGCCACTAGAGGCCACTTGCCCCTTACTCTGTGCAACCTCTGGGAGAAAGGCTGGACGGACACCTACTCGGATCTGGCCTGGCTTTTCTATTACAACAGACGGAGTTCAGAGAAGAGCAACAAAAAATTGCCAGTAGGCCAGAGGGATTGATTTATAAGGAAAGGTTAGGAGCTAAATTTGTCTAGTGCAATATGAGATGACTAAGATGGGGAGGGGACAAGCCAGCAGTCTGGAAAGATCTCAAGGGTGTAAAACACGACTAAAGATATTTTTTTTTCAGGCAGCCCTGCACAAAGAGACTTAGAAATGGGTTAAAACTTAAAAGAGAAACTTTAAATGAATATCAAGGAGAATTCTGCTAATGAGCATCATGCTGAAGCGCCCAGCCTGCTGGCATCACTGCCTGGGCTGCCGTAAAAAGAACACAAGACAAAAGGGGAAAGAAAAAAAACAACCAACAGTAAAGAAAACAGAATGAATGATACCTTCATCCTACTGTATCTCCTGGTTGTCGGGAGTACGTGATTCAGCATTCCCGCTAGAAGTAATTTTCAGTAATAGAAGCGTCATACCAGCAGGCCAGATTCAAAGGGAGGCCAGAAAAATCCACAGCCTGCCAACCTGCGCACACTCACACCTCCCTGCTCTCTCCATCAGTAAACAGAACTGGCTCACCTAAATCACCGTACCTCGTACCAACCATCTAGGCTAAACAAATGCTGAAGGAAAGCAAGCAGGCTTGTCCCTGCGATGCTGGCAGCTACGGCATCTCCCACATGTTGCTCATGGGGACTCCAGCAGGGCTTCCCCCGACCCCAAAGGCTTCTTCACAGTGCCAGTGCAGGAGCTTTCCCGTTTTGCTGAGAGAAACGCATCTGGCACGTCTTGAAGGGGCAGAGGCAAACAGTTCACGCTGCCCCTTTGCAATAAAGACGAGCCGGGAGGGCTACAGCAGACTGCCCCAGCTCCGTGGGCAAGGGGCTGCATGGAGACAGCCATCAGGCCCTGCATCCACCTCCTCAGCTCTTCCCTAATCCCCTGGCCATCGGGCTGAGAATAATTTAGCCGTGGATCGTCTAGACAAGGAGTGGATGCTAAGATAGGGATAAAGCCACTGGGGCAAAGCTGGTTTGGAGACAGAGGAGGAGAAGAGACTCCGGCTGCTAGATACAGACGGGAAGAGCTCAAAAAGGAGAAGGATTAGAGGCCTGGGAAGATTTTCCTGGGAAGACATACTGATGAGCCTGTCCATGGAGGAGAGGAGCAGGAGGGGTGCACTGCTTTATACACTGAAGCATTTGGATGCTGCTGTAACAGTGATAGCCTCAAAGCCGAACAAAAGGGGAGTGGGCTGCGCAGCCCCTACTTGCCCTCTGCCATGGCGGAGGAACGGGGATGCACACACCACAATAAAAAGGCACCACATGAGACAGTAAACACACAAAGTTCTCAGGCATGAAGGGTTTAACCTGTGGATCTCTCTGCCACATGGCTATGCTGAAACTAAGAATACAGAAGGATTTTATAAGGCTTAAATATTTCAACAAATCCTATACCCTACTGAACTAGCCTGGATAAGCCACCATAGCCGTTCACTTCTGAAGCACCTGCTGTGTTCCCTGGCTCTCCCTTCAGAGGTACCAGACGGGACGGAGCTCGCCCGGCCGGCAGACACATAGACAAACACACGGGAACAAAACCCACTCCAGAACGAAGTACCAGCACCAGACAGTGACAAGGAGACAGCCCTCCACGGGACGTACGGACAGCTCTGACAGACACACGTACAGCCGCGAGAGCGAAGGGCCATAGGCAGGCACTGGGGATGCGCTGCACCGCGCACCGCGCACCCACCCCGTAGTGGGACCACAGCGCGCCGTGCAGCACCCAGCACCGGGCACGGTGCCGTGCCCGGGGCTGCGCTGCGTGCTGTGCCATGCAGCGTGCACCATGCCGTGCCCCATGCCGTGCATCGCCCTGCACCATGCCATGCCACGCCACGCACCACGCAGCGCCCTGCACCGGTGCAGCACCCCGCGCCGCGCCGTGACCCGCCACCGCGCAGCACCGGAGCGCCCTGTGCACGCCGCACCCCGCACACGGGGCTGGGGAAAGGCGGCCAGGCGGGATGCCCACGGGC
>VZSZ01002859.1:1814093-1842662 GCA_013398815.1 Ibidorhyncha struthersii
AAGGCCCCGGTGTTGGGGGCAGCAGTGCTCACGGCCCGTCCTGTCCTTCCCCATCCCTGCAGGGGACCTCGTCCTGGACGGCTCCAGTACGCTGACGCTGCTCACCCCCACCCTGCAGCACCTCACGCATGTCTTCGAGCAGCACCTGGGCTCCCGCAACCAGAACCGGGGCTTCGTGGCTCTGCCCTCGCACCCCGCCGAGACCACCGCCATCCTCCAGGCGCAGTTTCTCTTCGACGTCCTGCAGAAGACTCACTCCCTGAAGGTCCGTACCTACCGTGGCTGGGGATGTGAGGGGCTAGGGTACTGCAAGGCGGGCCAGTGGAGGGGGCAGGCACAGCTGCCTGCTTCAGAGTCGCCTCCTTTGGTGCCCACTGACCCCGTCTTATGTGCATGCTGTGTGGGTTGGATAGCTCTCACAGGGTTGTTGCAGGGAGTCGTAGTTCAGCATGATTGCGTGTAGCTGCTTCATCTAGGATCAGCTATGCAACTCAGTGGAAAGTTTTTCAGAGGGGCAGCAGGGGTTAATTATGTTCTGACCTTGTTAAGGTGTTGGCATTGTTGGGAAAATGATTATTTCCTGAAATGCCTGAGCAATTCAGGTGGTATCTGGCAGCTGAGCGCTCCCTGAGTGATGATTGACCTGCACAAGGCAGCAGAGCCAGGGTATTTGAGCAGAGCAGTTAGACACTGTATACACCCACTACTTTGAGACCTTCTGCTTATATTTGAGTTTTACACACTCCTGCCTGGGCAGTAGTTCTGGTTGATTTTTTGCACAGCATGGGACGTTGCTAGAAATGTGTTCTCGTTAATTTTAAGAAGGCTGTAAGAAAGATGAATGTATGGAGCTAGGGATTCTTCAGAGGGCTTTTTGAAAGGTGGCACGTGTTATGAGTCTGCACATGGCTATACTTGGCACTGGGGCACTGCTAGGAGGGTAGTAGAAGTGAAATGGGCCTGAAAGGGGAAGGGGAATTAGCAGCTGTGCTGAGGTTCCACACTGGTGCTCAGGAGGTGTGGCTGAGCACTGTGGCCTGCAATGTCTTTAAAAGTGTTTTGGAGAGATTATCTAAATGTTGTTGGGAAGGTTTTGTAGCAGTATGCTGAGGGTCAAAATGGGAATGGGACCCAGAGCCTGTGGAGAAACATGGGACCCCTGGCAGGAGGAGGCAGGGAGAGACACTGCAGTTAGGAGGATGGTGTGATGAGTGCTTATGTTAACTAAAAAATGGGCTTTTTCTGTAACAAGCCTGTAAAAAGGGGGAAGCTACCCATTGTGGTGCGGTAACTGATGTGTTTGGAGAAACTAATAATTTGTATCAGCCTGATCAGATCCTTAAGACAGTGGAGGGAGAGGAGACAGACAAGACACAGAGCAAGGGTGGCATCTGAAATAAACTTTGCTAAAACTGGTCATCAGAGCTTCCCAGTGTAAGCTTCCCCTACAAATGGTCCTGTTCAACATGCCGCATTAGCATTGGCAGGCAGTGGGCAGTGATTCATCGCCATCAGGGCTGCAACTGTTGAAGCGGTAGTGGTGATGAGGCCTTGGGATGTCTGTTCTGCACCTGATGAGTCACTTCTGCGTGAACGTGGATGTAGCTGGCAGAGATGGTCTCTCCAGTTGTACTCTGGTGTCCGCAATGGAAGTGTTAACTACTTCATTACCTACTTTATCTGAAATACTGTTTATGCACTGTCCGTAGAAAGCATAAGAAGCTGAATTTCATAAGCTGCTCTGTGATACATGAACACAGCCTAACTACCCTATGGTGAAAGAGCCTGTGGCTGCACTACAGAATTGCAAACAGGGGTTGCAGGTACCTCAGTCTAATGCTAACAGTGTCTTGGAGACCAACTCTGTTTTCCATTGTGTCTGCTTGTGATTTGCCTTATTGGGCCTCTTCTAGGGAAATGCACATGCACACCTCCCACCAGTGTGCTAGTTCATCTCAGTTGCTCAATAAACATAGCTCCAGCAGTTAGATTTGTCTTTATTTAGTGGATTTGTTAATGGTGGCTGATGAGGGATCCAGCTGTCAGACCTTCCTGTGTTTCTGAAAGTGGTGAAGCCACATGGGCAGGGGAGAGGAAAAGGACCTCTATGGTCTGGCAGACTGTGGTCTTGTGCTAGCTAACATGCTTTTCTCTTTGACCTCTATTGAAATATGGGGCCAGNGATCAAGCTTGACATGAGGCTTCTTTTCTGATTTCTCTAGCTTGTTCATGTTCCAAATTGTGTTTTGCAATCTGCTGTGAAGATCTTCCCTTTCAAGTCTCTCCGGCATCTGGAAGTAAGTATAGGAGGTAGAACTGGCTTTGAGTCTTGCTGTTTGGCTTTTCTTGACTAAGTTTTGTGGCTGCAGAATGCAGTTACTCCTAAACTGGGTAGGATTTTGTGACTTTCCTAGAAAGCTAATTAGGTCTAAACTCCTGCAACACTTTCTTGGGGTGAAGCTTGGATATGAGCAAAGGCTGGAACGTTAGGGAGGGAGGCTCCAGTAGGGAAATAGAAGATCCCTTGCAGAGATGGGTCTGGGATGGCAGCTGCTGTTACGCTGTTTCATTTTGATGTGTGTTGTCCTTACTTTCTCATTGCTGCTACAGTTGAGGTCTGTCCCTCCACACTGCCTCCGGGGACTGCGATTTGTCTATTCTCAGCTGGAATCTCTAACCTGCTGCAAGTGTATCAGTACACTGGAGGTGAGTGTCTCTATACAGCTCATGGAGGGAAATTGAAGGAGAAAGGCTGTCTTGATCCTACAGCCCTTCACACAGGGAAGATGTAGGAGATAGTGTTATGTTATCAATCCATGTTGTATATGGCTTTTTCTCCCCCATTCTGGGGTCCTACTCCTGACTCAGCGTTGAAGTATTCACTGGTTGGATACACATGGGCTCTGTAGACTCCTTTTTAGCTGCTTGAGAATTTTTGGCTCCAGCCAATATTTGTATCAGCTATGTCTGACTGTTCTGTGTCTCTGTTTCTATGTTCAACGGCCTACAGCTGATTGAGGTTTATTTCATTGTACCTCAGCAGTCTTAAATTAGAGCTGATTATCAGAGGGAATGCTGTGCCCCAGTGTCTTATCTGCACTGGTGCCCAGCAGGTTTCTGAGACATGAAGGCAAGCTCCAGCTGCGGAGAACTGAGTAGCGTGGGCTGTGCTAGCCATGAGGCTCTGGTCTTCTGTGGCACAGAAGCAACTGCCTGCTGGGGACCAGGGGCTGGGCGCAGGGAGTGCTTTGAGAGCTTCTTTTGTCTGCCAGAGCATGAGTTGTTTGGCCAGGGCGTGTGTATCTTACTTCTGCTTTGATGGAGGTCTGAAAAAGTTTTGTTAGCATGAATCTTTGTGTTCAGAGCCTACAAATTGTAACATGTTAGTTTAACTATTGCCATTTGAGTGTAGGGAGCAAAAGTATCTCCCCTTCTTTCTAAATATCTAGCCATTGAATTCCCACCATCTCCAAATCCTTGAATTAGTGACATGAAAGTCATGGCCACTCTAGGCAAGACAGGGTCTGTGAGGCACAATATGCCAGCCTTGTTCTAGACTAGCTGTTCTTCTGTGTCCATCTGCTGTTACTGTAACAACTAGTACTCACCAAGGAATGGCTTCTCACTTCTTCCTAGGAAATCATTTCAGCATGTGGTGGAGATCTGAGCTGTGCTCTCCCGTGGTTGGAATTGCAGACTGTGAACTTCAGCTATAACTCGATTACTGCCTTGGATGACTCACTGGTGAGTGGGGCATCCTTCCTGCGTGACTGAGGGGAAGAGAGATGATCGCAGCCAGGAACTGGGCACTTCTTTACTGATGCTGCTAGGTCTGGGTGGGAGGGAGCAGGCGTTGTTAATTTTGCTCACCTCTCCCAGCAGGATAGGGTTTCCATGCTGCAGTGAAGACATTTGTAGGATCTGATCTGGTATTTTTTTGTCCTTCAGCAATTACTGAATGCTTTGAGAGTCTTGGATTTGAGTCACAACAAGATCCAGGATTGTGAGCACTATCTAACGGTGAGTATCTTAGGCTGAGCACCGGAGTTTTCTCGTATGGAGAGGACACTACTAAAGTGCTGTAATTGTTGACCATGTGCCTGCTAGATGAAGTATAACAAAAGAAATTGGAGATGTGGCCCAGCAGCCATGTGATTTAGAGCTAGTGTGTGCAGCCTTGAAACTGTTGTTCTGTATGTGCAAGCCCCTGTGCCACTGAGGTAGAGAAGGCAGTGTTCCTCATCCGCAATAAGACAGGAGAGTTAGCTGTATGTATTGCTGTATGTATCACTTGGCACTCCAGTGGCCAAGTGCCAAATACAGTGATACATACAGTGTACACTGTACGTACAGTCGCACATGCAGTGTGCACTCCATTGTGGCCAGGGCTTGGCTGTAATATGTGAAGCAGGTGGGAATTACGTAGCCAGGCATGGGGCTGTAGAGACTTGCTGTTCTGTTTGTCCAGACTTCCAGTAGCATTTCCTTCTCACTCTCAGAAATCTCCTGTCAGTTACTTTAGAATGGTGGTAGTCTATCACAGTGGCATGTGCGTTTCTGGGGAATGGCACTGAAATCCATGCTCTGCTGAGCTAGACCTGCTTCTTTTATGAGAAGCAATGGAACAGCTTTTCATGGAGTTGGTGGGGCTCACAATATATCATTCACCACCATGTTTGGGAAGGTAAGAATGGGCTTCTTTTGGTAGTTCAGTCCTTTTGCTGAGGCAGGGGGTCCAGTCCCTTCCTGCGCACCATTGAAGTTTATGAGGAAGGAGAAAGCTGCTCCTAGCAAATTTTATAAAGCAGTTAGATCATGCTGAGTGTCCTAGACAAACCACTCTAAATGTGTATGTCAAAGTCTTGCTGCAGAAATAGCCTTGAAAAACTCGCTTGTTAGGTGATATTGGTGGGTCGGAGAGAATGGTAGGGGCTAGTGCCCTGTCTTGAGTCCAGTGCCAGGATTTGAGCTAAGGTCCCAATTGATCTGCTGCTGCTCTTCTCTCTGAACAGACCCTTACAGAATTAGAGTACCTCAATCTGGCTTATAACTTCCTGTCCAAGGTGCCAAACCTTGGCATCTTCAGCCGATCCAAGCTGGTGACTCTTATCCTGCGCAACAATGAACTTGACAGCATTAATGGTGAGCCCACAAGGGAGGAACATTTCTGAGTTTGAGGCCTTTCTCTCTTCCTCGAAGAGGAACAGAACTTGCAATGTTGGGCACGGCTATTTTTACTAGTGTTCTGTTTTGGGGGAGATGGGTAGGTGGGAGGTTCCTAAATTATATCTTTTAGCGTGCTGATGGCTTCTTGCTGTGTTTGCAGGGGTCGAACAGCTAGTGAATCTGCAGCACCTGGATGTGGCCTATAATCTGCTGCTGGAACATACCCAGTTGGCACCATTGTCCACTCTGCACTATGTAAAAAAAGTAAGCACAAAGCGTGATGGATTGGTGGATTAGAGATGTCATGGTCAGGGGTGCAAGGTGGAGACTGTGTGGTAAGAAGAGAGTTTTGAAAGATTGATTCAACTCTTGAGCATTTAATTTTAATGTGGGAAGCTGGTGGAGGAGCCTTGGAGAGACACCTATATTTCAGCCTTCATTTTTGGTGACCCCTGCTCAAGCTAACTTTTTTCTATATATTCATCCCCACCTCCTTGTTCCCCCTTTCCGATTTTAACACTGTCAAGTTCAGTAAAGATCCTCCCCTAATCCTGTTGTGGATTTGTGTGTTCAGAGAAGTCTGAAGGAGGATAACTGCAGTCACTATAGTGCTTGTGAAGGAAGACAAACTGCAAAGGACTGCTCTTTCAATACTTCTCAGAGATAAAACCTGGACCCTGCAGGCAGATTAGGTCGGGGTATAGAATATTGTTTCTAATAAAAATTTATCTTTCTCCCACCCAGCTGAATTTAGAGGGAAACCCATTATGGTTCCATCAAAACCACCGGTCTGCAACCCTTGTACATGTGTCTCCCAGGGCAGCCTCCTCCAATGTGAGTATTAGCCACATGCCTTCTGCCCCTGCTGTTGAAGGTGTAGGATGTTCTGACACTCAGGGGCAAATGAGGGAAAAGAATTCCATAAACCTGAAAATTTATTCCAGTGACGTAACAGCGGTGATTGTTTTATGGTGATTTTTTTTCCAGGTAGAGTAGTTTATTTTAAAATTTTCATGTGGTGTGCTGGCCAGGGCAGGCAGAGTTGAATACTGATCTCAGGTTTGCAGGACCTCAGATCGTAATGTGTCTCCACTGTCTACATCATCAGTTTTGCTCACTGATGGTCCCAAAACTTTACTCTGTTCCAGCTAGACAGTGACTATGTAGCTGGACTTTGCAAAGAAGAAACTCACTGTCTTGGCCCCCTCTTGCCAAATTACATACTCCTTTGGCAGCTGTGGCCACCTCTTTCTTTCTCCCCATCACTCTGCTCTCAGCTAGGTGTCGTCAGTGTTTCCCTTGCACTCTCATGTTTAGGTCAATTCTTGGTAATGTGATTTTAAATAAAGAAGCCAGCAAAGACAGCATCCTGGCAATTTAGCAAAGTAAACTTGCTTGCTAAGGATTAGATGTGTTCCAGAGCTGGTCTGCTCTTTGAGTTAGTGGCAAATGGCTGGATTCACTGTCTTCAGACTGCATCTTGGAACAAGGTTTCACTGAGCTCAAGTTACTGGAAGCTAGGTAGACTCAGGCTATAAGCAGGATACAAGCTTTGAGGTGAAAGTGAGTACCTTTCAAAACAATTCGTGCGTTGTTGCAGAGCAATCTATTGTATCTCTTCCGCGAACTGTCTTGGATACTTTTCTGGGAGCTGTAAAGTCTGTAAACAGGAAAACCACAATGGTCCCTTCTGGCCCTATATGCTCTTAGGTCAGGTAGCTGCAACTAAAGGAGTGATGGATAGGCAGGAACAGGGTTGTTTCTGGTAATCTTTGCAGTTTTGTGCCAGGGGTCCCAACCCTAGGGTGGCCTGAAGGGGAATAGGAGTCAGCAGATGTCCTGAGTATGTGCCAGCCAAGTGGAATCTGACTGCAAATGGGTCTCTAATTACAGTTCCTCTTGGATGGGGAGCCACTGTCTTCCTCGGACCTCATGGTAAGTACAATTGCTGTAAACTGATCTTGCTGACCTTGGGAGTGGGAACTCTGACAGGTTTTTGCATTGTCATGTGCACCATTAAATCTGTATGGGCTGCCTTGACTCTTTGACATGGTTCATTTTGGCTCAGTCCGTGCTGATTCCTAGTAATTGTTGGGACTGGCCAGTGTAACTTACTCTGTCCTATGTAGCCTTGCAGAACTTGGAGCCTTGCCTGTTTACTTTTCAGGTACTGTCTGGCAGTTGACACTTGAATTAGGTGTCAGCAAAACAAACAGTTGTCAGTTTTCCACATGCTGCTTTTAAGAAAGGCAGAGATTGAGTTAAATTGGAGTGGTCATGATAAACAATACAATCAGCCAGGCAGGACCTGTTGTTACCACTTTGACTGAGATGGTGAAAGTTTGGGGTGAGGGCCAGGGAAGTTGTCAGCTTCGGTTGTGGCTTGGTTACCTTTGTTCCCCCTTTGCCCTCAGCAGGCAACGTTCTCTTCTTTTGGCTTTAGCACCTTCCAAGACTTGTGCAAAGTGTGTCACAGTCCATCCACACTTCTACCTCAGAGAAAACCGCGCTGGACCGCAGTGCTTTGGACAGTTCTTGTGCCGCAGACTTCAGTGACAGTCAGTCCCCAGCAGAGAATGTGGCTGTCAGGCTTCCTCGGAAGAAAAGCAAGGTCTGGGACTGAGATAGCTTCTTAACCATGTAGCTGGCATGTTGGGTGAAGAGGCTGCCTCGGCGTGAAAGCATCGTGCTGTGGGATGTGACCTTGTACAGACTGCATGGTGCTGAGCCTCTATTCTGCTGTGTGTTAGGAAGGGGCTGGGCTTAATGTCAGTCTTGATATACTGTGACAAATGTTTCATGGTATGCTTCTGCACTGTAACAGCTATGAACCCTTCAGCTTGTCAGAGCCCCTCATCAGATGCTGTTTTGATTGTTCTGGTGCTTCCCAACTATTCTTATCCTGTTTGTTCCAGGGAAAAGTCAAAGTGCGCAGAGCGAGCATTTCGGAGCCCAGTGACACAGAACGTGAGCCCCAGGCTTTACCTCTCTCTGCTGGTGAGGCTTATCATCTTCCTCAGTAACACAGCAGCTGAACTGCCAACAGTCAGAGAAGTGCTCTGGCGTGGTGACTATTTTCGTACTTCCCAAGTTTTCTCTCTGCAGGCCTGGTGTTACAGCATCAGAAGGAGATTAAGCGCTTGGACAGCTTCAGAGATCGCTTTGGTGTTGACTGGCTGCAGTACAAGAGACACCTGGAGGAGCATGACCAAGTACCTGTCATCTGCCGTACTCGTTCTGCAGATGAGATCGCAGGCAGACCTGCTGCAATGGACTTGCAGAGTGAGAGCTCTGACCCAGAGCAAGGAAAACCCCAAGTATCCCAGAAAGAATCTTCTCCTCCTTTGGATGATACTGAGGAGGAAGAGCCTGAAGTACAGCTGGATGTGCCTGTGGAAGGTGAACAGATAAGAGAAGAGGAGGCAGATGAGCTAATGTTGGGGGAGGAAGAAGCGGAGAAGCCAGAAGGTAAACAGGTCCTTTCACTGCTGTGTTTCAGGGCTTGGGTGATGATAGAATAGGGGGATCAAATGTGATATCCCTGAAGCTTTATCGTGCTGCCCAGTATTGTGGGAATTCTAAGGACTTGGGCCAAGCAGGCCTGGAGACCTGCTGTGTGTACTGACCCATACTGTGTCTTGTTTGGCAGTGGACCTTTGCCAGCCAGTGCTGGTGAGCCAAATAGAAGGGGAAGGGGACCCAGAGCCAGACTGGATCTTCCTGCGAGTCACAGCTAAGCATGTTGTTGAGGTGGAACTGAAGGCTGCCAGAGTCCTCCACAAGCTGGAGCTAAAATGCCTGCAGAAGGTGGAGACCTCAGAGATGAACTGGAAGAGGATGGTGAGTTATGCCTCTGTGTGAGCCTTTGGCATTTTACTCCCTGTGTGGGCCAGCATTCTGGATTTGGGCTTCTGGCAGAATACCCTGCAGGTCTTTTCCTAGCTCCTGCAAAGCCTGATTGATTTGGTGTCTCTTCGTCCAATGTACATGTATCTAACAGTGTCTGTATTGCTTAGAGTACCAGTGATAATGCAGCAGAAGCCAGCACCAATTCTGTTCCAACGCTGGAATTAAAAAGACAATGGTTGGACCTGTTCCAGTGTGCAAGAATGAGAGACTTCTCAAGAGGAGCCTGAATGAAATGGAGACCTCCTTCCCATCCATTCCTCACTCGGCTGTCATCCTGGCCTTGGAGGACTGTTTGTGGATCGCACTTTTTCTTAGACAGTGCAGCACTGAGCCTAGGGTGATGTTTGGAAAGCTACTGGTATCTCAGTGGACAGTTTTCCATCCGCTCTAGGTGCATGCTTTAGCACTACCAGCCCTATTTTGCTTTTGCGGTTCTTTAGAAAGGGAGTTTAGAAATCTCTTTCCTCGTGTTAGGATTTTAGCATTCAATGTGTGCATAGACATGTTTGCAGGGTCCTCTAATTCTGTTTTCCCCAAAAGCTCCAACTCATTGTTTTCTTCCTGCCCTTGTACCTCTTGAATGTTTGTGGCTTCATGTTCTTCTGAAATATATTCATGAAAAGGTGTTTTGTTTGAAATGCTTTGTTCTGGGCCTTGAAACTTACTGTTGTCCTCAGCACTCATGAGTTAGTTATTTATGCCCATTTTACCAGGCTTCCAAATGCTATTAGCTATGGAAGGCTACTCAAGGCTTACTAAATTAAGTGCTTGTAGGGCCACGTTTCAGCCAGTTGCAAACTAGGTGTAGTCTGTATACTGGATGCTGCACCCTCGTTCTGGAACTGGTGTTTTCTGTCTCCTGCAGGACCTGGAGCGAGTTTTCCCTGTCCTCACATTGCACTTCAGCTATATTCGCAAGGACCGGCAGAAGCGCAAATACGTGGTGCTTGACAACTGCCCGGAGCAGTGTCTACAGGTAGGGGAGGCTAAAGGGGGAGGCCTGGGGAGGGGAATGTGTTACTGGAAGACACTGAATTCTTCCAACCAGCACAGGGGCCTTGTTTTCAGAGCACAGGAACATCTGCTGCCCTGTGGCAGCCCATGTCTGACTTGTAAGCTCAGGATTTCTCCTGCTGCACAAATGACCTGTGGAGGGCCCTGTGAGCACAGCCATGGGCAGTGGAGCTCCTGGACCATGAATGGTACTCTCAAGAAGAAAGCCTTGCAGCTTTCTCCCTCTTGGGGAGAAAAGTTAGCGGTCAAGTTAGTGATCCTTACTTGTTGTACATCTGCAACGTAATGTTTCCTAGGTACTGACTGATGCGCTAGCCTGTGCTTAGCCCTCTGGACAGTAAGAGTGTCAGTGCTGTGGCAGCCCTGGTCTGCACAGCTGCTGTAGGGGCTCTGATCTCAAATCCAAGTATTTTTCTTGAGATACTGTTGTTTAAGTACATTTAAACAAGTTGTTACAGAGAAGGCATGAATAGATGGGACCTTTCAGAGCAGAGTTCCAGGGAGAGCCTGTCAACATGTAGATACAAGGCACAGACCTGCAAAACAAAGTTCTCTTGGTCTTCTGCAGTGGAGCTCCATGCCCTTAGCAAGTCTTGCACAGACTGGCTGTTGTACTCTGTTAGCTGGGCAGTAACCCTGCACCCCTTGCACTCTGAAATGCTCTGATGAGGCATGAGAGGAGACTTGCTGATGTCAGAGACTTGCTTTTATTAGGATGGTTATAGCTGCCTGCTAGCACTCTTTTCCCTGTGCTGCTGCTTTTAGTGTGTTCTTGAAGTGTTGTCCCCAGCTGTTGAGGAGAATCGGCGAAATCAGGACCAGGAGAAGGGATCCACGAAGCTCCAGTGCCTGAAATGCAAGCAGGAGTTTTCGCAGTCCCTCGCTCCCTGGCATCAAGGTCCCTATCCATCAGAGGTTGGAGACACCAAAATACTGGAGACCCTAGTTGCCTCAAGTCAAGGTAGGATGTAGTGCCCAGAAAAAGGATGCTTGCTAATGCCCAGGCTGACTGCCAGAATGGCAGCTGTGGTGCAGAGTGTGGAATGTACAGGAGAGGGTGATGTCTCGGCTGTACTGGAATTAAAACCTGTTGAGGGATGTACTCTCACTTGGCCCACTTGGGCTGGGAAGAGCCTGCCTTGTTCACTAGCAGGAATAAGCCACTGTTTTAAAGTTAAACAAACGGCACCCCTGTTGTGGGTGGCCTGGGGTCTGGGAGAACATAGGGGTGCCGGAAACTACAGATGGTCCACAGAAATCTGAAGTCTAGGAGAGGCCTTAAAGGTCATGTAGTCTCTTGTCCTGTTGAAACTGTGGTCAGTTCTGCCACAGAGACTAATTTGTTCTAAAGGGCTTTTGCTAATAGAGGCTTCTGGGGAATTTGCTCCAGTATTTCAGGTAAAACTTTGGCTGTTAGACATCAGAAAACCAATGGGAACCCTAACCGAAGTCTCCCTGGCTGTCATCTTAAGCCCACTCTTGCTCCCCTTATGGGGAATGATTTATTCCTCTCTTTGTGCGTGAGAGCCATTGTTCTCCCCCCGTGACTAGTCCTGTCTTCTGTCTTCTAGACTAAATAAGCTCAACTCCCTAGATAATTTGCTTGTCAGTCATATCTCATACAATGCAGTTATTCTTGCTGGTCTCCTTTGTACTTATTTGTCCACATTTTTCTTTGGGTGCCTGAAACTAGATGTGGTGTTTTGGCTGAGACATGGCTAGTGCTGAACAGGCATCTTCTGATTGCTGAGTTTTTCAAAGCTCAGCTTATATTTGAAGTGGAGAGTGCCCAGCTTTAGCTCTGAAGATGCTGCTTGTTTGACAGAGTATCCTGGGATAGAAGTACTGCAGTGAGGGCAGAGGTGCTGTCCTGGCTGCAGCATTTTCTTCCACCCTGGGACACTCCCCACCCCCTGCCCCCACAAGGGTAGTGGGAGTCCCAAGATCCAGCTGAATGTCTGCTCTGGTGTGGGTGAAGGGGGCATCAGGAATTGGGGTCAGCAGGGATGAGGACAGCTGGAGAAGGGGACACGGCACACTTGTGGTTTGGCTGACTAGAGGATAAACCAAGCTGGGGATGGATGTGGCTAAGGAAGGTTGGATTGACTGGTCATGAGCTTGGGCTTCAAAGGCTATGTGAGCACTTGTGGCTACGAAGTGGAGGAAAGTCATGAGCCAAAGCTCTGATGTAGTTTTGGTTGCAACTACAGCACGTGCTGGTCACCCTAAATCTGAGTAGAGCTGTTTCAGGTGGATGTTGGCAGTGATCCAGAATTTCTCAGCGATTTGTGAGGAGAGGTGTGTAGGATATGATTCTGAACAGAGCTGCTCAACAAGCTGCTCAAGTCTGACCTATTGTCTGCTTTGAAAGGGATGGTTTGTGGTTTGCAGAGATTAAAAAAAAAAAAGTAAAATCTTGTTGTGGGAGAGCTGCTCTGTTTTTTCTCTATCCCTGATGAAATCTTCCACAGGTGCTGCAGCAGCTGGTGCGCCCATAGCCTGTCCAAGTTGTTCCAGTGACCATGTGGTCATCCTGCCTTCAGAGGTGTGCTCCAGCACACCTTTGCCACCTGGCCCTGATAGCACGAGTGAGGACCTGTCAGACTCTATCCTGGAAGGAGGCAGCCAGCAGGAGGGCCCAGAGGAGGCGCCTGCCCTGGCCAGTGAGAGTGGGAAGTTCTACATCGGCGGGGAGGACAGCTCAGAGATGGATACCAGCAACAGTACCAGGACCCCAGAGCTGAGCGGCGAGCATGATGGCATTCTACATTCTAGCTCCCGCAGTTTAGATGGGGGCTGTGGGAAGAAGGAGCTGGGCATGAAGAGCCAGTACTTGTCCCTCAGCCACACAGACACCAATGGGGGCAGCTTGATGGGGAGCTACCGCTATAGTGTTTCTCGTGGACCCACTCCTTCCCAGCTCTCTTTGAACTCCGAGTCCGAGGAAACATGGAATCTCTGTCCCTGTGAGTATATAGGAGCTGTGCAGGGTTTAGGGGTGCGCACAGCTTGGTGTTGGGCTCTGTCACTGATGCTTGCAGGGTGCACTGCCTTCTGTTTAATGGGGAAGAGCGGGTCATAAAGCACAAGCAGCAGTGACCGTGGTTCTTGTGAGTAGAGTTTTTCATTCCCCTCTCTGTTCAATCCTTATACCTGAAAGTAGGGAAAACTGAGTCAGCCCCTAATCCCTAGGATTGCTCAGACTCTGAGTAATAGGGTCTTGTTCTGGGAGGTGCACTGCTCAATTACAGACACTAGGTTCCCATGGCACCAGTGACCTGCCAGCTGGAGCATTACCTTTGGAGAACAATATGCATAATTTCTCTGTATTTATTCTCTGGCTTAAGTGCAGTGTGAGGCTGGTGTGTTTGTAGGAAGCTCTGGTTAGTGGATCCACAGTTACTTGTACTTTCCTCAGTCGTTTTTGTGAGTTTCAGGTGACAAAGCCTGTCCAAAAGAAGAGTCTGTGTGAGGGCTGTCGTGCAAGATAGATAGCAGTTACTAGGAGGTCCACAAATGCTTTTTGTGAAGGGCCTTGGATTTCTCATGTAGCAGACTGCCTTTGGTTAGGCATCAGCTTGTGATTTACAGAATAACTGAAGTTGGAAAGGAGCTCCAGAGGTTATCTGGTCCAGCCCACCAAGTGACTCTACTGCAACTGCAGTCTAGTCCTGATTTGCAAACCCGTCAGCTTCTTGAGCTATAGACATCTCCCCCAGCATTTCAAGACTGCCATACCTCTGAAAAGGAGTTGGTGTAGGACCAGTGTTTAGGATTGCCATGTTCAGTCTTGTATGCTTCAAGTGTGAGAAATAAAGCAGTCTCTTGTTTCAGGTCAAATCACAAGGTCCCAATTTAAAACTGAGCCCATTAAAAAGTTCCTGCTGAGGAGAAGTTGATTAGTGTAGTGTTTCTGGTAGAGAACAGGCTCCGCTGGGAAGTGTGCACTCTCAGGCAGGATCGTGGCTATTATATAAATTATTTGGTCATACAATTACTTGACAAGCCTAATTATGTTTTTAAGCAGTTTTATTGGTGTATTCCTCAGTCCCCTTTAACCTTACCACAGTCAAAGTCAAGATTTTAAAAAGTTGATCTGAGCTGACACCAGCTGAAATAAGAGTTGTCTTTCTGGCTTTGTGATAAAGAATTGCTCTCCTGCCAAATTTGGCAGCAAAGCGGTGTCCTGCTGAGACTAAACAGCTGCGCATAGGTTGAACATGGGTTAGACCAAAGTATGTCTGAAAAAGCAAGTGTTGGAGTGATGGAGTCACCTCATGTCTCCGCATTGAGACCTGTGGCCTGCAAAGCCCTGGCTTTGGGTCTTTGTCTTGAGGAGAGTCTTGATTGAAGCAGGTGTGCGGAGGGGGGTGATACTGCTGCACTGGTGACAGTCTGCATGTTTGGGCAGCACCTGGGCAGAGTGTCCATCCTACCCTTTGCTCTCCTCAGCTGTAAACGGCATCCTGAACACAAGGGACTTCCGCGCTGTGGATCATCGCCTGAAGCTGTACCTGGACATGGAGGTTTTTGAGGAGAACACCGAGGAGTTCCAGTGCTTCCTCAAGGTGAGCCCCCGCAGCACCACTCCTACAGCTCCTTGGCTGTCCTTCTTGCCATCCTCCAAGTTCTGCTCTAGGGTGGCATCCCAGAGACTGTGGGGTGTGAAGGGAGCTGAAGTGTGTTTGAGTTTGTCCTTTCCATGGGTGAACGGGCAAGGGGCAGACCAGTGCTGTGACCCACCCTGTCTGTGCTCTAGGTGGTCATGGTGAAGTTTGGCCGACAAGGAGAGTTCCTCTCAATCCTGGTTGCCACTGATCTCAAGATTTATGTGCTGGAAGTCACTGGGGCTATCAGGTGAGGAGAATGGTGGCAAGCGACACCCTGCAGCAAGGCTGGGTAGTGCCAGCCTGTGCTAGTCTTACCCTGGAGGTGTGGTGACATGCAAAGGCTCTTCTGCCAAATCCCCCTGCTGCCATCTGATGTGGGAGAGGAGATGGGGCAGCCTGCTGCAGCTGAAGGCTGTGCTCTGTGATTAGGGGACAACCTGCAGACTGGCTGAAGAAGAATGACTCTCACTACCTGTCTGATATTTCCCATCTGGAAGTGGGACTCTGCCACCAGAGCTTGCGAATGGAATTTGAGAACCCGAAAGCCTCCTACAATCTGCTGATCCGGAACCAAAGTTGCTGTGACCAGTTCCTGCAGACNGGGAAGAGGATTTGGAAGATTTGCTCTTGGAGAGCTACCAGGAGAGCTGTAGTTGGATGTATGCTGGAAATTCACTTCTTGGCAGCTCAGAAAAAAGGTGGGAGAGAACCCCACTGGCATCATAACTTCTAGTGCCTCTCTGTAGACTAGAGAAACCACCCTGAGCTGTTATGTACTGCCCTTGGGATTGCAATAAAATACATCTACCTTCTCCCCTTCTTTAGATCTCATGCAAGAGCTGCCTGCTAAGCACAGGAGTAAGGTGAAGGAAATCCCCACTGTGGAAATGAATCCACAACATTGGCTATGGTAAGAACAGCCTCTGAGAGGTTGGGGTTTCGGATAGAAGAGGATGTCTGCTTGTCCAGCAGTGCCTGGGAAGTGTAGTGCCCCGAACAAGGCAGCACAGGAAGAGGCACCACTGGAGTGGCAGCCAGGCCTATGTTATAGGTTTAAGGCAGCTGGCTTAGGCGCCTGCTGCACGGGGGGTGAGCAGGCAAAGGGGTGTCACGGACTAAGCCGGGCAGGGCAACTCCAACCCTCCTGGAGGAGCCTAAGCAGAATATAATGGAGGGAGGAAAAGGGGGAGACATAGGGCAGCCTCCTCCCTTGCAAGAAGCATTTGGTTCCTAGCTGGCAAGGTGGTGGGCAGAGTAACAGGAGAGAGGAATTTTGCAACATCTGGAAGAGATGAGTCCCTCCCTCCCCCAAAAGGACAGTGAACGGTGGTTAGCTCACAGCAAACCTAGACTGGAAACAGAGTGCTTCCTTGATTGGCTTGCTGTTGTATCTCCTCCAGGCCTCTGCTGGACTCCAAAACTACAGATGCTGCTGCTGCAGATGGCACTTGTTTCTTCTACCTGCTGGCCTACCTGATCCAAGGTACAGGAGATCTCAGTGGCCAGGTGTCCCACACTTTGTGCTGTCTGCTTGTGTTTTAAGTGTACAGTCTGTGGGAAAGAGCTGGGCCATTCGTCCAGCAGCGAGATGGGGTGAGGGCATCGGTGAGCGCTCTTTTTGCTGTTGAGATGTGTAGGGTAGCAGCATGCTTCTTTGTATATGTCCAGTGAGTCTCCCAGCCCTTTTCTGCATGGAAGTCCAGGCTCTAGGGAGCAGCTGGTCTTGCACACAAGGTTTGGTGACAAAGAATGGTTTCTGAGAAGACTGAGATTATCTAAGGGCTGGATCATTGCTGTGAGCTGAGGGAATGCTGAGGGGTCATACTCATAGCTGGTTTGTGTGAGGAGCTGAAAGGCTCCTTGGTTTGGGAAAACAGAAGCAGGTGTCTGAGATGGCAGGACAGGAGCAGCCTGCTGGAGGCCATCAGGTTCTGTTCCAGTACTTGCTGAGGGTGAAATGTGCTAAAACTGGGATTTGAGTCTTCAGTGAACAAATCCAGTGTTTTCTCATCTTGGGACACTAGAAAAAGCAACCTAGCTGTTAATCGCATTCTGACCAATTTTTTACTGTTCTTTTTTTTACCCTTGTTCGCCACCGGCCATTGGGGAGGTATGAGAGAATGAGAATCAGAAGGAATCTGTGGGAAGTATGTTTATTGGTCTCCTCAGGCTGAACAAATAGCCTGTGGGAGGGAGAATTTTAAAGTGCGTTTTTCTTAAACTACAGTTTTCTCCTTTTTTTAGAGTACGGTGCCCAAAACTGGACACAGTTCCAGCTGAGACCTCATTGCCAAGTAGACAGGACTAATTAAACATCCCATTTCTGATATTCCAAGAGTGAGATGTGACAAGAAAAGCAACATGTTGCTGTAGCAGCTTGTGATCCCCTGTGACCTCAGCCAGTTCTGCTAGTAGTTCCCTATTTCTGTGCATCTGACTTATTCCCAAGTTCTAGTGCTTTTCATTTGCATCCACTGAAATCGGCTGGATGATATTTATGCCCCCTACAGTTTATCAAAACTACTTTGCTTCCTGCCATACTTCAGATGCATCCCAACTTGGTATTGAACTTTGTGTGCTGTCTGTTCCAGCCATCAGATATCTGCAGCCAGACGAATTCAAGCCAAAAAAGGCGGCCTTTTAGCTGAAGCTGCTGACTTTTAACTAAGGAGTAGTAAAGTGTTGTTTAAGAGGTCAAAGGACTCAAGTGTCTTTTCCTGCCTCGCATGAGGCCATGGGCTGGACAAGGCTTGCTGGGTGGTCGTCTTTCATATGTGTGCTCCTGCAATGAGCTTGGATAACTTGGTCAAGCCCCGCCACATTTAGCTACCCTGCTCCCCCTCTTCAGTCAGGAAGCTGGATAAGGCTGTTCACCCAGTTACTGTTGCTGGAAAGGATTTCCCTAGGGGAGGAATGGAAAGCAAAGCTGGTTCTGTGGTGACTCAGGCTCTCAGCAAAGCCTCATGTATGCCCTCGTATCCTTTTAGGGGCATCTGCTTTCCCTGTGACCCTGCTGAGCACCCGAAGCATGCTGTTTCTGCTGGAGGAGAATCACCAGTGGCAGGTGCAGCACTCCTTGGATGAAGACCATGAGGCAGAAACACCTCCTAGGAGCAACATCCAGTTGAAGGAGAAGCAGCCGATCAGCAGTATTAGCAATGTCATAACCTATCGCCTCTGTCCTTGTGACATCAAGCTGATGCTTTATGATGAGGTAACCAGGAGGTGGTCATGGGGCACGCAAGATGCTGGGGGCTGGGTTGTGCTCAGATCCTGTTCCTGCCCAGAGCGTCTTGGGGCTGTTATCTCCCATCCTAACCTAGGACCTTGCACCACAGGGGCGGGGGAGCACAGTGAATTGCTGTTGTACAGAAGTCATGCAGGGACACCTCCACGGCTGGCAGCAGAGAGGGAGAAGGATGTCACTTAGGAACTGGGAGGAGCTGGCAGCTGCGCTGGGCAATAGTGGCTCAGGGCTGATCAGTGCCTTTGAGGCGAGGCCCTGCTCATCCGCCTCCCTCTTTTTCCTCCTTCTCAGGTGCTGAAGGTGGAGAGCACTTGGCACATCCGCACAGAGTGCCCTGAGCTACTGATAGAGCTGGTGGAGTGGATCCGTGGGCCCTGGGAGGAGATGTTCTCGATCGAGCTACGGAAGGCTGTGTACGAGGGACTGGAGTGAGCTTGCCAGCTGTAGGCAGGCGGGACTTGGGAGTCAAGAGTGCTGCTGTGCTGGCAATGGTGCAGAAGTGTCTCCCACTCCCATCTGACCTTACTGTCCTGTGGCCTCTGCTTTCTCCTGTACTCTTGCCCCTGGCCCTTTTTTGGTGAGGAGGGGAGCACGCAATGGTCCAGACCACACAGTCACTCACTTCCACTGGGCTGGCCATGGAAGGAGGAGGTGAAAAGTATTCCATGTAATACTGCATAAGCTACGCCAAGTTTTAAGTTGGCAGTGTCTGCTAGTCTCCTTCAGGGTCATATGGAGCGTCACTGAAGGAAGAAGGGAGCCAGGCCAGAGCATGTTCAGTGGGACATGCAGTGGTACTAGGCAAACAGCAGGCCAGAGGCAGTTGGGTGCTGTGATGTTTCTCGCAGGTGTATTTGCTGCCTTCCTAGCTGTTTCAGAACAGCTTGCCATTATCTGCTGCTGGGTTGGTTTTGATTGGTTGGTTTTTTTCTTTTCCTCCCCCTCCCTCTTGTCCACGGCTTTCCTAAAGCTGCCTGCTTCAAACAGGAGCCTGATTGCACGAGGGGATGAGGCATGTTGTACTAATAATCCCACAGAGAGCCCTTACCTGCCTGCCTGGCAGGGCATGGCTCGGTCTGCTGCTGTAGTCTTTCACTGTCACTGGGGAGGGAGGAGCTGTGAGGCTCTTAGCACAGCAATGTGTCGCTCATCGCTTAGGGGTCAGGACCCTGGTGGGCACTGGCAGGTAAAAGTGAGGCTTAGGCTTTTCTGAGCAGTCCGAAAGCAAGAGTCTATTTTAACATGAGTTTTACTATTTTCTATTGTAATAAAAGCTTATATTTATTGAATTGTCCAGCTTTCCTTGTTGTGTCCTCTTGCACTGCATAATGTCTTTGTAAGGTCTTGCGTACTAGCTTTGCAGCAGCCTTCCCAACATCATCTTTCAGGGTTCAAGCCATTCTCCCCCTCCTGTTCAGGGTGGATGCTGATGGGCTGGTAGACTAATCTTCTCCACCTGCCTGGCTCCCAAGCAGCAGCCACGGAACAAGACCCAAACATGATTAGACTGACAGAGGGTACTGATTGTGTTGTTCTCCTGTGACAGTTGCCTTCAGGTGAGCAGCTGGTGGGCTTCCATCCCCAGCAAGGTGTACAGGCTGTACGGGCCCACGGAGGCGTGCCTCGCACAGGAGATGTGGCTGCTCTGGAGGTGGGAGTACCTGCCCCAAGGTTCTTCCCTGTGGCCAGGCTTTACCTTGTCTCAGCCTCTCCTGCGTAGAGTTACGTGCACCTCAAAAAATGCTGCTGCCTGGCCTTGGCTTGCTGTGTCACAGGGTCTCTGCACTCTGCCCAGTGAAGAGCAAGTGGAGATACCGTGTGTGGTGTTTTGCTGCAGTTGAAGTTCCCTGTGGGGGTGAGCAGAAATGGACCTTTTACATTAAGGTGCTGTCAGGTGGTATCTGATACCCCAAGCAGGGACCTTTACTTAAGGTTGCTTTTCCCAGAGCAGTGTCTCTGTCTTGCTATGAGTGTTCAACCTGCAGTTTCAGGGCAAGTTTTCCAGCTGCTGAAACCTTAGTGACAAAACCTCTATTTTATGTCAAGGTGATCTTGATTTCTTTAAAGACATCTATTTGTCATTCAGTGACCTGATGCTTGTTTTCTTTGGATACTGAGTGCAGCAGCTCTTTGAAATGACCTCTACAAGATCCAGACTTTCCACATACCCAAAGCTAGTGTCTGTGGCTTCAGTTTTTGTCATCTAGAACTCAGTAGTGACTGGGTCCTGCAGCATCCCACTGTTCCAGTCTCACCTGGGCAGGTGAGATAAAGTTTCCCTCCCTGCTCAAACCCAGCTATGCCATCCTCGTAGCCTTCAGTTGCCATACTTTGTAGTGGCCTGAAGGCCACCTTGCAGCGCACTGTTGGAAGCTTTCTTGGAATCGCTATACAATTAGACTTTCTGCTGTCACCTCCAGAAGCAGTCGAGTCGCTGAAGGCCTGCAGTGGCCGATATTTTTATCTAGCCTTCTATAGACTTGATTGACAAGATCTATACTGTCTTGAGGCAGATGTCACAACGCATTCCACTTTCTCCCCTCTTCCTAAATGGGCATATGGCTGCTGCCCTCTGTTCCTTTGGAGCAGTCTCAGACTGCAAGTGGGAGTGAGCTCAGTGGAAGCGCTGCCAGCACCTAGCACTTTGTCTGGGGGAAGGAGTCTGAGAGAGCTGAGCTGATAAAGACCAGTAAGGCTTTTCTGTCTTTGTCTTGCCATTTAAGGAGCTCGTGTAAGTGCTGTCTTCATCTTGTATAGCAGTGTTTTTCACAAAGGGTGAGATTCAAAAGAGGAGTTACTCTATCAGCTCATTTGATGTATCTTCTGCCTAAGCTGATCCCCTGGAGCTTGCTTTTTCCATCTTAGCCGAGCTGCACCTTTGCTCTGCCATGCCTGTGTCTGGGTATGTGTTGAGGGGCCTGACAAAGTGTGGGCTGCCAGAACCAAAGGTTTTAGCAGTGTGCCTGTCCATAGCTCGTCACGGATTTTACTGCAGAAGTGACTACTCATTTCCTTCTACTCCTTGCTACATCTCTGCAGGTCTGTGCCCTCAGCTCAGCAATAGCCTCTTGGTCCCGTTAACAGCTCCCTGCTCTTCTGCATTCCTCTGGCCGAAGACAGGGAAGCTCACATGTGCTGCCACAACCTGCCTTCTGCCTCTGCATGAAACACTTGCTTTGTTTTCCCTTAGGGTTTTCTGCTGGTTGTTATCAGATTAACCCCTTTGTGGTTTATTCGTGATCATGAACCACTTTGCTGTGGGGCTGCTCGCACTAGGCATAGCAATAGCATTAACTGGTGTCATTGTAAGGGCTTCCCCGACACGCTCCTTCACTCCTGTACTGCAGGCAGCCCCGACTGATGGCTGTGCAGGAACAGGGGTTGCGTAGGAAAGCCAGGGTTTACGGAAAGGTGTGATATCTGTAGAACCACCTGCAGATGTCTTCTGCCTGTCGTAACCCTGAACATGCCATCCCCAGTTGTGCTCTTAACCACTCTTGATTTTCCCCTTCGTTCCCTTCTCCTTTCTGGATGCACTTGGCTCCAGCGCTCAGCTGCTAGCATGGAGCAAGGCTGGTCTGAATCTCAGCATTTCTCTGCCTGTATCTGCCTGGAAGCAGGCTCTTCTCGAGGTGTGTGTAGCTGGAGAGATGCCCAGGCCTGGAGTGGCCGCAGGGCTCTGGAGACAGGCCGCAGGCAGCTGCGGGCTCAGGCTTCAGGCTGGCCATTGCCATGAGCCTGAAGCTACTACTGCTTTTCTACAGGCGCATACCAGCCCTGTCTTACTTTGCTGTTCAACTCATCGATGAAAATGATGCCTCAGCCACAGGTTTGGCTATTTCAGTGCTTCCTACTCGTGTCTCTGCCTTCTAAAGCAGTATTGCCTTGAGCATACGTAGCCTGTGGGCTTGCTGTCAGCCCCCTTGCACTATGTCTGATTAACGAACCCTTGTTTCTAATCAAACTGGGTGACTGGAGGGACTGGTCGTTTACTTCTAGCAGAATATTCCTGCTGGCCTCATCTCCAGGGGACTGGAGATCTAGCAGCAAAGGTCACACGTTCCCCGCAGCTCACAGACCTGCCTGGCCAGCTTCATCCCTCCTGCGGGTGCCAACACTCCTTACCCAACTTACAGAGCAATGGCCCAGGGCCATGTAAACCCCTTCCCTTTGGGCTGCCCTCCAGCTTGGCTGGTGGGGGAAGAACAGCGAGCGCAGGCTGGACGTGAGTGCCACGCGTGGTACCGGCAGAAGTCAGTAGCCAGGAACTGGGAAGGGGACCCTATCAGGAGGGAGGTGAGCAGGGGATGTCCCATGTGCCCCCCACAGTGCTGCATGATCAAGAAGGGGGAAAAAGGGAAGGGAGTATTATTTTGGAGCCATCTCGGCCTTCTCTTGGCTTCTGTCATTGCCCTTTGTGCTCCTGCGACGGAGCGTGCCTCTGCTTGTTATCAGAAGGTTATTTAAGCTAGTTGTTGAGCTGTCCTGTAACAGGACAAACAGTCCCTAATGGAGCCGTCTGTTCCCTGTCCTAGTGCCACGCCAATTGGTTACTCTGGGAAGAGTGTGTTTGCTGCTGAGGACTCACACTGCCCAACTGCAGCCCTGCCCGACTGCGGCCCCACTCAGGGAGGGTGGAGGTAGCTCACCCCTTCCTTGCCCCTTCCTCATCCTGCTGCCAGGCAGGGTCCACGCCGCCCCATGGCAAACACGTCTGGGCTGCTCAGCCCCACCATCTGCCACGCTGCCACCATCCCCGTAAACAGAGGCAGTCATAGCAGGGCCCATCCCGTCCTGCCCTATCAATTAGAGCAGAAACTGAGGCTGCAGTCAAGAGCCAGACTGTGCCCCGCCACCCTCCCTGGCACCCCGAGTCCGGCAGGTGAGGCAGGGTTCAGCGATGGAGTCCCTGAGGGTGTCTCCATTGTGGCGCTGTGGCTGAGCAGCGAGCAGGGGCTGCTTGTGGGAGCTCTTGCCACATCCCTCTTGAGCTGTAGCATTTGTCCCAGAAGTGGATATTCTCCTTATGCCTGCACTTACGCTCTCCCTCAGACGTATCTCCATGATTACTGGCTCCCCTTGCTCTCGCCAGGCCGTGCAGCTGCCCTGTCATGCTCCACACGCTTGCTCCGGCTCTGGGCTCTGCCCCACAGACTTAGTCATTTGGGGCTGCTCCTGGTTTTTGTGGCTGGTGACAATGCTCCTGTTTCCTCTGCAAAGCTCGTCTCCAAGGCGGACCCCGTGAAGCTGCTGGTCTTGCACATCCTTCCTGCCCACGATGGGCCCCGGCTCCGTCAGCCTCAGCTGATGTGGGAAGGGATGAGGGTGGGCAACACCCTTCGCCCACCGCCTTCCTTTCCCGGCTCTTGCGGGTTTGCCCTCTGCCTCAGGCCGAAAGGGTGATGCCTCTGCAGGCGCTTGGGTGTTGCAAGCTGAAGATGAGGGGAGAGCCCAGGGACACGCAGGGCACCGTTGCCAGGGGGAAATGGGAGGGCTCTGACGCCAATGGCCAGATGCTGACAAGCACAGCAACGCCTGTCCACGGGGGGTGTCCGACACCAGCCTCCGAGCACGGCCTCCCCAGGCACGCTCTGCCCCGCAGCCCAGCCGTGGGCTGGGTTGTGCTGCACAAAATCGCTGCCTCTGCGGCAGCTGTGCCTGGCCCCGGCCCAGCAAGCGGCTTTGCTCTGGGTGCAACGGCCTCAGTTTTGCAGTGCCTCAGTGGGTCATGCTCTCCAGCTTAATGCGAGGCTGTGACAGTGGCTTTTTCTTAACACGCTGAGCACCAGAGTCAAAGTAAGTCCCTGGCAAACTGCTGGGCTGCCTGGAGGCGAAGCCAGGCTGGAGATGAGACCTGGGAGAACTTAAAAACTACCGGTGACTGTGGGGAAAGAAACCCCCGAGCTGCTCGAACTGCCTGGCAAGAGCAGGAGCTTCAACATAGACGGTGTATCGCTTGTCCTGCTCAGCAGGTCATCCCCAGCCCGCTGGGATATGGCCCTCCCACCTCCCCGTGCCACACTGTGGGTGTCATCTGGCTGCAGCCCCAGGCTCCTTCCCTGCCCTGGATGCTTCCCTGCATCCTTCCAAAAGCTTGAGTTCCTGTGTTCGGCTCGCTGTCTCCCTGCACCCGCTTCTGCCTGTTGCTCCTGGCCTGGGATGGAGAAGGTGCCCAGGGGTTGCTCCCAGAGCATCTGTTACTGGATCTGCAACACGCATTTCCCTTTCCAGAAGTGTTAATGCCGCAGTTGCGTGCATGGGGGCGGGATTCAACGGAAATTGTTTCTTCATGGCCAGGTCAAATCCCCTTCCTTCTGCTGCAGCGCTCTCTCTGTACGGCTGAAGCCGTCATCTGGGAAGGACCCATCCATGAGCAGGGGGAAAGGAAGGATTGAGCAAGAGAGCCCAAAGCGGGACCGTTTCCCCTTCCTCTTGTGCACACACCCATGCCCACGTCGGGGTGCAGCATGCCACTCTGGGGGGCTCCAGTTGCCCACCCAGGCGAGAACACCAAGCCTGTGCCCAAGCTGTGCAGGCACCGGGGCAGTGCCATGGTGACTCTTGCTGGGAAGCAGTAGGGGAAGTGTCAGGACTGCTGTTACTCAGTGGGCCCAGAATAACCTAAACCCCACACCGGATGCGGCGGCCACGCTTCCCACCCGGCTCCTTGTCCCCGGTGCTGTCCACAGGAGGTGGGCGAGGGTGCTGCACCCACCAGTCCAGTGACTGCTGGTGGAAGCCCTTCTGCGGGAGGGAGCACGTGTTTCAGTGGGGAGAAGCAGCGTTTCACGAGCTTACGCAGACACCAGCTTCCCCCTGGCTATCCGGGTTGCACAAGGCAGCCCGGCATCCCTCGCCGTTCCCACGCAAGAGCACAAGGACAGGGTGCTCTGCCCAGGATGTCACAGGCATGGTTGGCCCAGTGAGGGGACTCAGCCCTGACAAAATACCCCCGGAGCCAATTTTAGCAGTGCAGAAAGTGAGTAGCCGCGGTGGTCTGGCAGAGGGACAGCCCACGGCTCCAGAGCGCTCACTCAAAGCCACCACTGCCATCACTTTGTGCTTGGGAGAGCGGTGCTATTGCCCAAGAAGAGCAGTGGTGACTCTACGGGCACATCTGGAGGTGCTTTGTGCTCAGCCCTGGCCCTGCTGCAGGGACCTCACCTGGGGCACGAGAAGCCACACCGTCTTCAAGAGATTTGAAGCACATTCCCACTGTGTCTGGGGCCACCTGTCCTCTGGTGCTACCAGGTCCCTCCTTTCTTCCACCCTACTGCCTTTCTCTTCACCGGGAGAGGAAGAATTCGGTGTAATGTAGGGCAGGAGGTTATCATGCAGGTGAGTCTCATGCCCGGAGCGCTGCCTCCCTCCTCTCCCCCTGCCGCCAGGCCGGGGACGACCCCTGCCCGCAGCCCTGTGCGGCCTCTCGAGCCGGGACCGGGACCGGGACTGGGACCGGGACCGGGGTCGGGGTCTGCGGGTGGCAGCGCCTCGCCCGGCAGCTGAGTTACCCGGTGGGCACAGGACCCCCGGGGCCGGGATGGAGCGGAGTGGAGGGCAGACTGGGGCTGAGGGGACTGGGGACCCCGGGCTGGGGAACCTGGGGCGGGTAGGGCCAGGGGCGTAGGTGTAGGGCCCAGCCAAGGCACATGGTGCTGGCCCTGACTCATGGCGTGGCCGGGAGGCGGCGGGTGGCTTGGCCCCCTTGGCAGAGAGCTGGGCTCTGGCTACGTGCCCTTGGGGCGGCCCTGCCCCGGGCAGGGGGAAAGCTCTGCGCTGCCCCAGCTGTGCCCACTGCAGCTTCTGACCCACGCTGAGGTCTGTCCCTGTGTCACCCGTCCTTGGCCACCACGGTAGTGCCCACGTGTGTGCTTTTGCTTTCCCCGGGCTTGCCATCTTCTGGGGCTGCCCTCCTGCCTGGTCCCCTGTCCTTGTCCCCTGCCCCAGCCCCTCCCCCTGGGGCCAGGGCGGTGCGCTGCTGCCAGGCACAGGCTAAAGGCAGAAGACACAAAGCATCCTCCTTCCAGTGGGGTGGTGCGGGAGAGGGCCTCGAACTGGGGAGACAGGGCAGCAGTGAGACCTTGTAAGGTGCTCGACCACAGGAGGATGGTGGCCCTATGGGCTGGGTTTGGGTCCCTGGTGCCAGCCCATGCCACCTCCCACGGCTCAGCCGGGCTCTGCCAAGCACCGGGATGTCAGTGAGAGTGTGTCCCCGGCATGGGTGCTTGTGCTGGAAGGGCTTTTCTGTTTAGGCGAGGTTGCTGGGGAGGCAGGCTGAGCTAAGCCAAAAACATCCTCTTATTCTGGACAATAGTGGCGTGAGCGCAGCGGGAGCCATTGTCCGCAGAGACGTGCCCTGGCCAGAGGTGATGGGACAGGGCTGGCCAGAGGGCAGGCAAGGCATAGGGGAAGCTGGGGTCCCTGTGGGGACACGTCACCTCTGCTCACCCGGGCAGCCCTGCCACCTGCTGCCCTTGCATCAGCTCGTGCGCAAGCTGCTGAAACCGGGGGTGGTGGTGGGGTGTCTCCTCTTGCGTCTTCTCCTTTGGCCCGGAGCTGTGGCGTGGTCCTTGTAATTTCCTCCCCGACCTCCGGCGTCAGCTGCTTCGCTGGGACTTTGTGCAATTCCTTGGCCGTCCCACGCTGCCCCTCGCCATCGCTCTCCTGCTCCTCTCTCCCCTACCAGCTCTTGCCATCAGGCTGCAGGGTGCTCTGAGCACTGGCCACTGTGGACTTTGGGGGCTTGTAAGGATTGGGGGCTGGGGGCCCTGCAGGAGGGAGGGCACAGCACAGAGGTTTGGTGGGGCAGAGTGATTCTGCATCTCTGCCGGCCCTCGAGGAAGAGCTCTGTGGGGTGCAGAGGACCTGACTTGTGGGCATGTGGTGGGGGATGCTGCGCAGGGGAGCCCCCTTGGCCGGGGCTCGGAGCTGGAAGCCGCAGCAGCCCAGAGGGGCTGCCGTGCATTGCCTTCCTCCAGGGGCCCGTGGACCCCCGTGGGAGGGTGTGGGTGCTGGCACAGGGTGCGGCGCTGGCTGGGGACCGGCCCAGGACCAGGTGGCAAACGGGTGCTGCGGAGCCACGGGCGGAGGAGGTGGTTCTGTCCCCTTCCTGTCCCCTCACAGTCCCCAGCTGGGTGTTTACCCTGGCTGTGCTGACTCCTCCCCCAGATGCGTCCTGCGGGGAACAGGACGTCCCGGCCTTTCCCCGGGTACCCTCCACCCACCTGGCTGGGGGCGGGGCGGGAGCAGGATGCAGACGGGAGTGTGGGGAGGAGGCGCTGGGCAGAGACGTGGTTTTGGGATGGCTGCTCACACAGAGCTGTATTTGTGGACCTGTGGGTAAGGGAAGGGATTTCGGTGCTGGGAGAGGGAGACTGGCAGAGCTGGGGTGGCAGCTGGTGGTTTGGGGGAGCCCAGTGAGGCACGTGCTGGTTTGCGCAGGGCCCGTTTTCCTGACCCTTCCCTGCAGGGTTTGAGCCACCTGCCTGGCCAGGATGAGCTGGAGTTTCCTGACACGGCTCCTGGAGGAGATCAACAACCACTCAACCTTCGTGGGCAAGATCTGGCTGACCGTCCTCATCGTCTTCCGCATCGTGCTGACAGCCGTGGGGGGTGAGTCCATCTACTACGACGAGCAGAGCAAGTTCGTCTGCAACACGCAGCAGCCCGGCTGTGAGAACGTCTGCTACGACGCCTTCGCCCCGCTCTCCCATGTCCGCTTTTGGATCTTCCAGATCATCATGGTGGCAACACCGTCGGTCCTCTACCTGGGCTTTGCCATGCACCGCATTGCCCGCATGCCCGAGTCTTCACGGCGCCGGGCACCAGCAGCCCGGCGTGCACGCATGCCGGTGGTGCGCCGGGGAGCCGGGCGGGACTACGAGGAGGCGGAGGACGATAACGAAGAGGACCCCATGATCTTTGAGGAGATCGAGGTGGAGAAGGAGAAGAGCCCGGAGGGTGGAGAGAAGCATGATGGCCGGCGCCGCATCAAGCAGGATGGGCTGATGCGCGCCTACGTCCTGCACTTGCTGTGCCGCTCACTGCTGGAAACAGCTTTTCTCTTCGGGCAGTACCTGCTGTACCGCTTTGAGGTGAGCCCCTCCTACGTCTGCAGCCGCAACCCCTGCCCACACACTGTCGACTGCTTCGTCTCCCGCCCCACCGAGAAGACCATCTTCCTCCTCATCATGTACGCCGTCAGCGGGCTCTGCCTCTTCCTCAACCTCTGCGAGCTCGTGCACCTCGGCGTGGGGCGCATCCGTGACGCCCTGAGCCAGACCGATGGCCCACCGCTCCCGGCCGGCGGCAGCCCCGCACCGCAGTACCCCAAGAAAGCCCCCAGCACACCCCCCACCTACCACTCGCTGAAGAAGGAACCGCCGCGAGCCCCACTGCCCAATGGCAGGCTGGACTACCGGGAGAGCCTGGCCCAGGCGGCGGGGCACTTCGCCCTGGCCGGGGCTCCCCCGGCACACGAGCTGGACCAGCTGCGCGAGCACCTGCGCCTGGCCCAGGAGCACCTGGAGGTGGTCTTCCACCTCCAGCCCCCCCCACGGCCCCCCAGCCCTGCCCGCAGCAGCAGCCCCGAGGCCCAGGGCATCGCCACTGGGCAGAATCGCC
>VZSZ01002859.1:1846922-1862684 GCA_013398815.1 Ibidorhyncha struthersii
TGCAGGCAGGGTGCTGCCAGGAAGGTTTTTCTGTGCTGATGGGGATGGAGGGGGCACCCTGGGCGACCTTTGCAGCTGCTGGTGCTGGGTGCCCCCTGTGGTGGAGGAGCTGCAGATCTGGGGCTTCTAGAGGGACAGTGGGAGGTGGCAGTGGCTGGGCACAGCACAAACATCTGGGCAGGGACCTGATGGGGTCCAGAGCCCAGCAAGGCTCCAGTGTGGGGGGCCACATTGCGGGTGGCAGGCAGGGCACCCTCCTGCCAGGGATGTCTGGGACACATCAGGGTTACAGGGCAGCCGGGATGTGAGGACAGGGCCCTGGGGAGGGCGGCTGTGGCATCTCCAAGGCAGCCTGGAGACTGGCGATGTCCTGGGGACACAAAGCAGGAGGTTCCTGTGCTGTCTGGGTCTGGGGAAGGCTGGACCAGCTTCAGGAGAGGAGGAGAAGGAGGAAAAGGTGAGGCAGAGCCTGGCCAGCTGGAGACCCCACAGCAGTGCCGGGAGAAGGATGCCACGGTGCAGTTTGGGCTGGCTGGCCAAAGGCTGGCTCCCAGGGCAGGAGGGGCGCAGGCTGTGAGGGGACCCAGCATGTCCTGCCCTTCCTCCCGCCGCTGCCTGCGGGGACAGTGCCAGGCGTCCCCCATCCAGCAGCCCTGCCTGCGGGGTTGTGGACAGCCTCCGCTCCCCCTGCCCCCCGGCATCCCACACAGTGTGGTCTGCATGGCACATCCCACCCCCTGCAGCCTGGCATCCCTTGCAGCATCTGGTGTGGCACATCCCACCCTGTGCAGTGTGTCCTGCGTGGCATGTCCTGTCCTACTGCAGCCTGGTACCCCAAGCCATGCACCCCACACCGTGCACTCCGTGCGGTGCGGTGCCTCCTGCCGCAGGCTGACCCGGCACCGAGGCACGGCCGGGTTTGCAGCACACCAGGACTCCGGAGATGGAGTTCTGCTTGCCCGCTCTGGGCCGGGTGGCTGCAACCGGGCTGCTATACATAGGCCAGCCCTGCCCCGGCGAGGCGCTGAATGGAGCAGGCTCAGTCTTATCAACCCGGCGTGTCATCAGAGGGTATTTTTGGGGACAGCAGCTGCAGGCATTTGTAACGTTTGGTCCCTGCGCGCTGACACCCAGAAGCGGAGCTGGGGGAAGTAGCAGGAGCTGGTGCCGGCACTGGGAGACACGGGGGAGAGGCGGCGGAGCGAGGTGAGTGTGTGGGGCAGGAGACTGGGCTGTGGGGCTGCATGGGGAAGGGCAGACTGGGGAAAGGGGTGGTTGATGGGGGCAGCGGGACCACCGAGCCAGCAGTGCTGTGTGGGTCTGTGGGTGCTCCCGTGGGGTGGCCCGTGTGTCTGGGGAGGGTGGCCAGGGAGGTGGCTCTGAATGGACGCACCGTCCTGGGGGCAGAGGTCGGGGAGGAGAGTCTGGCCCTGGTCTCTGCTACTCCTTGAGGACCGGCCCTCTCCCACCGATCCCTCTGGCTCATCCAGGGAATATTTTGGTTTCTCTTCCCTCTACCCTGCCTGAGGGAAGCCAACACCTCTGCACCAGCCCCAGCCATGGTGCGGGCAGAGGCCAGGGTGTGCTCGTCCAGGGGAGGCATGGAGCACCCTGCCCCACTCCTGCCCGTAACCGTGGGCGCAGTCACCCACAGCGCTGAGGATGGAGGCAGCGCCCTCCAAAAGCAGGACCCCTCTTCCCAGCCTCCTCTCTGCCCCTCGGGCTGATAATTTCCAGCCGTGGCTCTCAGTACCCGAGGGATGGATCCTGCCTGTTGGACCACACTCTGGAGGGGGACCTGTTCCCGGGAGACCCCCACTTTTCCCCATGGCAGGACCCTGCGGGGTGACCACCGCGTGCAGGGGGGTCCTTTGCCCCTCCGAGCCTGGGAGGAAGCGCCTGGATCCGACCGACCGGGTGCCTCCTGCCTGCGACAGCCCCGTATCAGCACCTGCCTGCTGAGCCAGCCCAGATGCTGCAGGAATGCGGCTCTGCCACCACCCGATACTGCAGGAATGCCCCGCGGGTGGGGAAGGGGCGGGCTGGGGCTGTCCTGCCTCGGCCATCCCTGTCCCCAGCACCCAGCGAGCAGCTGCCTGTGCTCCCCATCTAGGCAGAGGTCCCCCTGTCCCCGGAGCTGGGGTCCCCTCTGAGACCCTGGGTCAGGCAGCCTGGGCTATGGGTGCCCCAGCCCCTTGGGGTGCAAAGACTCAGTTTTTGTCACCTCTTCTATTGCTGCTGGGCTGGGAAATGGGTGATTTGGGCTGACACAGGAGCATATCCAGCGAGGCCGGGGTGCTCAGAGGTGATGCTCCTGCCACACAGGCTTGGTGCTGGGGGCTTCGCTCCACGTTGGTCCCTTCTCCGAAGCCTGAGCCCCTGCGCCTGAGCCCCTGCCGCTGTTGGTCTGTGCATCCCCCCAGGCTGATGATCCCCACTGCTGCCCCAGCCAGCCTCCTGCCGTGACCCTGGGAAGGTGGCAATGGAGGGGTTTGGGGGAGCCCCCAGGTTCCTGGCCTATCCACGGGCCTTCACGGTACAAAGTGGCGCCAATGCCATCCTGAGCTGTCAGATCACAGGCGACCCCCGGCCGAGCATCCTCTGGGAGAAAGACAAGACCCCGATCGAGCCCTCGGGCCGCTTCCACGTGGAGGCCAAGGGGGACCCGTATAGCCTGCTGGTGTCCCACGCCACCCCCCAAGACAGCGGGCTCTACATATGCAAGGCCAGGAACAGTGTTGGCGAGACCTACGCTGCTGCCACGCTCAAGGTGGAGGCGGGGGAGCCCCTGGAGGAGGACGGATGCTGTGGTGCCGAGGCGCCCACCTTCCTTGTCGCCCCCTCGTCCATGCGGGTGTGCCGGGGGGACGATGTGATGTTCACCTGTAGGGTGTCTGGCCAGCCCTGCCCGGTGCTGGAGTGGGAGAAGGATGGGCGCAAGCTCTCCGACCTCTTTGAGAGCAGCCACTTTGCCGTGGGGAAGGAGCCGGATGACTGGCACTTTCTGAAGCTGTTTGGCACCCGGGCCCCAGACGGGGGGGTGTATGTGTGCCGGGCACGCAGCGGCTCCCAGGAGGCCCTCGCTGCTGCTGTGCTTCTAGTTGAACCACGGGCACCACCGGACGGGCTCCCCAGTGGCTCTCCTGCTGATGGCCCCGAGCTGCTGGTGGAGCGGCATCAGCGGCGGAGGCGGCATGTGGCGGGACGGCGTGCAGGACCAGAGACCCAGGTGCCCAATGGCACAGTGCCGGCTGGGGTGCTGGGGGCCAAGGCATTCGCCGTGAGCATAGGGAAGCACGCCAAATTTCGCTGCTACGTCACCGGCAAGCCCAAACCAGAGATCATCTGGCAGAAGGATGGTGAGCCCCTCGTCCCTGGCCGCAGGCACCTCGTCTACGAGGATCGGGAGGGCTACTTCATCCTCAAGGTGCTGTACTGCAAACCCCAGGACCAGGGGCTGTATATCTGCACCGCATCCAACACTGCTGGCCAGACACTCAGCGCAGTGCAGCTCCAGGTGAAAGGTAGGAGCGTACCCAAGTGTTGCCAGGGGCCACCGGGCTCTTGGGGGTCCAGGGCTTTTCATCTGGCAGGGATGCATCTGTGGGTGAGCACAGCATCCCTGGGCTCCCTCCTGCCCCATGCAGCTGGGGTCATCCCAGGCTCCTCCAGACAGAGCTGTGGGATGGAAGCAGGGGATGCTGGGCTCCCCCAGGGAGCTGTGTCCCCCTCCATACCCCTCTCTCCTTGCAAGCAGAGAGGTGTTGTCTCTGGAGGGCTGTGGGTGTCCAGCCACGAGCGGGGAGGGGGGACGGTGTCTTGGTGACAAATTCCCCTGGAGTGCTGAGTGGTTTTGGCGGGCAGCCCTGCAGGGCACGGCTCCAAGCGTCTGCACTGGCGGCATCCCCGTCCCCCAGAGCCGCCCTGTCAGCTGGGGACAGCCCGTGGCTGGGGTGACCCAGCACCCAGTGTATTCCCCACACCTGCACCCTGCTGCTCCCCTCCGCTGAGATGCCTGCCACAGCATGCTGGAGTGCATAGAATCATAGAATGGTTTAGGTTGGAAGCGACCTTGAAGATCATCTAGTTCCAACCCCCCTGCCATGGGCAGGGACACCTCCCACTAGACCAGGTTGCTCAAAGCCCCATCCAGCCTGGCCTTGAACACTTCCAGGGAAGGGGCATCCACAACTTCTCCAGGCAAACTGTTCCAGTGTCTCACCACCCCCATAAGTAAAAAATTTCTTCTTGATATCTAATCTAAATCTACCTTCTTCCAGTTTGAAGCCATTCCCCCTCATCCTATCACTACATGTCCTTGTAAAAAGTCCTTCCCCAGCTCTCCTGTAGGTCCCCTTTAGGTACCGGAAGGCTGCTATAAGGTCTTCCCAGAGCCTTCTCTTCTCCAGGCTGAACAACCTCAACTCTCTCAGCCTGTCCTCATAGGAGAGGTGCTCCAGCCCTCAGATCTTCGTGGCCCTCCTCTGGTCCCACTCCAACAGGTCCATGTCTTTCCTATGTTGGCAGTCCCAGAGCTGGACACAGTACTCCAGGTGGGGTCTCACCAGAGCAGAGTAGAGGGGAAGAATCACCTCCCTTGACTTGCTGGCCACACTTCTTCTGATGCAGCCCAGGATGCGGTTGGCTTCCTGGGCTGCGATCACACGTTGCTGGCCCCTATGTCCCCCAAAACTCCCTGTTGAGATGCTGGGGGCATTGCTGGGTGTCCCCAGCCCATGCCCTGGTTGCCCTTGCTCTGGGGGATGTGTTTCGTGGGGGTAGTGCCTGTCCCATGTGGGCTGAAGAGGAGAGGGGCAGAGAAGGGCCAAGGACTCCATGCTGTTTGCAAGCTGGGAAAGCCCCGAGCGAAGGGCCACCGGTGGGTGTCTTCCCACACACACCCCCTCAGCGCCTATCTCTCCTGGTGGCAGAGCACCGGCTGAGGTTCCAGGTGCAGCTGGCGGACGTGGAAGTGGCGGAGCGGGAGGACGCTGTGCTGGAGTGCCAGGTGCCGCTGGAGACCATCCCCACCGCCTGGTACCTGGAGGACAGGGAGCTGCAGCCCAGCCACAAGTACGTGATGGAGGAGCGAGGCGTGGTGCGGCGCCTGACCATCCGTGATGCCCGCACAGATGATGACGGCATCTACCTCTGCCAGATGAAGGACAAGGGACGCAGCATCGCTGAGGTCTCCGTCCGAGGTGGGGAGCAGGTCTCTGGCAGTATGGCTTTGCCTTCCTGTCCCCCTCTTGCCATGCTCTCCACCACCTCCAGCATCTGCCCTCCCACTGTTTGGCCACAGTGCCTGCTGCTGCCCCTCCTCAACCTCCTCCTCCTCTCTCCCACCCCGGGGAACCCAGCCCGCTCCCCAGCATCCCTCCCCAGCCCTCACACATCTCTTCTCGTAGGGGTGATCACGAAGCGGCTGCCACGGAAGCTGGATGTGATGGAAGGGGAAAACGCGGTTTTCTGTGTGGAGACACGGGAGGTGTTGGAGGGGATCTGCTGGAGCCGGGATGGGCTGCAGCTGCGGGAGTCACCCTGCACCGTGCTGAAGAGCTTTGGCAGGATTCACCTCCTGGTGCTGGTGCACGTCACCCGCCAGGACGCGGGCATCATCTCCTTCGCCGTCAGGGAATCGCAGACATCCTCCCAGCTCCGGGTCAAATGTAAGCCCCAGGTTCAGAGGGGCCCCGCATCCTCCGTCCCGCCCATTCACAGGGGGCTGACAGGGGGGAGAGATGGGATGGGCACCCACTACGCTGGGGATGTGATGCTGCAATGGCTTTTTGGGGAAGTGGGCTTTTAGCAGGGCTCCAGGGCCCCAGCCTCGCTGGCGCTCACAAACCCCTGTAACCGGCACCATGCTACACAGGAGCAAGAACATCTCTCCACCCTCTCCATCCACTCCATCAGAGAGAACCTGTTTCTCTGTTTTCCCAGAGAAACAGGCTGTGTAGCCCCACTCAGCCCTTCTGCCACCCCACCGGGAGCCTCGCTGCCGTCCCCAAGCAGGCAACGCGGGCTGTGACTTGCAGGTGTGAAGCGTGACCCCCCGAGCGCACCGGTGGCAGCCGAGATGAGCGTGGCGGAGAGCAACGCAGCACTGCTGACCTGGTGCCCCGCACCTGACACCCACCTCCGCCCCCCCAGCCGCTACCTGCTGGAGCGGCGAGAGGTGGCCGGGGGCGAGTGGGTGCAGTGCCTCACCACCGACCTGCCTGGCCATGTGCGAGTGCTGGGTGACAGCGTGCCCCGCGAGGCCGACTACTGCTTCCGCGTCTGCGCCGCCAACGAGCACGGCCAGAGCAGCCCCGTGGAGTTCCCCGGCTCCGTGCATCTCGGTGAGGGTGCCAAACTGGGGATTCCCCCCACAACCCCGGGAGCCGGCTCTCCCCAGGGGCCAGCTGGGATGTCGTGCCACAGCACACTGCTGGCCAGTGCCATCGGGGCTGAGACTGGCTGTGCTCCAGCCCCGGCAGCTCGCCTGGAGAGGGGTCTGCAGGACGTGTGGGTGCGGGACGGCGAGGACGCGCGGTTCTCCCTGGAGCTTTCTGCCGCGGTGCAGGGCGCCTGGTTCCTCAACGGCACCAGGCTGGGCGAGGAGGAGGAGGATGCGGGCAGCCGGTGCAGCATGCAGCACCGCGGGACCGAGCACTCGCTACTGATGCGGGGAGCGCAGCTGGCCGAGAGCGGTGCCCAGGTTACCTTTGTGTCCGGCAGCGTGCGGGACTCGGCCACGCTGCACGTGCAAGGTGAGCGGCATCCTGCCGGGAGAAGAGCAGCAGGGGCTCTCACACTGGAGGATGCTTCTCACCCCTCCGTGACGTCTCTCAGCCCCACAGGTCCGCATCACCCCGGTGCCCGAGGCTGAGCGGCTCCGGGAGGTGCCAACGGGGCTGCCTGTGCTGCTGGAGTGCCAGGTGTCCCCCCCAGCTGCCCCCGTCCGTTGGCTGAAGGACGGCGAGGCCGTGCCCCTGGATGACGTTATTGCAGTGCAGGCGGAGGGATGCGTGCGGAGGCTGCTCCTCCGCTCGGCGGGTCCCTTGGACACCGGCGTGTACACCTGCGATGCTGGGGACAATGCTGTGAGCTTCGTGGTGACAGTAACTGGTGAGCTGGGGACCACATGCAAGAGCGTGAAGCCCACCTCCTGACAGCAATGCCCCTGCCCCTCTTCTTGCCCCTGTGACGGGGCAGAACACTGCTGTCTTTTGGGTACGTGTGCTGAGCCCCCCCATGCCCCCGGCAGAGGCACCGGTGAGGATCACCAGCTCCAACGAAGAGGCCCCCCATGCCTACACAGCCGGGCAGCGCGTGGAGCTGTGGTGCCAGCTGTCCCGTCCGGAGGCCCCGGTGCGCTGGTACAAGGACGGGGAGGGGGTGGAGGAGGGCGAGAGCCTGGTGCTGGAGCAGGAGGGGCCGCGGTGCCGGCTGGTGCTGCCCTGCGTCCGGCCGCAGGATGCGGGGGAGTTCGTCTGTGATGCCGGTGGGGACTCCGTCTTCTACACCGTCACTGTGGCAGGTGGGTACGATGCAGGTGGACTTGTGGGATCACCTCTTGGGGGCCTTTCTTCCATGATGCGGTGTGCCACAGCACAGGTCACTATCACTGCTCTGGGGTTGGGGATGCTTGTTAGAGATGCTCTTGACGGGTCCTCAGCAGCAGGTTGGTCGGTCGGTCGGGGTCTTTGCAGCAGCTCTGGTGCATAAAACCACCCAGAATGACTGGCAAAGGGGACAGCTCGTTCTACCAGTCCAAAAAACGCAGGGTCCTGAGGGCACCCAACAGTTCCATGCCGGGGTGTTTGCCGGACCTCTGCCACAGCCAGTAAACAAGTCCTCCTCCGAGGTCCTAAAAATAGTGGGCCCAGCACCTGGCGTGGGGTGAGTTGCAGTCAGACATCATTCTGACAGAGAGTGTTAATTGCTGACCTGAAAATTAGCGGTTGCCTGGATACTGATGATGGGGTGGTGTTTGCTGGGTGCGAGCGGGGGATGGTGTCCCGCAGCGGCTGCCCCGGCTGTGGAGCAGCTGCTGGCGTCGCTGGCTCCGGCTGGCAGAGGATAATGAAAGCTGAAAGCGAGTGAAAGACTTCCCCTCGCTGGCCCCGAAACCCACGATCCCGCAACCACAGGGAGGTGACCAGGGAGAGAGCTAAAGCCTGGTTAAAAGGCTGCGTGACCGCAGCAGTAAAGCCTCTCCACAGTGTTAATACATGGCAAAGTGCTGAAGTTGATGGCCGAGTATGTAGGAGTGAAGATGGGATGAGTGATAAGAGATACTTGAAGAGTCAGTGAAGTGGTGACCGCTGAGCGGGTGAAGAAAGGAGGATTTTAGTGTGATAAAGGCAAAATGGCCGGTGGGAAGGGCAGGCAGAGGCAAGAGACATCATTTGCCCCGCGGGGGTGTGGGGCACGGAGATCTCGGCTTCCCTGGGGTGGGAGGGGGAAACACCATCTGCTGAAGCTCAGCCTTTCAGCTGAGCAGCTTTGCATAACTGAGATGGAAGGGTCTTAGAGAGGCTTGCTCCGTTTGGTCAGGACTCGGCCATCGGTGTCACCGGTGGGACTCAGTGCGGATGCCAGGAGACTCAAGCTGGCACCCCTCCGGCACGAGTGCCAGGCTGGATGCTGCAGTCAGTGCCGCTGTGGCACGCTTGGGTTTCCCCGAGGCATCCCAGCTATCCCCAGGGGCTGCTGCAGCGTGGAGCCTGTCTGCCTCAAGCCCGGCCACCCCCGCGCGCCTCTGGGTTTTCCGGCAGCTGACCAGCACCAGGGCTCCCTCGGAGACGGCAGTGGGTCTGGGGCCAGAGCGGAGCTGCCCACCGAGGGCTGGCACATCGCCCCCTCCTCCCTTTGGTTCCGTTCAACATCTCCAGCTGCAATTCAGCGACATGATTGCTTTTAGCAGGTCCGGGGAGACAGGCGGCCGCCGAGCGTTTGATCAGGGAGCCCGGGCGGACGCAGGCTCAGCATGGTGCAGGTTGAATGCTGCAAACTGGCGCCGCGCCGCTCTCGCGCGCTGTGGGGCTGCGGTGTGCTGCTGAGCCTGGACATGGTAGCTGGAGACTGTCTGGGAAGTTTGCAGCCCAGACGCCCAGCATGGACGCCCAGCACGGGGCAGCTGCAGACCGTGAGAAGGGCAGGTCTCTGCTCGGCTGCCAGCGTGCTCTGATGCCGGCTGTGCCCCGTGCCCACCCAAAGCCGTGGGCTGGCTGAGCACCATGGCACAGTCCGGGCCAGCTACAGCCCACAGTGACGCGTGTGGCCGGGAAGGCGGTGTTGGCTGCTGCAGGCAGGGGCTGCATCCTGACCTTCTCCCAGGAAAGAGCAGGGCTGGTCATGTCATGCTTGTACTGGGAGCCCCTCTGGCTTTCGAGGTCCAGACTCAAGCCAGCGGGGAGACGTGAGCAGCAGCGCACATTTTGTGTGTAACCCACTAATGGTGGCGTTCAGCAAGCACTGTGATCTGGCATGGTGTGCCGGGTCCTGGTGAGCCAGAGGGAAGGGGACGCTGGCCGCAAGCGAGCCACACGCCTGCGCCGCAGTGTGAGCAAATGACAAGGGCTGAGCCGAGACAGAAGCACCAGGCAGGGACCCCGTGGACTCCGAAACAGGGACGTGGGTGGAGGGGTGGGCACCCCCTGGCAGGGCAGCCACAGGGGCCAGTGCTGGCATCACAGACGGCAATTAGCAGTGCTGGGGCTCTCTAATGAGGCACTTGCCTACCTGCATCCCCCCTCCACATCCCTCAGCTCCATCTCAGGGCAGAGCAGGGCAGGTACCATGAGAGCTGGGGCACGGCAGTGATTTATGGCCAGGCAGGAAGCCAGGTGCTCCTGCCGGGTGTGATGGGTGAGGAGCAGCAGGAGCCCTGGGCAGGGCAGCCCATCCGCTTGTGCTATGCGGGACGCAGATGAGGTGGTGCCTTCCAGCCTTAAACCCAATGCCGCAACTGCCACCATCACCTGCTCTGGTCTTTACATCCTCACTGAGCGTGTCTCTCCCCAGCAGAGGCACCGGTGAGGATCACCAGCTCCAACGAAGAGGCCCCCCATGCCTACACAGCCGGGCAGCGTGTGGAGCTGTGGTGCCAGCTGTCCCGTCCGGAGGCCCCGGTGCGCTGGTACAAGGACGGGGAGGAGGTGGAGGAGGGCGAGAGCCTGGTGCTGGAGCAGGAGGGGCCGTGGTGCCGGCTGGTGCTGCCCTGCGCCCGGCCGCAGGATGCGGGGGAGTTCGTCTGTGATGCTGGTGGGGACTCCGTCTTCTACACCATCACTGTGGCAGGTGGGTGTGATGCACAGCTACGACCCTCTCCCCCTTCTCCCTCTGCTCCAGCTCCCTGCTCATGCTGCCACCCCCCTGGCAGCTGCAGCATCTCGGCTGCCCCTTGCGTCCTCATGAGCGGCTCCTTGCCTGTGCCCCTGGGCTGGAGGGGGATGTGGGGCAGGGGCAGATCAGCTGCTCTGCCTCCTCGCAGAGCCCTGTGCCACTCTGCCCCTCTGCACCCCAGGGCACAGCCATGCTGCCTACCCACGGGTTATGCCACCTCGCACCCCAGCCCTGGTGCTCCCTTTCCTTTCAGCCACCAGCACTGCAGGGCCAGGATGACCCTGGCCGCTGGCCCCAGAGCAGGTAGGATGGACGCCAGGTGACACAGGGTCTTGGTCCTCTCAGCCCCACAGGTCCGCATCACCCCATTGCCTGAGGCACAGCAGCTCCAGGAGGTGATGGCAGGGCTACCTGTGCTGCTGGAGTGCCAGGTGTCCCCCCCAGATGCCCCCGTCCACTGGCTGAAGGATGGTGAGGCTGTGGTCCCAACCAAGGTCCTGGCCATTCACTCGGAGGGATGCTTGCGGAGGCTGCACATCCCCGCAGCTGCGCTGTCTGACTCAGGGACATACACCTGCGATGCCAGGGACGATGCCACCAGCTTCAGGGTGACCGTGAGCGGTGAGCTGCCTGGGGGCTGGGTGCCCATCCTCCTGCGGGGCTCACCCACCACCACAGCTGAGCCCTGCCATGTGTCCTCCGGCAGAGGCACCAGTGAGGATCGTCAGCTCCAACAAGGAGGCTCCCCACACCTATGTGGATGGGCAGCGTGTGGAGCTGTGGTGCCAGCTGTCCCATCTGGAGGCCCCAGTGCGCTGGTACAAGGATGGGGAGGAGGTGGAGGAGGGCAAGAGCCTGGTGCTGGAGCAGGAGGGGCTGCGGTGCCGGCTGGTGCTGCCCTGTGCGCGGCCACAGGACACGGGGGAGTTCGTCTGTGATGCCAGGGACGCGTCTGTCTCCTACCGCATCTTGGTGGCAGGTTGGTGGCATAGCAGGGATGTCCTGCTGGGAAGGGCAGCACTGCCCTGGCTCTGTGCCACGGGGTCACCAGTGCTGCTCTCTGACCTGAACATTACAGAGGAGGGGATGTGGCTGCTTCACCCAGGAGCTGGTGGGTGTCCCCCTCCAGCTGTGCTGGGCTGGCACCGTGTGGCCACCGCCTCTGCCCTCAAGCAGCCCCTGTCCCTTTGCACTGGGGCAAGAGGCCATAGCATCCACGCAGCCCCAAGGGGACAGGAATGCAGGTGACCGTAAGCAGGGACACCAGAGGCAGGAGAGGTGCAGAGAGCAGGTCTCACACCCTTCCTCCGCATCCCCTCCAGAGCCGCCAGTGAGGATCCTGCACCCTCCGCAGCGCTCGCTGGAGCTGCCGGTGCAGGCACCGCAGCGTGTGGAGCTGCGGTGCGAGCTCTCCATGCCGGACGCTCCCGTGCGCTGGTTCAAGGATGGGCTGGAGGTGGATGAGACCAACAACCTGCTGCTGCTGGTGGAGGGGGCCTGGCGCTGCCTCCTCATCCCCAGGAGCAGCGCGGAGGACACGGGAGAGTACATCTGCGAGAGCAAGGACGAGGCTGTCTCCTTCGACGTCAAGGTGTCAGGTCAGTGGGGACTCAGTAGGAGGGACACACGGACAGGGCTCTGGCTACAGGGGCTTTCCCAGCTTGGGGAAAGGGGACCAGCTCCTCCATAATGACAGAGCTGGTAGGTGCCTGCCCCCCAGGTGTAGGGCCACCCAGCACAGCTGCTGGCCTTGGGCTGGCAGCAGAGGTGTCCCCAGGGCCATGTTGTCCCTGTGCTGCTTTGCATCACAGCCATGCCATCCTCACAGAGCTGCCGGTGAGGATCCTGCAGCCTCTTAGACCTCCCCCTGTCGTGACGGTGTCCCCGGGGGAGACGGTGACACTGGGCTGTGAGCTGTCCCGTGCGGATGCACCCGTGCACTGGGCCAAGGAGGGCATCAGGCTGGAAGCTGGGGGCAGCCTTGTCCTGGAGGAGGAGGGTGCCCACCGCCGCCTGCTCATCCCCGCCGCTCAAGCTGAGCACTCGGGAAAATACGTCTGCGATGCCACCGATGACACAGTGACTTTCACTGTCCAAGTGTTGGGTGAGCAAGAGGCTGGGGGAGAACCTGGTGGGGTGTGTTGGGTGCACAGACCTCAGAGGCCACAGCTGTTGGTGCTGGGTGCTGCAGACCCGCTGGTCAGGATCCTGGAGAGGGATGTCCTGCCCACCCACCGGCATTGCCGGGCCATGGAGGACCTGGTGCTGGAGGTGCACCTCTCGCACGCCCACGGGGAGGTGAAGTGGTACAAGGATGGGGAGAAGCTGCAGGACACAGGGCACGTGCGGCTGGAGGAGGACGGGGCGCGCCGCTCCCTCATCGTCCTGGGTGCCACAGGCAGGGATGCAGGGGAGTATCTCTGCGACACTGGTGACGACAGCATTGTCTTCTTCATCACCGTGGAAGGTGAGTGGGAGGTCCTGGGGGGGGACAGCCAGCAAGGCGAGTACTGAGGTGGGTCCCTGGCTGCTGCCAGGCTGGCGTCATGCTGGGCTGGGTGGCAGTGAGCAGGGGGAGGCTGGTGGTGGGGACACAGGGAGTGGGCTGCATCCCACACGGAGTGTCTGTGGAAACCCCTGCGCTGCCCAGCTGCAACCAGAGGAGGTCCGGACAGGATCTGGCCATTGCAGCACCCGGCACAGGCTGCTGCTCCCCTGGTGACAGCCCATCTCTCCAGGCCCAGAGCCACCAGTGACCATTGTGGGTAGCACGGGCACCGTGGAGCATCACTGCCTGGTGGCTGGGGAGGACCTGGTGCTGGCTTGTGAGCTCTCCCGGTCTGATGCCACCGTGCACTGGCTCCGGGATGGCCAGGAGGTGCAGCCGAGTGAGCGGGTGCAGGTCGAGGCCCGTGGGGTGCTGCGGCAGCTCACCATCCGTGGGGCACAGCCTGGCGACTCGGGGTGCTACGTCTGTGATGCTGCCAGCGACTGTGCAGTGACAAGCGTGGAGGTGTCGGGTGAGACGGCGGGAGCTCAGCACCCCGGGGACCCCCAGCATGGTGGGATCGTGCCACAGCCCTGTGCGACAGGAGGGGATGACTCTGTGGCCCCGCTGATGGCAGACACCAGGGTGGCAGCATGGCGGGGGNCCCTCCTGCCTCCCCCAGCCAGGGGCTGGTTAAATTTAGCTTTGGCCGGCTCCCAGGCGCCGCTCCTCCTGCTTCGGCTGCCAAGGGCTGAGCTCAGCCCGGACCCTTATCAGCCGGAGATGGAGGACTGGGCAGGGTGGCAGAGGGCCTGGCGCAGGCAGGTGTCCTGGCTCTGGGGAGCAGGCAAGGCATTTGGGATGGGGAACACACCAAAACTAAAGGCCCCAAGCTGACAGCTGAGCTGCCTGTGCAGGGAGGGATGCAGGAGTGATGGGCTCTGCTGCTGTCCCTGCCTGGGGTCCCTTCCCCGAGGGGATCCGGCACTGCCAGACCCCACCAGCCTGCACACCTGCCCCACTGGGACCCCTGGCTTGTCCCACCGTGACCCCCAGTCAGCCCCACAGCAACCCCCAGCCACTCACAGCATCCCGCAGCTGGATGCGCCGTCACCTCCATCAGCCCCACAGCCCTCCTGCCCTACAGTGACCCACTGTGGGCATCACTACCCCTCCACTCGCAGCGTTCCTGTCCCTGCATTGCCCCATGCTCCAGGGACACCCCTGAGCCCTGCCTTTTCCCTCTCACCCCCCCAGCCCAGCCCGTGCGCATTGTCAACAAGGAGGAGGCACAGAGCCCACTGGAGGTGCTGGAGGGGGACAGCGTGACGCTGGTGGCCCGGCTGTCCCTGGAGACAGCAGCGGTGCAGTGGCAGAAGGACGGACAGATGTTGAGCTCGGGTGGGAGGCTGCTGGTGTGCAGCGAGGGCCCCGTGTGCAGCCTCACCATCAAGCAAGCAGAGCTGGGTGACGGCGGCATCTTCCTCTGTGATGCCGGTGACGACGAGGTGCATTTCACACTGCATGTGAAAGGTGAGCCTGGAGGGGTCCCTCACCCATGGCAGGAGGCAGGAGTGGTCCCCTGCCCTGCGCCAGGATGCTTCGTGCCCCCATCCCATGCCGGTGCTGCCGGCGGAAGCACGGCTGAGCACGGTGCTCCCCTGGCACAGAGGCGCCCGTGCTGTTCGTGAACAAACAGGAGGAGCAGGAGAAGCTGCTGGTGCTGGAGGGTGGCAGTGCCGTGCTCTCTGCCGTCGTCTCCTCGGAGCGAGCCGATGTCACCTGGCTGGGCCCGCAGCAGGCAGCAGTGACCAGTGAGCGCTGCGAGCTGCGGCGGGATGGCCGCGTTCACAGCCTCGTCCTCTGCAACGTGGNNNNGGCCAAGGAGGACGCCGGCATCTACACCTGCCTCTCCCCCCATGACCAGATGCAGTTCGACGTGAGCGTCCGAGGTGTGTGGCGGGGGGACAGTGGGGATGCCCGGGGACTACCCCCCGCTATGGTGGCACCGGTGCCAACACGGGGGTTTGGCCATGCAGAACTGCGGGTGAAGTTCCTGCGCGGGCTGTCGGATGTGCGTGCGCGGCAGGGCGAGCGTGCGGTGCTGTGGTGCGAGCTCTGCAAGGCGCGGGGCGACGTGGTGTGGCTGAAGGACGGGCGGGTGCTGGCACCCAGCCCCCACCGGCAGATGGTGGCGGAGGGGCGAGAGCGCTCGCTGGTGCTGAGCCACGTGGAGCCTGAGGACGCCGGCGAGTACTGCTGCGAGTCCAATGACGACCGGACGCTGGCGATGCTGACGGTGCAAGGTGAGCTGTGCCCAAGGTTTGGTCACCACCCCGGGGATCCCTGTGCCTTGTGGCCGGTGGGGACGTTGGGCACGGTGATGGCGGGGATGCTCAGCAGCTCTGTAGGATGGGGGTTCCCCAGCGCCGTGCCCTGACACCCCATCTGTAGTCCCCAGGGTGGTGGAAATCATCACGGAGCTGCAGAGCCTGACAGTGCTGGAGGGAGAGGATGCCACCTTCAAGTACCTGGTGTCCCCTGAGGATGTGGCTGTGACTTGGCAGCTGAACGGCCAGCCTGTGGTCCCCAGTGAGCGGCTGCTGGTGACAAGGAGCGGGCTGTGCCACAGCCTCACCCTCCGGCAGTGCCAGCCGGGCGACGCGGGCACCGTGATGGCCAACGCCGAGGGGCTGGTGAGCACAGCCCGGCTGAGTGTGCAAGGTGAGGGGGAAGGAGCTGGCTGGGGCACAGCCCATGGCACAGCCCCGGGGATGGCCGCTGACCCGGTGCACGGGCCGTGCAGAGGCGCAGGTGTTGTTCGTGCGGAAGCTGCGGGACGTGGTGGCCGAGGAGCAGGGGGACGCTTGCCTGGAGGTGGAAGTGAGCCACGAGGCCGCCGAGGTGCAGGGGCTGAAGCAGGGCGTCCTCCTCCAGCC
>VZSZ01002859.1:1874731-1885823 GCA_013398815.1 Ibidorhyncha struthersii
CTGCCTGCTTGCTGGGATGGTGCCAAGGGGCCGCCTGCCCCTGCCTGCCGTGCTGGTGCTGGGAGGGCTTTGCAAGTGACCTGACCAATGTGCTTTCCCCCTCCTTGCAACCACGCAGGGCTGCAGCTGGATTTTTCTCACTGCAAGCACCTCTCCCTGCTGCTCCACTNAGCATGTGCCTCCGGGCACCATGCCCTGGCCCTTCTCCTGCCTGCCCTAGCAGGGACCCCTCCCGTGGTGGCACATCCCCCCACCCCACCCAACGCTCCAAACTCCAGTCCGCTCCGAGAGCGGCTGCTGCTTGTCCCGATGGCCCCAGGATGACGGGGAGCAGGCAGTGAAAGGGCCTCCTTGTCCCGGCGAAGCGGTGGGCGGATGGAGGGGGCTGAATGGGGCCAGTGTGTGCCAGGCGGCGGCTGGGGGCCGAGGGGGGGGGTCGCTTCCTGCTGCTGCGCTGGGCTGGGAGAATTGAACCTGGAAGTCATTGTGAGGGGGGCCGTGGTGGGGAAGGGGACACGGCCAGCCCTATGCTGGCTTCAGGCCCTGCTGGGGTGGGTGGCTTCCCCGGAGAGGGCAGCACGGGCTCTCCTGCCTGCCCAAGAGCGGTGCAGCAGGAAGGTGCTTCCCAGCTCCGCTGTCCCAGCCGGGGCTGGCAGCATGGTAGCGTGCCTGGCAGGTGGTGTCCCTGCTAGAGCTGGGGCGTGCAGCCCTGTTCCCCTCTTCTAGCCTTTGGAAAGCCTCTGGTTTGAGCTGGGCTGGCCAGCTCATGGGAAGGGAAGATCTCCCGTTGCCTTAGATTTAGGGGGGACCTCAGCAGAGCACTCTGCTGTGCTGCTGTCCCAGGGCTCCTGCTGACAGCTGGTGCCACTGGGGTGATGTCTTGTGCGTGTGGTTGCAAGCCCAGGAGCAGTTCCTACAGAGGGACTGAGGTTGGCACCACTGTGGGGGACAGGGAGGGTCTGGGCCAAGGTGAGGTGCAGTGCCCAGGAGCCAGACATCCTCTCCCTCCCGCAGGACCCGGTACATCAGCACGGAGCTGGGGATGCGGCAGCGGCTCTTCGTCGGTGTGCTGACCTCCAAGAGCACGCTGAACACGTTGGGGGTGGCTGTCAATCGCACGCTGGCCCACCGCCTGGAGCGCCTGGTGTACTTCACGGGCACACGGGGCCGTAAGGTGCCCCACGGCATGACAGTGGTGACACACAGCGACGAGCGGCCCATCTGGAACATGTACCAGACCATCAGGTACCTTCTGGACCACTACGTGAATGACTTCGACTGGTTCTTCCTGGTGCAGGACGATACCTACACGGAGGCGTACCGCATCAGCCGCCTGGTTGCCCACCTCAGCATCGACACCCATCTTTACCTGGGCCGTCCCGAGGAATTCATTGGCGGGGACACCGAGGGACGCTACTGCTACGGGGGTTTCGGCTACCTGCTGTCCCGCAGCCTCCTCCTGCTCCTGCAGCAGCACCTGGAGAGCTGCCGCAACGACATCCTCAGCGCCCGGCCAGACGAGTGGCTGGGCCGCTGCATCATTGACTACACGGCCATCAACTGCGCCGAGGAGCATGAGGTAGGTCCTGCGGCAGAGATGGACTCCAGGAGCCTGATCCTTGCCCAGTGTGTTTCCCTGCCTCCTCAGGGGCTCCGAGGGCCTGGGGGAGCAGCCCTTGCACCTTTATCATCCTTTGAGCTTGCTGTGCTGGCAGCTGGTGGGGTGGGAGCGTGGGTCAGAGCTGGCCGTGACCTGTCTCTTCTGACTGGTGCAGGGCCTGCGTTACCACTACTTTGAGCTGGGAAAGAATGTGGACCCTGAGCGGGAGACCGACCTCCGTTTCCAGAGCGCCTTCACTGTCCATCCTGTGCTGGATCCCCTCCAGATGTACCGGCTGCACAAGTACTTTGCACAGGTGGAGCTGGAGAGAACGTACCAGGAGATCCAGCAGCTCCAGGTGAGGCCTGGCTTGGCTGGGAGGGTCTGGGCTCCTGCTGTCATCTCCGTGGGCTTTCTGGTTGCTCCATGTCACCTCTCTGCTCTAACATGAAGGTTTCTCACCTGGAGCTGCTGTGGGATGGGATCAGCTGAGCTCCTGTGGCTGCAGGGGCAGCTGTGCTGGCTGGAGAGCAGCCTTCAGGTTGTGAGCAGCTTTGGACCTGGATGGGTCCTGGAGCTGCAGTGGTGGTTCAGAGTGGTGGAGCCAGCGGAGTTCTGAGGTCCACCAGCAAAGGCTGGGCAGGATGGGAGCGGGTGTGGATCCTGCTGATGGAGGTGGTGTGCCACGTTCGGGGTGCTGTTAGGAAGAAACCTGAGGTTTCCTGACTGGGGTCAGGCTAAAGGCAGAGTTGTTCTGGTGCTGCTCTTTGGGCCAGGAGTGGCCAGTCTCCGAGTATCAGGACACAGCTTAATGCTAACGGAGCTGGAAGACCTACCTGCACCCACCTTGGCTTTCATTCCTCCATCTCTCCTCTTGCAGCTGGAGATCCAGAATGCCAGCAGCCTGTCTGCTGATGGGGACCATAGCGCCACGTGGCCCATTGGCATCCCACCCCCATTCCAGCCCAAAACTCGCTTTGAGGTGCTGCGCTGGGACTACTTCACAGAGGAGCAGGTCTACGCCTGCGTGGATGGCTCCCCCAAGTGTGAGCTGCGTGGCGCAGACCTGGCAGACGTGGCCGATGTGGTGGCCACAGCCATGGAGGAGCTGAACCGCAAGTACCAGCCGGTGCTCCATGTCCGCAAGCAACAACTGGTGAATGGGTACCGGCGCTTCGACCCCACGCGCGGCATGGAGTACACGCTGGACCTCCAGGTGGAGGTGGTCACCCAGAAGGGGCACAGCCGCTCTGTCACCAAGCGCGTGCACCTGGTGCGGCCCCTCAGCGAGGTGGAGATCATCCCCATGCCCTACGTGACAGAGGCCAGCCGCATCAACGTCATCCTGCCACTGACGGCCCATGACCGGGACCACGCTGCCCGCTTTTTGGAGGCTTATGCGGCAGCCGCCTTTGAGAGCAATGAGAATGCAGTGCTCACCTTCCTCTTCATCTATGACCCCTTTGAGGCCCAGCAGGTCACCCAGAACGACATCTTTGCTGCCGTGAAGGCCCAGATCACCGAGTATGAGCACAAGTATGCAGAGGTGAAGATCCCATGGATCAGCGTCAAGACAGACGCACCCTCCCAAATCAAGGTCATGGACATCATCTCCAAGAAGCATCCTGTAGACACGCTTTTCTTTGTGGCTGGTGTGGGGACAGAAGTCACTGTTGACTTCTTGAACCGCTGCCGGATGAACACCATCAACAACTGGCAGGTCTTCTTCCCCATCCACTTCCAGGGCTACAACCCTGCCATTGCTTACCACAACCAGGAGCCGCCTGCCACGCTGGACCTGCTGCGGGATGCGGGGCGCTTCGACCGTGACGTCTTCCACGAAGCCTGCTTCTACAATGCCGACTACATGGCAGCACGCACCCGCATGGCAGGTGACGTACAGGAGAACGAGGACATCCTGGAGACCCTGGACATCTACGACATGTTCATCAAGTACTCCAACCTGCATGTCTTCCGAGCTGTGGAGCCTGCCCTGCTGCAGCGCTACCGGCACCAGGCCTGCAACCCCCGGCTCAGCGAGGAGATCTACCACCGCTGCGTGCAGAGCAGCCTGGAGGGCGTAGGTTCTCGCTCCCAGCTCGCCATGGTGCTTTTCGAGCAGGAGCAGGGGAACAGCACCTGAACGCTGGAGCACGGAGGGGCTGGTCCTGCCGTGCCCTGCCTGTGTGCCTGACCCACCTCTTCTGCTGCCCAAATACGTCTTCCTCTTCCCGGCAGCTACAGGGATTGCCGGTGCCCAAGCTCATGACTCGCCCCGCTGGGGCTGCTTGGGCCGGGGTCTGCCAGCTTGGGGTGCCCAGGTCCTTCCAGAGCGGCCGTGGCTGTGCAGACCCCGGGGTGAGGTGGGGTCGGAGTTGCTGAGCTGTGAGCTGGGACACCCAGCTTCTCATCCCAGAGCTGCTGGCCGCTGGCCCCGTCTCTCCATCCTGGCCCCTCTGCCCAGCGGGGCAGTGATGGCCTGCCCTGTCCCTTGCTGTTCCCCCTCAACCGGGGGCGTGCAGAGCCCAAAGTCCCCCTGCTGTGGGGCCGTGATGGCCACAGGGCCGGGAGTGATCCCACGCGGTTCCTCTAGCACCCCGGGAGAGGGCTGTGCCCTTTGCTCCTTTGGTGCATCAGCCCGGTCGTGCAGGGACAGCGGGATGGGATATGTCCCACCCCAAAAGAGCAATAAGGAGGTTGGTTTTGGGATTTTGCCACTTGGCAACAAGCTGGAGTACTCCTGGCGAGTCGGGGTGGGGGGTCCTGTCCCCTGGGGCTGGTGGGCACAGGGCGTAGCCGGAGGGGATCCTGCTGTATTCACGTACCGTGAGCTGCTCCCCATGGGAACCGTGACCCGGGCCACTTTGGCCTTCGCAGTATTGATAGGACGTCGGAGGTCGCAGCCCCCAGACGAGAGCCTCCTGACAGAGGTGGGAGCCCTCCCTGATGTGGGAGCACCTGCCAGGGTGGGGGAACGCGGTGCCCGGCTTGGTGGGCACGGCAGAGGGTTTGGCTGCGCATCTCCTAAGGAGAAAGCGACTGAGGAGCCGCTCTCTGCTCCTGGTTTGTATTTAATAGTGGGGAGGGGGGGTGGGGCAGGGGTGTTTACACTAATAAACCAGAGAGATGAACTGATGGGTCTGGCTGATTCTTCCCCAGGGCATCTCTGGGTGTCCCGCTGAGGGGGGGCTGTGTGGTGGTAGGTGCTGGCTGTTTGTACAAAATCGGGCTGCAGCTGGCTGGACCGCTTCCTCGCAGGGATGCGGGCTTCCCCAAGCCACCTGCAGCATCCTCTACCTGAGCTGGGAGACTGCCTCTCCTTAGCAAGGCCAGCGGGAGCCTGTCAGCTTAGGGACAGGCTAGCAGGCACCAGGCCAAGCAGATGCACGAAAACACCAGCTTGAACCCCTCGGGGCTCACAGCAGGAGTTCTGCACCTCCCTTGGGGCCATCCTGATCCCGCCAGCAGCTACCAGCCACTGGAGGTGCAGCAGGATGCTGAGCCTTATGCCATGGGAAGCCCTGGTGACCACTGCAGTGTGCTGAGCTCTGGGCAATGCCCAGTCTCTCCTGGTGCCATAAATTCCTGGTCCTGCTGACCAGGTTTCCAGCCCTCCTCAGCCCTGCCTGCGGGTGGAAAACCACAGCGGTGAGGGGCTGGTACAGCCGTGTGTGACATATGCTCTCCCCATGACAGCCTTTGTGGGCTGTACGTGAGTAATGGGGGACCCCTGGCTCACAGCAGAGCAGAGGTTGGGTGCCCAAGTGAGATGAGCTCTGCCTTCCAGGATCTAGGATCAGCTTTTAGGAAAGTCCTGGGCCAGAAGCCCCATCTGAGCATTGTATTGAATCTTTAGGGCTGGACCTGCCCTCCCTGCATTTGTTTCATCCTTTTTCGGGCTGTTTTGCATCTCAGGGCTTCTCAGCATCTTGTGGTTTCCAGTTCTGGGTCTGGCAGAGCACCATGGTCCTGCCCTGGACTGTCTCACCACCTGCAGGTTCTATTTGCAGTATGAGAAAGGGGGACAGTGTCCCCTGCCCGTGCTGCCTGCTCCAAGGCATGATTTTTCATGGTTCTGCACGCTCTTCCTACCAGTCTTTTGGTCGCCATGTTTTACTTGTTCACGAAACACCTGTATCAAAGAGACATCCCCAAGAAAATTAACTGAACCTATTCAGTGTTAGTTAACCAGGCTGTTAGTGCTCAGCAAAACTCCCGGAATGCCCCTGGGCTGTGTGACATGCCTTCCCCAAAGATTCATTCATCTATATACTCCTGCTGCAGTCTTCATATCCACGGTGTAGGAGCATAGATGTTTAAATATAATTTTATTATATTTCAGATGATAACTGTTAGCTTGCTCTGGGTATTTCTATTTTTGATCTTCCCCGAGCACGTCCTTAATTCCCTTTAAATGCGAATCTGGGACAGAAGGAGCAAGGCAGATTGCAGGTGCGTTACAGATACATTTCTTCTCTGAAAAGCAGACCTAGGAGTCGGATGTGATTCGGCGTTAGAAGAGTATCCAAACCAGCTTCAAATTGAGTTGGCTGCGAAAAGAAATGCTGAATTGTCAATTAATTGTCGCAAGTTGGTCTAGATAGAGTCGCTCTTGTCTCCTCATCGCTGCTTGCCCAGACTGAGTTAGAGCTATTTGCATACCTAACGCTCTGCACTATCAACACCAGCGGTGACCCCCTCCTGCTCTGACATACGTACCAGCAAATGACGGTGCTCGTGGCGCTCCCAGCATGGTTATCGCTCCCTTTTAAAAGGAGCTGACAGGTTTTAAAGTCGCTTTGGTGTTTGCCAGCTTATTTGCAGCATCAAAACATGCCAAAACCCGGTGGGAGGATGCGCAAAGCTTTGGGAAGTGGGTTGGTGACGGGAGCGGGCTGGCCAGCTTGGCTGGGGCCCAGAACAACCTTCCCACGCCTGAGTGAAGTAAATGGACTCACTGGGCAATGGCAGAGACCTGTGACCATGGGGACACGGGCACAACTGCTCTCTGCCCCCTTCCTGCCCACGCAGGGCTGGCAGGTGCAGGCAGAGCACCGGAGCGGGACGGTGACACCCTTGAAAGAGGCAGGGGAGGAGCAGCCCCCGCTGCTGACGTGGGTGGCTGAGCAGACAGGGACTTTCTGCAATCCCTGTTCAGGTTTGACCAGTACTTCCATACAACGTGTGGATTTTTCCACAGCTGCAGAGCAGCAAAAGGGCATTTTTTCCCAACAGGGCAGGAGAAAACAGTGTGTCTGCTGCCCATAGACTTCTGCTTCCCTCAAGAAAATTTTCTAAAAGCATTACTGGCTCACCATGACCTTCGAGAAGAGCACCACAAGTTCCTCTTAGGGTGTTTTTTGGAAGAGGGTGTGAAGGGCTGGCTCAGAGCAAAGCACTCTGAAGCATGAGGGGGCCAGCGGGGTGCAGCGGGGCTGGGTGGGCGCCTGCCTCCCTGCTCCTTCCTGCACCATGGCAAGGAAAGGGACTTAAACTGGGGCAAAAACAAGCTGCTGCTCTGCCTTTCTGCTCCCCCCGCCCCCGCAATTTGTTCCCCCGTGCAGTCATGCAGGCGCCTCTCTGCAAACGCAGCAGTGAGCCTGCGAGCGGGGAAGGCAGAACTTGGGTTACTTCTGGCTGCGCTAAACCCCGCGGCAGAGTTACTTCAGCCCCGGCGATGTTAATCGACTCGATAGCTGACCTTTGGGAGGATGTAGGAAGCGCGGCCATGCCAGGAGAGGGCTGGAGGGCAAGGGGAAGCGCAGTGCCCTTTCATCCCTGTGCTTTCCCTGGGAAGGGGCCAGCGGTGCCTCCCTGCCCGTCCCACAGGAGCGGCTCTGCCAGCCGCAGAGCGGGACCCAACCCTGGCAAATGTTCCCTCCTGGCCGCAAGCGAAGGCAGGAGAAGCTGCGCTGCTTAAGGAGGAGCAGGCAGGGAGATGCCGGGCTTTTTCTGCACCCAATGCCATGGATCGCAGCCCAAGGCACCACCGAGCCCCTGCTGAGGGGGCAGGGGGCTTTGGCCAGGGGCTTTTCTGGCCAAGGTCAGGGAAATCGGAGCCTTTTGATGAAGAGGGAAACAGCCGTTAGCTGTATGTGCAGGCAGGGCTGCTGCCAGCGTGCATCCACCCGTGGGGGTTCCCCTGCACGGGGCTGTCAGCATACCCAGCTATGCCTGAGGATGTCCCCTCTGGGGACACACAGTCCCGGCACGGGCAGACTGCAGGAGCCCCATGCTCTGGGACCGGGGGGAGAGGCAGGCAGCTGGGTTGGATTTGGATTTTAATTGCCTCCTTGGTTTTTCCAGCCTGCTTGCCTGCTGTCAGGGGCTGAGCGCTGGAAAGCGAGGGCTGTGTCCCCTGCCTGGCCCCACCGACAGGCACCACCGGTCCATTTTCCCAGGAAGGGGGTCATGGGGAAATGGCCAGGAGCAAAGCAGTGAGCTTGGCACGCTTAGGTCATCAGGAGATGCTGAGGGTCACTCCTTTCCCCAGGTGTTGCTCCCAAGCTGGGTGGTTTGTTTTCTTTGAAATGCAGCTCTTCCCTGGGAACAGCCGTAACTGCGGTGTGTGGCAGTGGAGGCATGGTGGGAAGTGCCCGAGGAGATGCCCATCCCATGGGCAGAAGGGATCCTCGCTGGCTGCTCCATCCCCGTGCCTCCTCCTTGGGGCCGGCACCGCATCCCCCAGGAGCTGTCTGCCAGGGTTGTGGCCTCCACAGTGACAGGAGCCGGTCCTGCCGTGCTCAGGTGCCTGGCATTTGTCCAGAGGACCGCGCTCGTTAAAATTAAGGGCCTCTTTCACTATAGTGGATCGCCTTCTAATTATGCCCCAGTTATTTCCTGTGGCTCATTACAGGCAATTCAAGCAGTGCTGGGCTGGGCTGATGTCACTTTGCAGCCCAGCGAGCCCCGGGTGGCAGCAGCCCTGTCCCTGGGGAGGACCAGACCCCCGATGGCCCTTGAATGGGCACAGCGTGGGAGGGGGCACTTTGGGGCCACAACGCTGGCATCTGGGGCTGGCCCTGGGGTGCTAAATACGGGTTTGTCCCGCTGGTCCTCCTCAGCCCAGCGTCATCTGCACCGGGACATCAGGAACAGTGCAGGCAGGGGGGATGCGGGTGTCACCTCACCTTCCTGTCCTGTTTGGAGGTGCCATGCGCTGGGCTTGCTGTGCGATCCTGCTCTCCTCCTTGCTCAGCTCCTCCAACACATCTTCTCTGCATAGCAGGAGGCAGCACAAGCTCCCAGAAGGTGGCTTCGCGGTGGGGCACCCTGGAGGGTCTGGGCACTACCATCTGCCGGGTCAGGACCCAGTGGCAGGGACAGCCTCATCCTAAAGGACCCCAAAGGGACCTGATGCTCTCACCAGGTGATGAAAAGGTGTGGCAGATGTAACTATTTCCCCACTTTTCCCTTTAGGACCCAATCCTGGTGCTCCCTTTGCAGGGCACGATGTGAGTTATGGGATGGTGTCCTGTGTCCCAGCTGCACCCACTTAACCTGGGTATCTTCAGCCCTCACTGGTTTAGAGGGAAACCTGCAGTGTCTGGTGCTGGCAGCCTCCGCAGTGAGGCCAGCCCCTGTCCCCTGCTTTGTCCCCTCTCTCTGTGCTGGAGGGTGGCCGGGGCAGATGGAGCAGGGACCAGGGGAGCAGGAGCTGGAGGAGCACCTCTGCTGGGGAAAGCCCCAGTGCCTTGCCCCAGCAAGGCCCCCTTGGCCCCCACCCATCCTCTGCCTCCCCCGTTTCAATTTCACTGTGCACCCCTTGCCCACGGCAGCCATAGGGGGGTCCTGCTGGAGGTCCCTCTGTGGGGTGGCTGATGGTACCCCTGCCATCTCACGTGCCATGCCCCTGCCGTGGGTGTGACAGGGCCCATGGCCCGCAGCGGGTGCCGGAGGAGCAGGCAGCTGCTGGCACTGTGCTGGTGACGCCGTGTGAAGGCAGTGCCAGTGTAAGCACCGGCCTTTAACTGATAGGGGCCGTGCCTGGTGCTGATAACAGGTGTGGGAGCGGAGAGGCTGTGGGTACCACAGGGGCCACCCCATGGGCCACAGTGTGTCCTGCGTGGGGCCCTGGCTGTGGGCAGGGCTGCGGGGTCCCGCTCTGGCACATGGCATCCATGTCATACCCCTGCAGCACCCCCAGCCCGTATTTCTGTCCTCTCATCTGCCCCCCACCCTGCGACAGCCCCCAGGTGGATGAGAGCCCATCCTCCCCACCGCACCGTCCCCCTGGAACTGATAGAGCCTGGCGGGGCACTGGTGGGGTGCCCACCCTGCCCCACGGAGCAATTCGAGGGTTGGGGTATGGCTCTGGTGGCTCCCACTGCTGGTGCCCAGCTGGCGACCACAGCACCCCCGCCAGCGTGAATCACCGGGCAGCGGGCAAGGCTTTCTGCAGGCAGCGACGCAGAGGTGCTCACCCTTCGCAGTGCCCAGCACGAATTCAGAGCTGCAAAGTACTCCCCAGGTCCCACCGCCACCTCCCTCCCTGGAGTTGGACTTCCCCCCCGTCCCCCTCCCCAGCCCTGCCTGCTGCCCCCAGCCCTCGCAGGCAGCTCCAGACCTACTTGTGCCTCTTTATTAGGGATCCTTTGTACATTTATAAAACAGTGACGCACATCTCTCACCTTCACCAGCACGAGGGCGTCCGTGCCGGCCCTCCCGCCGCGCTGCCCGTGCCCACCCTGCTCAGGGCTCGCTGCTCCTGCTGGCAGGGAGGGGCCCACATCCTGCACCCCACCGCCCGCTGCAGGAGACCTTGGTGTAAGGCTGGCTGGCATGGCCGTGGCACATCCCTGGGCTACCGCGTGACACCCCTCGGGGGACACCCCTGTTGGTCCTGGGTGGTGGGTGAAGAGGGACCCTGTGGGGAGCTGGCATGGGGTGCTCTGGAGGGTCTCCCCGGGGAGCAGCACTGTGCCTGCCCCGCTGGGATGCTGGCTGTGTCCCCCCGTGCAGGGGACAACGTGCAGCCAGGCGTTTGCACCAACGGGGAACACATCTTCACACAGGTGCATATTTTGGGGGGGCTGTTGGGCTGCGCGTACCCAGAGCCAGGGCTGCCGAGCACAGCATCAGGCCGGTGCTCCGGTCCCTGCCCTGCGTCTCCCACGTGTGGGGCCTTGGGGGCTGCAAGGATGGTGGGTCCTCCTGCATCTATGGCTTTGGCCATGGCGCGGCACGGCTGCGTTCCGTCCACGGGCACCGGGGATGGGTACCAAACCTGCAGGGTCAGGGGCCACCTGGCTCAACCTCAGCCTCCCCCAGAGGTCCCAAATTCCTGCCTCGGGGTCCCCCTCTGCCGTGTGTGTGTGTCGAGGGGGTCTTTGCCAGCCTGCCCCCCCCCTCCTGAGATATTTTGGGGCGGTTTGCCCTGCGCTGGTGTCTGCTACAGTGGAGGGGGAGGAGGCAATGTCTGACAGGACAGGGGAGCACCGTGGGTCCTGCCGTGGGTCCTGCCATCTCGGGGCAGGCAGGAGAGCTGTGGGT
>VZSZ01002859.1:1895415-1906370 GCA_013398815.1 Ibidorhyncha struthersii
AGCAGCCCCTCGGCACAGCCCCCTGCCCCACACTGAGCTGCCGGGATGGCTCCTGCGGGATGCAGCCCTGCTTGTGGGGGCCAGGGCTCCCGCCTCCGTGGGGCACTGGGCTCTGCAGCCTCAGTCCCGGCAGAGCAGGGCACCTTTGGCAGCGCACCAGAACTGGGCTGGGCTCCTTGTTTTCCCCATCCTCCAAAGGGCCAAGCTCTGGAGCATCCTCTGCTGTGCCCAACCAGCTTCCCCAGGAGGAGGGAGAGCAGTGGGACAGCAGCAGGACCAGGGGATGCTGTAAGCACATTCTTTAGGGGCCGGGACCCCTCCTGCCACTGCAGATGTGCCTCTCCCTGTGCCACAGCCCAGCCCATGCCAGCTGAGTCCCCTTGGCCAGGCCTGAGCCAGCAGCAGAGATGTGGGTGCGCGGGGCTGGCAGAGCCCCTCTTGTGCCAAGCAGGCTCGCTGCTGGAATACCAAGTGCTCAGCTGTGCCGTGGGCTGTGCCGACAACCAGGCAGAGCGGCGGGAGGCACCCGAGCCCCAGCACCAGGCACGGCGAGCGAGTCACCACCAAGCTGCTGCATCATGGCCAGTGCCACCCAGGAGTGGGCATGATCCGGGCCAGGGCTCCCTGCTCCTGGCAGGTCAGGAGCACAGGGATGCAACACATGGCAGAGGGAGGCACCTCACGCATGGGCAAGGACACCTTCCCAGCACATCTGCCCCAGTTCTGCCAGTGACATCAGTAAAGCAGGGGGACATTGGCACCATCCTGCTTTCAGGAGCACCATCTGTGACAGCACACCCAAACTCGTGTGCCGGGGAAGGAGCTCTCCCTGCAAACCATCACCCCAGGAGTCCTGCATTGGCCAAGCCGGGAGCTGGAGGGGGTCATGCCATCAGTGCCACATGAAGCCAGGGTGGCTGTCACATGGAGGTGAGGAGCTGGGGAGCCCAGTTCCTCACCTTTCAGCCCCACTTCTCAGGCACGGCAGCACACAGCTGCCTCTGGTAGCAGAGCAAGTGCCATTACAAAGTTGTGCTTTCCCCTCCCGCTGCTCCTGGGGGGAATTCGTCCCAGAATCTCACTCAGCTTCTCATTTCCAACATAAATTTATTCATGGCCAGTTTGTACCATTTGTTCTCGTGCCAGCATTGTCCCTTAGCTTAAATAGCTCTCTTCCCTCCCTTGTGTTTACTCCCTTGATGTATTTATAAACAGCAATCCCATCCCCTCGCAGCCTCCAGCCTGCCAGCCCGCACATGCCAATCGCTCCCGGTTTCCTCTCCTGATTCAGGCTCTGCTCGCCCGGGCAGCCGGGCTGCCTGGTACAGCATCTGCTCCAGCTCTCTGGCAGCTTCCTCAGCCCCGGCTGCCCAGGGCTCGCACACTGCTCCGGCAAGATCCCCAGCCCACACAAGATGCGTGACTCTGCCTTCTCCATCCCACAGAGACTGTGGGGCAGCATCCCACCCAGACTGGGACCACTGCCCTGGCCGGGGCTAACCTGCTCCCTGCAGATCTCCTGGTGGCTTGTGCTTTCATAGGATTTGCTTGCACTAAGCACTTTAAAGCATGCGCAAAAAGGGTCACCTGGTCAGGTGAAGGAGCCAACACCAAGGGAATTGCAGAAGATGAAGTGCCGGTGCTGCTGGTGGAGGGGGGAGTTGTGCTGCAGTGCAGGGCAGGGTTGCAGAGAGGCACGGGGGCAGGAGCTGAGGAAGCCCACCTCAGCCCGCTGGCAGCCAGCAAACCTCTCTGAGATGTTGAGCGTGCTGCCTCATCTCTCCCAAAGCACGTGGGTCAGGTGCTGGGGCTGCAGGAGGTTCCTGCCTGCTGTTTCCCCTGGGAGGGAGATGGGGAAAGCTGTGGGGCAGAGCCAGGAGGTGCTCAGGGTCCCCATGGGAAAGCTGCACTAAAGCCGCACCCCCAAACATGCCAGAGCGAGCTTGCCAAGCTGCTAACATGCTCCCTGGCCTGGGTTTGGACTGTGCTGAGCAGCAATCCCACCATCACTCTGTGCACCCTCCGGCGCTCTCCAGCCGGCTTCCAATCCTCAGGCACCCCCCTGCGCCGGGCACGCTGCCCCCGGGCACACAGCACAGCACGCTACGGATAAGCGCAGAGATGGGCTGCAGCTCAGCCTAATGCTGCAAACCCAACCAAACGTGCACATACCGAGAACAATAATTACGGGTTTGGGTAGCGGGCTCCTCTTGGCACCCAGTGCCATGCACGGTGCTGTGCAGACACAGCTGGTCTGTGCCACTCAGCCCCAGGACCAGGAAAGCATCCTCAGCCCTGTGGTTTCACGCAGCGATGTAGCGCTGAGCCCATCCATCCTGCAGGCTGGAGGAAGCAGGGAACATCAAGTATACCTGAAAGTGGGGTACGCAGGGTCCCCGGGACTCCTTTGTGGAGCTCAGGCAGCCTCTGCTCCCTGTCTGCTGTCACCCTGCAGCGACCCCAGCGCTGCGGTATGTCCCCTGCCCCTGCACGGTGCCGGTTGGCTGCTGGTGGCTTTTGGCGGAGAGATGGCAGCGGGTGCCACCGGTCGTCCCTCGCTCCCCTTCGCACGCCGGGGCACTGCGGGGAGGCAGCGCACAGCACCGCCGTCCCCGCTGCTCCCCTGCCCGGGTCGGGCAGAGCTCTCCGGTTCCCCGGAGACCGCTTCTCTTCGGAAGCAGCCGCGCGGGAAGTGCTGCGCCGCCCGTCCCCCAAAGGGTTAACAAGCAATTTCCTTTGCTGACAGCTCGGAGACCGTTCGCTATCGACTGCGGGAGAATAAGAGGGGAGAAGCAGCGAGATAAAAAGGCAGCAGAGCTGGCACCGCCTGCTTAATCCCAGCGTTTAATCTGCTGGGGCAGCGCAGGCAGCCTTATCTCGCCGTCCTTCTGCTGCTCCATCTCATTACTGCTCCCACGGCTGCGCGGGCCGCGCTGCCGGGAGATGTAAGAGCTGAGCCGGGGAGCGCTGGCCTGAGGCAGCGGCTGCTGCCAGCCCGCCTCGCTCGCCAGCCTCCGCCGGGCCCGCTGCGCTGGCGGGCACACGCCTGGCACCCCACGCCTGGCACCCCACGCCTGGCACCACGCACTCACACTCACACACACACACACACACACCAAGGGATGTGCGCACAGACCGCACTGACGGAGCGTGCTGTCTCCCACATGGCGCTGCTCACGCCTGGCACCGTCACACAGCCTCGGGGATGCACTGCCAGTGTCACACATGCACACACACACATTTCCACACACGCGTTTCCTGGTCTTTGCCCCCCACCCCCACACGCATGCTCTGCTGGTCCAGCCTGCGCGATGCCCATGCCCCCATAGATGGATGGAGGTGGCAGGGCCCTGTGGGACGGTGCATGTAGGACACAGCAGGGCCAGGAGAGCAGAAGGCAAAGCCACCTTGTCCTGCATGTCCCCCTCCCTCCATCGTCACCTATCCAGGTACTCCCCTGCCAGCTGAAAGACCAGCTTCGCTCTGTCTGCTTATCCCACCAGGCACACCACAGCCAACTTTGCTGGGTCACCCCCAGCCTGGCCCTGGTGGCTCCTGCAGCCGCAGGGCAGGTGTGGGCAGGAGCGGGGGGCCACCTCCCGGGCACCAGCACGTGCCGGCACAGACACAGTCCCTCCAGCGTGGCATTTATCTGTAAATCCACAGCATTGACACGGTGCAGATGAAGCTTCCGCGCTAGCTGGGTTGTCATGGGGGTTATCCTGCTGCCTACAGATGGGTTTACGCTGATAAGATTTATTGTCACCCTGGCTGAGGTGCTGCCAGCGCCTCACTGCCTGCTCCTCTTGCAAGGCTGTTCTGTCTGCCTGGGGGTGCCCTGAGAGCCACAAGAGGCACCTCGCTGAGTGGCTGCTGGCAGAGCGGGTCCCCAGATGGAGGAGAGCTGGTGACTAACCTCTGCTCCCTGCTGCCAGGGCTGATGGGTCACCCGCCTGCCTGTCCCAGGGTGCCCCATCCAGCCTCTCACCATTGCAGCGGGATGCAGGGGGATGCTGGTCGCTGAGCTGGACCAGACTGAGCAGAGCACACATCTGTGCTGCCGGAGATTTGCTGACGGTGCTGGCAGTGTGGCTTCTGTCACAGCTCTGCGGCTTCGTGGCTCTCCTGCGTGGTGCAGGGCTGCCGGGACTCAAAGGGCCGACGGGGTGTGCCTGTACACGGAGCCACCACAGGCAGGATGGCCTGGGCAGGGAACGGGAGGAAGCCCCCCAACCTGCAGCCCCAGCACCAGAGCCGGCAGGGCAGCTGTGGGAGCCAGGGCCCTGTGCATCCCCTGACCTAGAGTGACATGGGGTACGCAGGAATACCCCAAAAAGGGGAATTTAGCTCCAAGGCACCCTGCTCTGCCCTGGTCCCTCACCCACACCCTGCTGCCTCCCCCACTGCCACGCTGCCCAGCACTGATTTCCCTTGGGCCAGCAGGGATTGCCCTGAGCCACCTGGTGCAGCCAGGAAGGGGCTGAACCGGGCTAAATCTCTGAGCAGCGGGAGGGGGAGCCACCTGCCAGCATCCCCCCCTGTCCCCAAAGTCACCACATAAGCCCTGCATAGCTCCTCCACCGCCATGCTCCATCCTGGCTCCCGCCTCGTCCGCTTCTCCTCCCCTCCAGCCTCTGACCCCCGACAATGCTGGGGGCTCTGCTCTCTCCGCCAACGTCATTTGACCCCGGCATATCAGAACTGAAGGAAACAACATGCAAACAAACAGCCTGAGCCCTGGCTGCGCTCTCCTCCCCAGGGCCAGCTCGGGGGGCCATGGGGGCCGTGGGCCGGTCGGGGTGATGGTGTTACCCGCCAGCACAACGGGAGCCCGAGTGAAGTGGGGTGATCACAGCCCAGCGGGAAAGGGCTCGTTAATAGCTGAGCCCTTTTAGTAGAGATTAGGGAGCTGCGCAGCTTTGATCTTTGATTGCCAATTTGCATCTTGAAGGCGCTGGGACCTCATCCAGCCTGAGCGCAACCCTTTGTGGTTATCTCGTGGCTAATGGATTTGTTCTTAATGCTGGAGCGTGCAGGCTAAAGGCTGATTAAACCCTCTCCGCGGCACTAAATCAATGGAACAAACATGATAGGGGATGGCTTTCCCCAGCCCGCGCACTCCCAGACGGAGGGGCTGATTGACAGAGCCCCTGTGCTCCAGTGCTGCCAGGGGCTCCCTCCTTGGGGCTGACGGGCAGGAAAGGAGGCACGGGCACTGCTGGGCAGGGACAACCCTGTGGCCCGTAGCCCTGTATCCCCATCCCCTGCTCACCATGCAGGCGGTGATGGGCTGAGGGCTCTCAGGACTCCCAGGGTGTCTGCCCCGGCTGGATGCTTGGGCCACATTGCCCTTGTGCTGGTCCTCGGCATCTGCATGAGCTCCCCAGTCGTTCCCCTCTGTCTCCTCCCAGCTCCCAGGGCTTGCTGTGTGAGCAGGGACATGTCCTGGAAGGGATGGGATGGGATGGGACGGGACGGGACGGGACGGGACAACCTGCCCTTGCAGCTGGGGACTCCTTCCTCCTCCTCTTGTCCCCTTTGCCTCCCATATACTGGTGAGCAGCACTCAGGAGCTCCCACCTCTGTCCTTCAGATCGTCTCCCCTTCCCCTTGCTCAGAGCCAGCGCTGTGTTCCCAGGACCGTGTGCTGCCTGCAGCACCCCATACATCATGTGCTGTGAGCAGCAGTATCTGTACACACTTTCCCTAACGCCCATGGTCTCCACTGCACGCCCAGCTTCAGGAAAACGCAATTCCCACTGCATCTGCAGGCAGCATTAGCAGAGCGGACAAACTGCACCCTGCCCACGGATCCCCCAGGAACAACTGGCCCCCAGTGCTACCCGCTGCCTGGCTGGGGGCCATGGGATCTGAGCACTGAGATGGGCAGGACTAAGGTTTGGGGGACTAGGAGCTGTGGGGAGAAGGGTAGTGTGGCTGCAAGCCAGGAGGAGACCGGCTGAGAGCATTTTGCATCCTTTACTTTTTGCAGGGCTCACGGCATCACCCCGGATGCTGCCAGGGCAGAGCTGCCTACAGGTCTGGTGACACTTGAGTGGCAAGACCCCCAAGCAGGGACCCTGCTCCAGGGCCCAAGCTGCCTGTGCCAAAAGATGAGACATGAGCTGCGACATGGTAAAGCTCAGACCAGTGCCTTGCTGGGAACCAGTCCGTGGGGAGAAGGTGCTGGGAGCAGCCCCGCTGGTCCCAGGCTGTGACCGTGCCGGGCTCGGCCCCAGTGAGCAGCAGCTGCTGCAGGGGCAGCCAGGCTGCCACTCGGCACGGAGCCGGCGGGATCACACACCGAGATTCCCATCTGCAAACTTCGCTATTGAATCATCTCCCCTCCGCCAATATTTGCCAAGTGCGGGGCGATAAAGTGGCTTCAAAAGTCATCGGTGCCGGCATTTCAATCCGCCTGGGCTGGCTGTGGCCAGTGGCCAGGCAGGCTGGCAGCCCCCCGGGGTGGTGGGGCCCTGACAGCTCAGCCCCCCGAATCCCGAGCCGTAGCTCCCGACCAAGCAGCCCTTGTGCCCTGCCTGCAGCAGCATGAGGAGAGCCAGGACCCCTCCATGCTGCTGCGCAGCACCTCTGCCTGCCTGGCATGGATGCTGCTGCCACGGGCACCGCTGCCCGTGCCACTCTTACCTGAGCAACACCACAGACTGTCCCTCCCCTCCTGCCCTCACCCCCACTTCTGCACCAGGACAGCAATCTCCAGCCGGACAACATCTTCCCTGTAACCCTCAACGCAGCATTAATCCATCCCCCCAGTACTGCCCCATCCCCTCCACATCACCCCAGCATCGCCAGCTATCGCTGCCCTGCTCTGCCTGCACCACGCAGCCCCCTCTCTCCTTGCTCCAGGCTGCCTGTGCAGTCTCCGCAGCGGTCCCTCAGTGGGTGAGGCAGGACATGATGCTGAGATACAGCTCCTGGAGGAGAAGCCCAGAGCGTTATCAGCCCAGGGAGTTAATTAAGGTCATGTCAGGCGATAAGGAAACAGGATGTCAGAGCAGCGGCAGCAGAGCAGGGGGGTCAGAGCCTGAAAAACTCCCTCTGAAAAGCAACTCCACTGAGATGTGATCACCCAGGCGCTTGGGGACAGAGTGGCTGTCATAGCTGCACACGCAAGGGCTCCAAGGATGGCACTGCACATGCTGGACCCATGTCCAGGATGGGATGGGATGGGATGGGATGGGATGGGATGGGATGGGATGGGATGGGATGGGATCCAGGCTGTGCCTGGGCAGGGAGAGCCAACTGAGCAGCTCCTGTCCTCATGCAGGAGCAACGCGCCTCTGTGCGACCAGCACCATGCCGGCAGGGCAGGAATCGCTGTGAACCTCTGCCCGTAATTAGCACATGTAATTGCAGACACTCTCTGATTAGCAGGACCTCAGAGCCGGGCACGCCAGGCTGCTTGACAGCACTTGCTCTGCTCCTGTCTCAGAGTGTTCGCTTCCCTGCTTCGTTTCGGCTTCACCCCCTGTGCCGGGAAGTGCCACGGTGCTGGATGAGCAGGGCTGGCCCGGCCCGGCACAGCACGGTGCACACGGGGTGGTGGGAGCAGCCTGGGGACAGGCACAGGGGACACACTGCCAGTGCAAACCCATGCCTCCTGCGCAAGCAGCGACGGCACCCGGTGCCCTGTCTGGCCAGGCGGGAGCTGAGCTGCTGGGACATAATTAATACTTGCATCAATCTCGGCGGGATTTGCATAGTGCCCTTGGGTCCCGTGCTGCCTGGGAAGGCAGGCTGCTCCGTGCCCTTCCCGGGGGCAGCAGCAGCAGATGCCGTACCGGCCCTGCCTCTTCCATGGAGGTCATAGCCCCAGGGTGGCCCACAGCTCACCCCCATGCGCACCCCATCCCTCCTCACCCCACTGCCCCCTGCAGCGGGGACACCCGCAGACCCCTACCCTGCCCCGCTCCAGCTGCTGGAGCGTTGAAGACAGATGGAGATGCTTCCCTCTGCCGCATGGTCCCTCCCTCCCTCCTTGGGCTGCGAAGAAATTGCAGGGATGGCAGCTCGGGAGTGAAGGGCACGGCAGGGTTTGGAGGGCAAAGGGGGGGCAGCCGAGCTGCAGACACCCCCCTTGCAGCTGGGAGGCACGACGGTGCCCACCACTGCATGCCCCAGATGGGGTATGAGGTCCATGGGCAGCATCCACAGCCTGTGCCTGCTCTCCTGGGGCACCCGGCTCCCCCCTGCCCCTGCCCTGCTCCCCTGGTGCAGGTGAGCACCCCCAGCCCATCCCCAGAGAGGTCCCCCAGGCTGAGAAGAAAGAAGGCGTGGTGGCAGGGGCATGGGTGCCACCCACAGCCCTCGTTTTGCCGCCCTGTGGGTACAGGTATGGGTGGCAGAGGGATGGGACAGCACGGGGATGTGCAGGGTGCCAGGGCCACTGCCCCCCAGCAATGACAGACCGGTGAAATATCCTTGTGCAGCCGAGCACAGCGCCTTGCCACAGCCGCTGACAGCCGCTCCCGGCCCCGTGACACTGCGGGGACTGCGACGCTCCGGGCACAGCTGAGGTACAGCTGGATACAGGAGGAGACATGGGCATGTCTCCTGCCCCCAGGGCTGCCCGCCAGCCCCCCGCAGCCACTGTCACTGATGTGCCTCACCTGTACCTGACCGCAGCACCCACAGCGCCTGCATCACTCACAGTACCTGCAGCATCTGCAGCACTTGCAGCACCCACAGTACTTGCAGGCACCCCCAGTACCTGCAGCATCTGCAGCACTTGCAGCACCCCCAGTACCTGCAGCACCTGCTGCCCAGCTCACCCCGGGGGCATGGCGGACACGGCCACTAATTGTGCTTGTGACCGGGGTGGGGGGCCATGGCCTGATTGCAGCTGTCCAGATGAGCGCGGCCGGCTCAATCAGAGCTGCGTGTCCCTCCAGCGTGCCGGGCACCGGGAATTAAACTGCTAATGAGCTGCTGGCTGGAGGGCCGGCAGTTAGTGATTAATCAGGGGCTCTGCTCTGACGCGTTGTGTGCCTCCTCTCCCCTCCCTCCCTGCACATCCCAGGGGCTGGTGGCCAGCAGCGGGCCAGTGGATGCCCCCAGCCTCTGCTCCCTGCCTGCCCAGCCACCGTGGGCCAGGGCCAGCCCAGATCTCCAGCCCAGCTGAGCTCCCCGACACCGAGAGGGGTGCCCAACCCCCATGCCACTGTGCTACAGCACCCGCAGGTCCTCTCAGCCTCTGGCTTTGCTGCCTCCCCGCCTCCTCCTGTGCTCGCTTTCCAGGCGCTGCAACCAGGAGGGAACCTTTTGTTCTGCTGGAAGAAAACCTGTTGAGTCCAGCCAAGCTCCGGCTTGCGTCTGCGCCCAGAGAAGGTCATGGTGAGTTGGGGGTACCGCCGCTGAGGGGTCCTCCCCATCCATGCGAGGGTGGCTGGGGAGGACCAACGATGCAGGCAGCAACGTCTTTTGGGGACAGGGCAGGCACATGCGGGAGCCCCGAGTCCCAGCGGATCGGGGTGCAAGTCCAGCCTCCCCCCTCCCCAGACGGGCAGCAGGGTGCCGTGCGCCCTGGCTCATCGCTTGCTGCCGGCACGGTGATGCAGCCGCGGGCGGACGAGGCCAGCAGCACCCTGCCTCGTAGCCGCTGCTGGCGCAGCACGCCGGGGCACGGCTCAGAGCACAGAGGGAAGGTTTTGCAGCGTAAGCAGGGGACGGCCACCCGCAGAAGCGCGCGGGGAGCTGCAGCAAAGCTGCTCAAGCACCAGCCTGACTCTGCTCCCCCACTGCGAAGCCCTGGCTGGCTTTCTTCCCCTTCACAGCCCTTGCAGAGTTAGGACGTGTCAGAGGTGTCGGCACCCTCCTTGCCTTCGCACCCTCGCCCTGCAGCTCCTGCAGGGAGCGTGCCCTGGGGACGAGCTCGTCACCTCCTCCCCGGCTGCATGTTGGGGCAGCGCCTGGGAGAAAAGGCCAGCGACCGGCAAGGAGCAGGTTAGAGAGATGCACGTTCTCCCCTATTGCACAATTAATCATGGGAAGTTTTTCCTCCTTTCGTGCATGAAACAAAATTTGGCAGGGCGCTCTGACCACAGGGACTCGCTGCTTGCTCTCCAGTAAAAACCCAGCCACATCTGGCAAAGAAGTAACCTCGGAGCATCCCTGTGTGCGCAGGCGGGGAGAGGCAACGCCGAGCCAGGCAGGAATCCCCAGCGGGGCTTGGTCTGCAGCCCCCTGTGCAGTGAGCACCTTCAGCCATATGTTCCTGGTGTTTGCCGCCCCCTCCCCATTCCGGCCCCCAGCACGCACATGGCCATGCTGCTCTGCCAGCACAATCATCCCTGCCCGCAGACCCTGTTATTCCAGCCCTGGACATATAAATGGCAGGCAGGGGTGTCCATCCCCCTGCCAGCCGCCTGGGTGCTGGCAGCAGCCCCTGCATCCCCTGCCTGGGCTCTCCTCCCACCCCTGGCTGCCTCCCCCAGTCCGCTCCATCCCCCAGCCCGGCCAGAGCCTCAGCCCGTCCTTTCCCGGAGCAAGCGCAAGCCTCCCCAACAGTGTTCCAGCTATTTGTTATCGGAAAAAGGGGGAAATACGTTTTTCAACAATTATTGTTTTTTCCACCTGACTGGCTGCAAACTTGTTAATTTTTTTCTTTAATGTGTGAACAGTGTCGACGGCAGCTGCATGTGAAATGACTCGACGCCCTATCTGCGGGTCCCTGGCTGGCTTTCAGCGCTCACCCGCAAACATTGCCTTCTATAAATAAAGGCCTATATCTCATCAATGGCAGAACAGCAGAGCTTTATATAGTCGTCTTACATAAAACCGTCTCTCTTTATGGGCTTCAAACCATTTGCGTCACTTAGTGCAGCTCCGTAAACCTCCTGCTCCAGCCGCTCCCCCGCGGAGGGAGACCCGGCATGGCTGCCCCGTGATGCCGGCGGGGAGCCCGGGGTCCCCGCTCTGCCTGGGGCTACCCCCTC
>VZSZ01002859.1:1915278-1932332 GCA_013398815.1 Ibidorhyncha struthersii
GCTCCCCCCCGCGGCACGCTCGCGTCCGCCCCCGTGTACAGCCCCACGCGGGACCCAGCTCCCGTGGCAGCGCTGCCCCACACGCAGCGGGGGAAGCAGCGTGCCCTCCTGCCCCATCCCGCCCACAGCAGTGGGGACTCTGCTCGCCGCTCAGCGGGGTCAGAGCTGTGTTGAGGTTACGGGTTCACCCTGCGGCACCAACCACAGAGCCACACGGCGCCTGCGTCTGGCTGCTCCTTCTGCCAACAAGTCACGGTCTCTCCCAGCCTCCTGCCTCAGTTTCCCCAGCTGGTGACGGAGGGGCTGAGCTGGACCCCTCACCCACAAGCCAAGCAACTCTCTGCCACCCTGCCTAGCGGCACAGCGGTGGAGGAAACACCAGCTCCCTGCCTCCAGAACAAGCCCAGCACTGGGTACACCCCCCACCCTCCCCGGCAAGAGACGTGGCTCTTCTGGGGAGGTGCGTGCCTGGCTGGGAGCCGGGGTCCCCGGAGGACAAGTGATGAGACAGCCGCCCAGAGCTTGACAAGAGGCCTCGCCTCCCCCCGGGGACTGCGCCGCAGGTCAGCGTGACCTTCACTGTGCTGCCGATGCCAACGGCAAAGCTTTCCCCAGTCGTCCGGCAAGCGCGCACACACATCTTCAATCTTCCCATCGATCTGTGCATGGCACACATGTTCCTGCCTCTGTGCGGGTCAATACAGCATGATGGGCTGCCTCCGGCAGGGAGCACGCACCACCCCAGCCGCCCGCTTCACCCTGCCCCGGGGATGCGGTATGCACGTGCCTGCCCCGCATCCCCAGCTCCGGGCGGCACGGCAAGGAGCGGGCTGGGCAGGCGGCCCGAGTACCGCTGCCACCACGGGCGGCCCCAGTCACACAGCCAAAAGCCCCAGGCTGCTTCCATGGGGCTGCTTGGCCCTGCAGGGGATGCTCGGCCCTGCAAAGACTGTGGCCGGAAAGGGCCTGATCCTGTGGCCAGGAGGTTCTGCGGTGCAAGGCAATGGCCGGCGTTGGGTCTTTGGTCTGCAGAGCCTGGTGTGCAGTCCCTGCCTGCGTCTCTCAGGGCTGTGGTGGCGAGGGGCACGAGGACACAGGAGGATCTGCCAGGCAGGAGCACCCCATAAGTGCAGATCCTGAGGTACGGGGCAAACTGAGCTGTGTGAGTGGGAAACCGTCAGGAGCCCGGTGTCCTCTGTGTGCTGGACAGCCGTGGCACAGGAGCAGGACTGTCTCTCGGCTCCTTGCATGGCCCTGACCCCCACGCCATGGGGACCACAGACCATGGGCATCTTCTGCTCCGTTAGCAGCTGCCACCTGGGCTGGGGACACCTCTCAGCACCCTCCCCACAGCATGGTCCCCTCCTGTGTGGCCAGAGAGATGTGTCCTCTCCTCCCTCCTCTCCTGCCTCTCGTCCCCTGCTGTGCCCTGGTCCTGCCTGGCCACCCGGCAAGGGCAGGTGGGTGCTGGGCGCTCATCCCCTTGCAGGATGATCCGAGGAACAGTGCAGCCAGGCTGGGTTGGGATCAAGCTATGCCCAAGTGAGTGGCAGCCAAGGCACAAGCCCCATCCCCAGCTGGGGCTGCAGGTCCCCTGCAAGCCACGGAGAGAGGAGAGCGGTGGCTTCATGGCCACCAGTACCCAGGGAGAGGGCATGCCAGGAGACACGCTGGACTGGAGGGGCAGGGAGCAGGGAAGCAGCACGGCTGGGAGGGGAGGCAGCAGGGCTGAGGGACTGCTTTCTCCTGGGACCAGACAAGGCAGCGAGCACAGCACCGGTTGGGAACGGCCACTGCTGCCACTTGGGAGCATGTCTGCAGCTCACGGTTCTGCACCGGAGACTCCCACCTGTGGCTGAGCAGCACACGCCTGCGCATGGGGGGCACGAGGCCACGATGAGTGACTCTGCAGCGTGCAGAGGGGCTCGTCTGCCCCTCCACCTGGCCACGGGCAGCTGCAGAGCCTGTCTGCCCACTGATGGTCCCACATCCAGCCCTTGGGTTTGATGCTAACAGCCAGGAGAAGCCTGATGCCCTGGGGCTCCAGAGTGCCAAATTCACTAGCCACCATGCCAGCGAGCCAACAGGNGGGCGGGGGGGAGGCTGCGGGCGCCGGGGAAGACAGGACTGGAATTCGAAATGATGTTGACAAATCGGAGAAATGGCCTGAAAACAATCAGATACAATTCAAAAGGACAAGCGCCAAGAGCTGGGCTGGGGCGGGAAGCAAATCTGCCCAGCAAGCGGAGGGCGAGCGGCCGGAGGGCAGGGCAGAGCCCCAGCTCGGCAGCGAGCAGCAGCGTCGGCTTGTCCGAATTTAACACCAACACCCAGGGCAGTCCCAGGCGGGCAAACAAGGCGTGCAGAGGGTCGGACACCCCCTGGCAGGACGCACTGTGCAGGTGCGGTTATCTGTGTGCGCAGAAGCTGCGTCTCCAGATGCCCAGCAGCCAGGCAGCTGCTTGGAAAAGCATCCAGGAGCTAGGAAAAAACAGGAGGAGCCTCATTCATTTGGGATATGGGATCTGCCGGTTTGATACGGGATGTCTGGCTGCCCTGCAACTGCACGGAGCTCAGTGGAAAAGAGGACGTTGCTCAGGGCTGTGTGAGAAGGAGCATCATTCGCAAGGCTTGTGAAGCACTTGCTGGCGGCGAGGCCTCAGTGGGAGCCCTGTGCCTGGTCCGGGACTACGCGTCAAGAAAAATCCAAACTAATTGGAAAGAGTAGAGAGGATGGCAATAAGAGAGAGCAGACTGGCTGGAGGCACTGGGAGTTTGGGTGAGAGCAGAGGAGGCTAAAAGGCTGCATCCATAGACAAAACAACTGCTGCGAGCACAGAAGGAGGGGGCTTTCTAGAGCATCGGGGCCCTGACACACCGCAGAAGGCAGCAAGGGTTCAGTGGAGTCTCCGCACGGGAGAAGCTGGCTCACAGCCTGGATGGGTGCTTGGTGGCATTGATCCTGCCGTGGTGCCCTCCAGCACCCTCATGACGATTCATCCCCCCCCCCAAGACACAGACACTGTCCGTTTCTATTCTTAGGCCGATCTGGATGAGGGTTTGGTTGTGGCTTCCCTAACTTGCCACCAAGCTGATGGATTGACTCTTTGCTGTACCAGCACCCCACCTCCCACTGTGCACCGGCACCGGTGCTGTGCCGCTGTGGTGATCCCACCCTCCCGGCCACCCTGTGGGGCTGCAGCTCCTCAGCATGGGCACAGGGGATCAGCCCCGGGGACTGAAGGGTGCCATGGCCAGGGCAGCCCAGGTGGGTGGGGGACTCAGGTGACGGCCCAGTTACAGCCCCGGGTGGGTAGCTGACACCCGCCTGAGGGGACACCCCCAGCAGGCAGCCCCCACCTGATCCCCTGCTGGTCCGAGCTGGCCGGGACACAGGTCCTGCTTGCTGGGCGCTTCTGCCGTCAGCCCAAACCCGTGAGCCAGCTGCTGTGTCTTCCTCGCCAGCTCCACATGTTCTGGAGCCAGCACTGGCTGCGGCCCCGCGCCCAGAGGGAAGTGGATCTGGGGCGATCGTTAATTTTGATCTAATTGAAGGAAACGTGACTGTGGAGCCCAGCTGGCCGCAGCGCTCGGCTCTGCCTCGCTCCGGTCAGATCCTCTGAGATCTTTGCAAACACGTCGGCTTAAACAAGCGCAGCCTCCTCCCCCGGCCTCCCCAGCACTCTGCCGGCGCCCGCCCGACACGTCGGGCTCCGCGGCGAGGGCGGTGAGTGCCTCGGCTGTGGGGAGATGTGGGATGACAAGATGTCCACTCCAATTATGGGAGAGCAGGGCTGGGGACGGTGTGATGAGTGTGCCGGGCATCACCGCCCGATGTGGAGCCGGCCATGGGGCGGCCACAGGAGCAGTAATGCTGCTTGCAGCCCACTCACGGAAACCTCTGCACTGTCCTCCTGTGCCTGCGTGGAGCAGCGGGGCTGGGAATGGCAGGAGGGAGCTGTACGCACCAGGGCAGGGAGCCGAGCCATCCCTACGAACACTGTTATCAGCTGCGCTGTGCTGGGATGGGGAGGACGGCAGCTCCGGCGCCACAGACCACCCTCGATGGTGGCCCCCATCCCCTGCTCAGGCAGTGGCGGGGCTGGGCTGGGCTGGGCTCCCCCACAGGCAGGGATCTGCTCCCCAATTTAGCCCATGGTGGCAGGTGACACATCTGCCAGAGCCGGCAGATGCATTGGCGATGCAGCACCCCATTAACGCACTGACCCCATTTACGTAAACTACCCCCATTAAACACAATACCTTATTAAATGCTTTACCCCAATTAAGTGCAATACCTTAATTAAGGCGACACCCCAATTAAGGACAACACTCCCATTCAATTTATTCCTTCATTAAGCACAAAACCTCAATTAGAAAGTCTCTTTTGTAAGCTGTGTGCACGAGCTCACGCAAGGTGCCCTGGACACCTTTTGCTGTTGCCAGAAAAACAACGCTGGGTTTATGCGGCTTGGGGGGTCCTGCCTCCAGGAATTTAAGGGGAGGGTTTCAGTAGGATCTGGGTATAAGAGCATCTGCCACGGCTGAGAGGACAATGTCCGCCTGCGTCAGAGCCAGGTTAGATCCCATGGACTCTCAACGGGATAGTGGGTCAAATCCCAACCCGGTTCATAGGAGAAAAGGGTCTGTGCTGGGCCCAGGCTGATTCCATGGAATATAATCCCAGGGAGTCGCTGAGACCTTGCTGGTTGCTTTTCTTATTTCCTCCACCCAGAGATGCTCAGCCGTGACCCCATCCCATCCAGCCCTTTCCCCTGTGCCCGGGGAGAGGCAGCTGCTCTGGGCTGCCCACCCATGCACAGCAGTCCCTGCTCCTGGTCTCCGCCTGAGACACCCGATGTGCCACAGACCTGCACCACCCCAGCTCTGCTGGGCTGAAAGCGAGAGGAACCGCAGCGACCCGCTTTCCCTACCCGTGTTCTGCTCTGACCCCATCGGTACAAACCACCTGCAAACTGAGCCAGCCACTGGGTCGCTCCACACAAACATCCTCACTGAGAGAAAACACATCTAAAAGCCTCCCAAATCCATGGAGAAGAGCAAAGCAATGCTGCTTTCCCAGCAGGATGGATGCACGTTTCAGCAGAGAGGATGTTCAGCATCCCCAGGAGGATGCTCAGCCCAGCACCTGTCTCCAGGCTCTGGGTCTGGCGGTGCTCACTGGCCCGTGACCGGCAGGAGGTCAGGCTCGGCTAATGCTGCCCTCCAGTCCTGAGCGGGAGGAGTGGAGGAAACGGCCTCACTGCCCTCAGAGCATCCCCCACGGCTGGAAAGGCCATCGCAGACGTGACCGGAGAGAGGCCGCATGGCAGCAGGAGCCCCAGCTCTGAGCATGGGGCGTTGGGGATGAGCACGGTCCCTCCTGCCCTCCTCGCTGTTAGGAAGGGGAAAGCGTCCCGGGAGCCATTGCTGCAGCGTGCAGAGACACTCGTTTGGTTTTATAGCCTTTTATTGCCGCAGCTGGTTGATCCTCCCTGGTCTCTGCCATCTTGAGGAGGGCAGCCAGGCAGGCTGGCACGTGACCGCGCCGTGCCAGGCGGCGTGGCGGCAGGGCGCATGCCTGGGGTGCCGCTGGGCTTGCACCACTAGCTAAAGCATCAGCACGGCAGGGAAACTGGACTCAGCACCTTGCTGGGACGGTCCCCTGCACTATCCCCGCACAGCACCTCTGCCCGCAGTGTCAGCCCCCCACCCCCACCCCACTTGTCACCTGCCTGGTGGTTTATAAAACTTTAAAGCTAATGGTGTAATAAACTCCAATAATGATATTGCAGCTGCACCGGGGCACCCTGGGATGAATACATTACGGGAGCTGCAGCAGTTAGGCAGGGAGGGCAGCATCGGGGCTGGGACATGCTCCAGCCAGCGCTGCAGGAGACAGTCAAGCCTCCCCGGGCCCCACTGTGAGCAGGGCACCCCCCCTGCTTCCCTCCCTCCCTCCCCAGTGACAACCGAGCAAAGGCTACTGGAGGGCGGTCAGCCCACCTTGGCCACGGTCCTCCCTGATCATAAGCCAGTCCAGGAGACCTCTGGGGGAAAAGGAGTTGCGGGCAGCATGGGTCCCTAAGGCAGCCTACCGGTAGTTTCTGACTCATGGGGATGCTCAGATGGATGAACGGGGCTGAGCCTGCGGCACCACCCTGCTTCCAGCGGTGGGAGGTCCCCACGGCACCGGGCTCCCTGCTGGGGTGAGCCCTGGCCACCATGCGCAACCCCTGAGCACCAGCCCGGTGTCCCCGTCCTGCATCGACAGCGCCAGCCCCGGTGCACACCCGTCAGGGCTGGCATGCCAGCGTGCACAGCTGCATGTGGGGGTAGGGGTTGCTGCTGAACGCAGCTGTACGGGCACAGCTGGCACAGCTGGGAGGACATCTTATAGCCAAGGGGACATGCCCAGAGCTGTGTCACACCAGAGAGGCAGGGTGCAGATGGCTGCAGCCTTGCTGTGACACACAGGGAGGATGAGAGCCTCATACGACCCCAAACAGCCCTGATCCCGCACCAGGGAGCAGGTCTCTCCTGTGCTGGCATCGGAGCAGAAGGGTGATGAAGGACGCCACAGGGCTGAAGGCTGGCACAGCAGTGGCAGGGAGCCCATCACCAGGCTCTCTAGGCACCTCTGGATAAGTGCAGCCTGCGAATAGCCCCGGTGCAGGGCACAGGTAATGCTGGCACTCCAGCAGAACCTTCACCGGGCAGCGGGGCTGGTACCCACCCGCCGCAGCTCCTCCGTCTCGGCCCTGGCCCTGAGGGATACGAGGAGCTGGATGGGAGCGTGCCCAGTGAGCGGAGCGTGCGGATCCACTCTTCATGCTCTGAGAGACGTCGCTCAACTGTTCCTTCACACTCGGCTGTGCCCACGGGCCCTGTCCCGCCCCGTCCCCTGCAGCCACCGGCACCCGGTGCCCGGACAGTGCCCTGTGGCTCTTCCCGGCCCTGGACCGCTCTTCCGGCCCCATCCGCAGCACTTCGCCCAGGCGGCTCCTGCCTCCCGCTTGTCTTTCCTAAAAACAACAGAGCCATAAACCGCCAGCAGAGCTGCCTCAGCGCAGCAATAGGGCTGAGGTTTTAAATGCACCCAAGTCAGGAGATTGGAAGTTATGGGTCCCCGAGCAGCCGTAGCTCAGCCGCATGGTGCCCATGATGGCCCGGTGCGTGCACAGCCTCCGCGCCGCGGGCAAGGGGCAGAGTTAGCGTTACCATGGGAACCATCGTTCCCCTTTTCCTGACATCTGTGTGATTAAAACCTCGACCTTAATGGCACGGCACCCCCCCAGGCTGCCGGCCGAAGGGGCTGGGAGCCAAGCCCCGGGCTGCCCCTGCCCCTCAGCGGCTGGTGGAGACGCCGTGGCTGGACCGGGTCTGCAGGGGGAGAGTGGGAATTGGGAGGAGGCCACTGGGGAGTCACAATGCCAGTTCCACATCCCGACTCTTGGGGCTGGGATCCAGCCTGGTGGTGGGCCCTGGAGTCAAAGCACACCGTGGGCATAGTGCACAGCTGGCTGCCGAGCATACCGCATCCATCAGCCCCAGCACGGGCCGTGAGCGCTGACGGCACAGCGGGTACTGCCTGCTGCGGAGCACATGGATAACAGCAGACACACCGTGTGTGCTGTGCCAGGCACTGCAGAACCAGGCACCCTCCTTGCCCCGTGTGCTGCAAACCCTGGGCACGCTGCTGGCACCAAGTGAGGAGCACGCTGCAAACGCCAGACACCACTGACCTTCATCCTGAGCACACTGCAAACAGGGAAAGCATCCGACCACTGAGCATCCTGGAAGTGTTGACCCCAAACATGACGCATTCAGGCACCAAGCACCAGCTCCTGGCAAACAGGCGGCTGACGCCGAGCGCTAAGGGCACCGACGGTGCCGCGGGCACTGAAAACTGCGCCGTAAACACGGGATGCACGTCAGGCTGTGAGCGCTGAGTGCGCTGCAGAGCGAGCCTCAGCAGGGAAACTACAGGCTGATGGAACGGCTAATGTGAGAGCCGGCGCTAGCAGTGTGCACCGAGCGCGCTGCAACTCTGAAGCGAGCTGGCATCTGGCACTGAGCACAGGCTAAATAGCAGAAGCACCACTAACGCTGTGCAACAAGCTCTGTAAATAGCAAAACCATCAGGAAGCTTGTACCGACCCCACCACGGGCTGCGATCGCAACGCACGCAGCAAGCGAGCAGCACGTCATGCACCGGGGGCTGGATGCAGGGCAAGCAGCAGTCACGCACACCTCCGAGAGCGAGCGGGGAGCAGCGGGAGCACGCTGCGGGCACTGCAGGCTGAGTCCACCGCAAGCACCGCACACGGCACTGGCACCGAGCACCAGCTGCAGTGCCAGAAGTCTGCTGTGAACACTGATCACACCACGGGGACCAAAACACTGAGCACACCGCAGCGAGCAGGCCAGCACGAGCACTGACTATGCTGCAAATGCCAAATCTAACAGGCACCGGGCACACCTTGACTATGAAAGGCCACCTGCGGAGATCGCTGAGGCTTGGCAAACACAAAACCGCAGCTGACACCAAATGCTGTAGGCGCTGCAAACACCAGCGGCGGCGGGTCCCGCATCCCGAGCACACCGTGTGTGCTGAGCACTGCCGACACTTGAGCGCGAGCACTGTGCAAATAACAACGATGCCACAGGTATTAAGTGCCGAGCACTCTGCAATTATCAAGCAAACTGTGGGCATCAAGCGCTGCGCACACCACGACCGCAAACACACTGCAGGCACCAATTTGACAAATACACTCCTGATAACAAGCGCATGGCTGGTGCTGAACACGTCAAAAAGAGCCATGCGAGTGCGGGTAGAGTGCCACGGGCATACACCAAACCTGGCGTGGGCACTGGGGATGCTGCATGCATCGGCTCGGGCATTGTGTGGATTGCAAACACCCAACATAGCATGGACGCTGGACTCCAACCACGCTGAGCACGCTGCCAGGGGGATGAAGGCAGCCCTGCCTGCAGGCTGCCAGCCCCAGGGCTCCCCCACCCCAGGGTGCGTGGGGTCCCGCCTGTCTCTTGGGGAGCGACAGCCGTGCAGGAGGGCTGGTGGTGCGACGCGTGCCGGTGTGCTCAGGGCCTGTTATTTCATTTTCACTTGTCCCATCCCATTAGCACAGCTGTCTGCCACCAGAGAAGGGAAAATTGATGCTAAACGGGATATCAATTTATCATGGAGTGTGTCACCCGCCGCACGGCTCTGCCAGCCGAGCAGCAGAGACGCGCTGCACCAGCCAAGCAGCACCTGTAATTAACAGCTCGTCAGCCTCCCCCGCACGCTGCAGCCTGGGCACCAGCCGGCGGGTGCGGCACAGGGAATCCCAGCTGCGGTGCCACCCTCCGCCCCTGGCGGGGACCCCGGCATCCCTGCTGGGGGGGCCGCGTGTGCCCACCTCCCACCCCGCTGCCAGGGGTGGAGGCAGCCAGCGGGTCACAGGCAGGTGCGCCGGGGTTGCCGGCCCATAGGATGCTCGGACAGAGAGGTTTGTCCCCTGTCCCAGCACCACCTCAGACGTGTCCCCCGCCCTTGCCGTGATCCCTCACTGCTGAGGTGTCCCAGTGCGAGGCAGAGCCGTAACTCACAGGGTGACGGTGCCCAGTGAGTAACGAGCCGGGAGCCCAGCTCCCCGGTGTGAGTTACAGCCGCTGCCTGCGCTCAGTGAGACATCAATCCCGGCGGGCAGCAGGGATAGAAACGTAGCGTTCAGTGTGCCGGGAAGGGGACGCGGGACGGGCCATCAGTCCTGGGCAGCGGGGTGGGATGCCAGCACAGGTAGGGTGCAGGCACGGCTGGAGGGCACCCGCAGTGGACACCTCTGCCCGTGTCCTCGTGTCCCCATGTCCAGCCCCTGTCCCCCTGGTTGCCCCCAGCCCCGGGGTGAACGCAGGCTGTCATGCCCACACCACACTGCCCGGCTGTGGGGCCACAGCAGGAGGGACGTGTCAAATGAGGCTTCTCCCAGCCCCAGGGATGCCGGTGGCCGTTCTCTGGGAAAGACAGGAGTAGGAAGGAGGGAAGGGGCCACCAGGACAGACTGGCACAGGGCCTGGAACAGGGTCCCAATCCAGCACCGGCAAAATCTCCAAGATTGCACAAGCAAGCTCTCCATCCCTGCTACTCCGGGCTGCTCAGTGGTGCCCCCACCTTCCCCCAAGTGCCCCTGCCATACCGGGGTGCTTCCGCCGCATCACCCCTTCCCCATCGTCCCCCGGCAGGAGCAGGTCCAAACCCTCACCCCACCACTGTCGGGCACTGCCATCCCCCCCATCCCGTGGCCGGCGTGCCCGGGCTGTGCGGCATCAGCGCGGCGGGCAGCCGGCGGGAGGGAGTGGGCGGGCGAGCAGGGCAACCAGCAGAGCCCAGACTGTTTGTTGCTTTGATGTTAAACACCCAGAGATGAAATGCGTGCCCCGGGGCTGGGTCCCTCGCAGCCAGCCGGCCGGCCAGCCTCTGGCTGCGGAGCCGTGCCAGCGCTGGGGCCGATAATTGGATGCATGTTTCTTCCAATGAGTTTGTATCATTTTTATGTAAATTTGACATTTTCCTGATGTTCTGTAATGTGCACAAAGCAAGTGCCGCTCCTGCCGTCGGCAAAGCCTATTTCCTTCCTGTCTGAAGTGCTGTGTTGATTTAAGGGCCTGCTAATACGCGCAGCCGGGCCCCCCCCCGTGCACATGCACGTGCCCACACGTGGCTCACCGCCTCCGATCTTTCTCCATCAGCCTGATGTGCTGCTCCCAGGTACCCAACCACATGTCCGACCCAGGGATGGGGCCGTCCTGCACGGGCACGGCATGGAGCTGGGCTCCACCGAGACAGCAGAGCACCTTCTTTCTCCATCTCATGTGCCACTATATCCCTGCTGGCACCGCTGGACACGTCTCGGCTGTTTGGCTCATCCTGGAGGAGGTGAAGAGGTGCCTCCGTGCCTGGCATGGGGGGGGACCACCAGCAGCCCCCCATGGGGCTCTTTCAACTCCTGGAGGAAGGTGGGGTGAGATCACAGCCCTGGAGTCAGACAGAGAGGAAAGCAGACAGCAACAGAGGGGCACCTTTCTGGCAGCGCAGGGAGGTGCTGCTAATTAACCACGCACCCAGGGCTGCAGGGGACCGAGCAGGGGGAGCTTTGAATTCTGTCGCTCCGAGAGCTGCCAAAGGGGCCCGGATGGATGTGCTCTGGCATCCCGGTCTGCTCCTGGGCTGGGGGGGTCTGTGTGTCCCGGGGGCAAGGGCACCCCGGCCCCCGTGTCCCCCAGCCTCTCGCTCCACACAATTTTCCTGGGCTCCGTCTGTGGCGCAGGCGAGCGGGTTTCAAAGGCAGCGCTGCTATTTAAAGCCCTTATTGTTCGCGTCCTTGACACCGGCAGCTACATCCTGCTGTCGTTCGATGCGAGCGCATCCTGGCCCGGCCAGCCAGAGGAAGGCAGCTAATGAAGAGCAAGTGCAAAGACGCCTCTTCTTTGTCCTGATCACAAAGCGGCTTCCCAAACAGTCCCCCTCCACCCTGCGCCGGGCAGCTATTTATAGCTCCCCCTTCCCCGGGGCACGCCGGGAGTTTCCTCCAGACAGCGATGCCCTGGGATCCCTTCAATGGGATGCAGGGATGAAGGCTCTCCTGCCCAGCTGCCCTGGGAGCCGCTCGCAAAGATGCTCCACCCCTGCGTGCTTCCCTTGCAGGGGCAGCTATGGGGGCAGCCGGATCAGCCAGGGCCAGGGAGAGGGTGGGCTCCCCCCCCCTGGGTCATCTCCTTGCCCAACCCAGGCAACCGGCAGCCCTGGGGGTGCTTCTCCATCTGGGCAGCATCACTGCCTCTCTCGTCTTCCTGCCTGCAGGCGGGCACACATCTGCCGCCACTGGTCTCCTGCCCGCCCCGGGCACAGGGCTGCACAGCTGTGGGATGCAGAGAGGGCTGGCTGCCCCAGCCGAGCCCTCCGTGCCCCGGGGCAACCTGCCTGCCGGCCCCTCGATCTCAGCGGGCATCTGCTGCGCCCCCGTGCCAGGGGCTGCTCTCTCCAGCGAGAGGCTTTGACAGGAAATTAAAGATTAATGTTCCCCGCGGCACCTGTGCCGGCGGCACCCACAGTGCCGAGGACGTGCCCGGCATGGCAACCTGGGCTGGGGGGGCTGGGGCAGAGGTGCCTGGGACATGTGTGCAGAGGGCAGGGAGGGCTGCCTGGGAGGCAGGGGTGGGGATGAGGAGGGAAGGGACGTGTCCGCTGGGCACCGAGCCACTGTCACTGCATCGAACATCCGGAGCCAGGCAGGGAAATGGCACCCTGCAGGCAGGGCAGCGCCAGGGCCGAAGGGGCTAGAGGGGTGGCTACGGTGGGGAGGAGGTCTCAAAGCTCTGCGCAGAGCCCTCAGCCCCTTCCCTGCCTCCTTCGGCACGGGGGCTGGCGTGGTCCAGGAGCCACCAGCCCCTGGAGGGGACACCCCGCAACAGGCCAGGGGACGCCAGCGCCCGGCTAACTGGCCGCCTGGCACGGCGAGCAGAGGCGTGCAGCTGAGCAGGCAGCATGATGGCAGGCGCGTTCCCTCCCTCCCGCCGGGAGCGGATTAAGCTCAGCCCGGCTCTGGCTGGCAGCGGCTGTGCCCACATGGCTGCGCCCGCGGCTGCAGCTGCCGCCTCAGCTCCCGGCGCAGCTGGGTGCTCCCTGCCTGCTGCACCCCACCACCCACTCCCGTGGCCCCCCCACCCTGCTCCCAGGGCACAGGGCTGTGCCAGACCCTCTTGTGCCCTGCACCAACGCGCGTGGGCACGTACTGAGCCCCGCGAGGGTGGTGGGACCCGTTTCCCCACCGGGCATGCACCCACTGTGACCACGGGTCTCTCCTCCAGCTCCCCGGGAGCACTGGGCGCCTTGGTGTGTGGGGTTGTGGTTTTGTGAAATATGGCCCCTATAAATCCTGCCGGGTGCAAGCCGTAATTCTCAATATATTTTCAAATATAGTTCAATTATTTTTCCCATATATCATGGGGAAATTGCATTGGCGAGTGGCGGCGCTAAGCAGGGAGCGCGTGGCGGGGCGGCGTTAATAGGATTGTGCATGGTATTATGCATGAGGTCGTTCAGGACACAGTGGGGAACCTCGCGTGCTCCAGAGAGACGGGAAGGAATAAATCAGGCTATTAGCCCAGCACCTTGCTCAGGTCTGCAGGGGATTAATCTCTGCAGCGGGTGGGGATCCCAGCCGGGCTGCCTCCCCGGGCTCCTCCCCGGAGCTCCATCCTGCTCCTTGCCCACGTCTGCCCAAAGCACCACAGAGCAGAGGCAGCACCGAACATGCCGGGGTCACCAAAGCATGACATGTCACGGGGGAGCAGGCGTCCCGGGACAGTCCCTGAGCCCGGTGGCGAGGCTGATGGGACATGCCGGGAAAGCCCTGGGTGCCTCAGGACCTTCTCTGGAAAAACCTCATCCTTGGCTTGAGCTTGCGGAAGGACTGAGGATGAGCACATGCCCAGCCCACAGCCCTTGTTCCCGTGGCTTTGTGCCCAGTGCCACACTGTGCGTGGGCACCACGGAGCAGGCTGTCACCCACTGCCCCAGCTGCACGGGGAGCCCTCACCGCCTCTCGCCATGCGGCAGGCGCTCGGCCAGCCGTACCTGGGGAGCAGCCGCAGCCTTCAGGACGGGCGCGTGTAATCAGCCGGGACAGTCACATTTCCTTCAGTTCGCCATGAATATTTATGCAATTTGCACAGAGCTGCCGGAGCCGAGCCGCTCAGCCAGAGGGGAGATGGCAGCCTGGCCCCCCGAGCTCCCCCCCGAGTCCCTTGGGACCTTCCCAGGGCTGGTCCTGCTCGGCCGTGCCGCAGCACACACCTCTGCACCACAGCCGGCAGGCAGCGCGGCTGGGAGCGAGTGTCCTGGGAGCAGCGACCTTGGGGATGGATACAAGGGAGTGCAGCGTGTCCGAGGCGGGACTGGGCACTGCTGTGCTGGGTTTGCAGTGGGGACATCTGCACCAGCCACAAATAGCGCTAAAAGCAGGTCCCAGACATTGGGTGCGTGGGTTGCTGGCTGCGCAGCAGCTGGAGGCTGCCTGTCCACTGCGCGCCCGCCTGGGACAGGCCAGCAGCCCCAACACCGCCTGGGCTGCTGCCACCAGAGATGGAGCCCAGCAGGCAAGCAGCAGGAGGACTTGGTTGCCCCTCTCCAGGTTGTCTCTGCGACCTCTGCGGTCTCTGCGACCAGAATTACTCCAGGACCCACCGCCGTGGGCTTGTGCCTGCAAGGGAGGGGGCAAGGGACATAACTGCTGTGGGCTGCAGACCCCTCCCCGGGGGTGGCCCACGCAGGGTCCCCAGGGCTCCTTTGCAGAGGTTGGGCAACCGAGGCTGCCTCCGCAGGCAGGAGCAGGCGGGATGCTCGCTCCCCTTGCGCGGGGCTTGGCCCGCTCGGGGCAATGAAGAAGTTCCTGGTGTTTGGCAGGTGCCGCTCACCCCTGGCCGGGTCCCTGGGGGGCTCCCCGGCCCCACAGTGGGTGTCCAGCAGTGGGCAGGGAGGTGAAGGACCTGCTGGGCGAGGGCGTGGGTGCTCCCTGGCAGCAACGGGGCTGGCGGTGCCGGAGTAAGCAGTGAGTGCAGGTGAGGTTTACAGTATCGGGAAAAACAAATTATTAATCATGAGAGCAGCCCCAGCCGGGCTGTCAGGGCCGCATGGGCTCATGAATATTCAGCATCGGGCTGAGCACTAAATCTCATTTAAATGTCAGGGACCATTAGGCAGACAGGGAGGGGGCTGGGATGGCAGCTCCCCCGATCTGTGCCAAGCCCCGCGCCAGCCGGACAGGCTGGGACCAGGGTGCTGGCACCCCCCCGGCACGACTGAGCAGGGACCATCCTGGTACTCTGGGTGCCCCTAGCCTAGTGCCTGGGCACTGCTCAGGGGAGGCTGAGACTCCTGGGCACCTCTGCCCACCCTTAACGTCTTCTGATTGCTGATGGCTGCTGAAAACCCACACTGAGCACCCTACAGACCCAGACATCGCCAGCCACGTGCCCCGCTCCCCCCGGGCAGGGGAACAGATCCTTCAGGATCATCTGCCCAGGCAGGCTCAGCCTGGCAGGACACACATGCTCCTCCAGCTCCCGGTGTCCCAGCCAACCCTTCTTAGTCCTCAAGGCACTCACAGGAGCAGTCCTACGTCCTTTCCTGGGCGCAAGGCTGGTGGGTGCCAGAGGGATGCCCGGAGGAGTGCCCAGGAGGACCACGACCATGCCGGGGAGCTGTAGGCAGCACACCCAGGATGCTGCACGCTTGGCATCCTCCTTTGGAGCACACGGCGGGGCCCACTCCCTGGTGCACCCAGGCACCAGCCCTTTCCATCCCAAGCACCCTCTCTTCTTGAGCCACTCGCCTACACCCAGTCGTCCATCATGCTCAGGGTGGTGGCTCCCGGTGGTGCCCATGGTGGTGGCGGCAGCAGCAGGCAGTGGCAGGCAGCTGGAGGGAGCTAGGCACGCCTGGGCACTGCCTCCCCATGCTGGCACTCACTCTCTCTCCAGCTCAGCAGGGGCCTGGCAATTACACGGATACGTTTAAGCTCTTAATCCGACTGAAGATTATTCCAAGGTCGGGGCGCGAGGCAGGTCCCCATGCACTGCCAGGCTGCAACGCGTCCCTGCTGCCATCTGCCGGGACAGGCCAGCCAAGGGGACGCTGGCACCCTGGCGCACAGCAGCTCTCCCCGTGCTTGGGCCACAGGCATCCCTCCACCCATGGCATGGCCATAGCCACGAGCCTGCTGGCATCTCCTGAAGGTTTGAGCCTGGCTTGGGGGACCCTGCCTGCAGCCTTTCCCAGGTGCCGGTTGCCAGTCCATGGAACCTTCCCTGGTTCTCCCACCTGCCAGCCCCATCGGTTCGCTGTGGTTGCCCCACACTGCTCCATGGGCACCATGATGCATGGCCTGAGCCATCCAGAGGGATGTGGAGACCTTTGATGAGGAGACTCTCTCCAGCAGGGCAGAGAGGACATCTTGGACTTGCCATGGATGTGGCTGGGGGTCCAGGGCTGCTGCATGCCCATCCAGGAGGACACTGAAGCTCAGAGCTGCAGAGGAGTGTCTTTGCCAGGGTAGAGGGACCCTGGTGACCAAAGAGGTGGCTCACAGCTCTAAAATTTTTATCATCACTGGCACTGGTGGGTGATGGTCTAAGAGCAGTGAGTAGCTCGAAGATGGTGCAAACCAACCTGGGAGCAGGTCTGAAGCCCACTGGAGAGTGGGACCATTAACCACAGCAGCTCATCTCCTGGGCCATGCTGGGATCTCCTCCAGGCATCTCCAGACAAGCATGGGTGCTTTACGGGGCCACTGCCCCTGTCGAGTTGTGTGTAACGAAAAGGCGGGAAGGTGATCTCAAGAGAGGGAAGAAACGCTGGGGCTGGGCGGTAGCACCCGGGATTCCCCCTCCCGCCTTCTGCATCACTCATCGGAAATCGGCACCCGCTCCTCGGCATGGCCGAGGTCCTGCCCTGCCCGCTGCTGACAGCTGACGGAGCCCTGCAGGACCTGGCATTTCCTCCCTGGGAAGATGTGTAAGTGCTGCAATCCATCACTGTCCTGTCTCCTGCGGCTGGTCAGCCGGGCTGGGGGCCAGAGCTCTACGGGGGGGTCTGGTGTTACCAGCCGGAGGGAGTGGGGCTTCCCAAAACTGCTCCCAGGGGATGGTGAGAGGGTGGTACACGCTGAACCCTTGGGTGCTGTCTGGGACCATGCTGCACCATTTGCACCCAGGACCAGTTCCAGGTTCATCCCACCACAGAATCACAGAATCACAGAATAGTCAGGGTTGGAAGGGACCTCTGGAGATCATCTNCACACGCTCCCTCCTGCTGCGGGATATGCTGGGGACCAGCGCTGGGTCTCCTGCTTTCCCCTCACCCAGCTCCCTGGCAGCGCCGCCATCCCGCACACCAGCACGCAGACACGCCAGCCTCCGCACCCCATCCCACTACCCCACCGTACCCCCATCCCCCCCCCCCCCCCCCGCCCCCCCGGCACCGCCCGCCC
>VZSZ01002859.1:1932398-1943751 GCA_013398815.1 Ibidorhyncha struthersii
AAAAAAAATTAATGATTATTAGGAAGAGCTAAAGCGGAATTGCAAATGTTATTTCTCCAGTAGATGGATGATAGCGGGGTGGATGATAGATAGCTGGATGGATGGATCTCTCTCCCTCCAAGCTGTAACCCCCTTCCAATCGCTCCCTCCGGAGCGCTGCTGTCACCTTGTCTCTGCTCAGAAGGGCTTTTACTGGCTCACTGGGGGATGCACGAGAACAGGTTATTAATACATGGAGAGGGGGATGGAATCCATTTGACTTGAAAATAGCTGAGAAACTGAACTGCACTTTTAAAATCTGCTTTTAATCAGAAGGAAAAGAAGAGAAGTTTGAACAATTAAGGAGTAATGAAGAGCTTCAGAAAAAAAAAAAAAAAAACCTCTCTGAAGATTAGCTAAGATTTTTACAGCACTTGGAGAATTTAAAGAGCTATGCTGGTATCGAGCAAAACGACACAAATATTCCCTGTGAAAATCGCAGGCGGTGGGACCGACGGCGAGTGCCGGAGCCTGGATGTCCACAGGCAGGCACAGCACCGGCTCGCTGTGAGCAGTGATGCTGTGCTGCCTGCACGCTGGGGCAGGCAAAAGGCTGGCAGCAGCGGGGCTCACCCCTCAGCCCCTGCCCACCGGAGGTAATGGGAGCGTGGCCAGGAGTGACCCCCGGCTCGGCTGTGGATGGACAGCCGTGGCAGAGGCTCGCTCCAAGGCGTGCAGCTGCCGTGGTGGGGCTGGACCTATCCCAGCCACTCCGAGCTCTTGGTGGGGGGAACAGGGGCAATCCCTCTTGGATTTGGGTTTTGCAGGACTGGGGATGTCTGCGAGCGCATGGGCAGGGACCGCTGACGGCACATCCCTGGAGGAGAGCGCACGGAAAAGCCTCCCTTAGGTACTCCCATGGCATACCCATGGGAGAGGCGATGGCAGCATCCCCCGCCCCGAGCTGACCCCGGGTCCCTGCCATGCGGGGAAGCCCGAAGGGCGGCCCGTCCATCCCCGGTGTGCCGGCGGTACTCCCCACCGGTACCTGACAGGGGCCCATCACCGGGAGGGGAGCGTGGGGGCTGCACAGCCGCGCACAGCAGCAGCTGGGTAATTTTCATGCTAAGTGAAAAGTAAAGTGCACAGACTCTTTATTAGAGCGAGCACGGTGCGGGGAACAATGAAGGCAGTGATGATCGTTAACTTTCTAATCGGAGGAGAAAAGTCCTCAATGCAATTTTTATGGTAATAACATCGACACTAAAGATAATTGCTCCCCGCGTCGCGCTTAGCGCCGGGAAACTGTTTGGGAAAAAAACATTAATTTGCAGGAACTGAGCCAAAGTTTCCTTAAGGCAGCTGTTCCCTGTGCCACCCTGCCCCCAGCCCGGGCTGACACTGCCCGCTGGCCGACACAGCGCGCCCCCCCCCCAGCAGATCTCATCCCTCGTGCCGGCCAGTCTGGGTTTGCATCATACTGGTGCTGGTCGGTGGCACAGGGCTCTCCCAGCATCGGTCCCTGGGGCTCAGCTCAGCAGGAGATGCCGAAGGCGGTGCAGCCCACCGCTGCGGTGGTGGAAGAGGGCCAGGAACATTTCGGGCGACGTGATGGAGCAGCCGTCGTGCTGCAGCAAAGGGGGACGGGCAGGGCTGCCCCTCGTGCTGGGACTGCCGCCGGCAGGGAGGGATGGGAGCTTGCACTCCCTGGGGAATAATAAGTGCAGGAGAAATTACAGCCAGGTGACATTTTAACGAGCCGGCGTCCTGCATGGCATTAATATTCCAGGGGCTGCAATTCCCTGGCGGGCGTTTGAGAGATGAAAAAAAAAAAAAAAATCCCAGCCCAGTAAAATCAAATAAATAAATCTCTGCCTAAGCGTGGCGTCTCCCCCGCCCCCGGCACGGAGCGGGCGGCACGTGGTGTGATTTCCCCTGTGATCCCCTGCCGCCGAGCAAGCAATCGGCTCGTCTTTGAGCACGGCGGCAGGATGATTTATCCCGGCTCCCAGCGCCCCGGATGGGGCGAGAGCGCGGGGCTGGGGATGATGCATTGGGCAGGAGCAGAGGTGGCGGCGGGGGGAAGGCGGGAGAGCGGGGCGCGCACACAGGCCACCACTCAATCCTAAATTAATTTTAATATTTGACAAATCAAATCTACTTAGGTGAGCCATGGGCCATGCGAGGGAGATTTATGAGGGTTTGGGGCTGTCGGCTGCGCATGTAGCCCATGTTCGCCGCTGCTCAGCGGGGCTCCGGCACTCACGGCAACGCTAATTCCCCCCTCCCCAGGGGCAGGCATACAGGCGGCCTGTCCAAGCGGTGTGACAGCAGCAAGAAAAATGTCCTGGCCTCTAAGTCCTGGCTTATTAGGCTAGCAGGAGTGACGGGCCCTTTGCCTGCCCCAGATCTGAGCCCATTGGCACAGCACCAGGCATGGCTGGAGGTGGTACCCGCTGCCCGGGGATGTCCCTGGGAGCTCCAGCTGAGCTGGGGAACAGCAGCCTGTTCCAGCACGCTGGAGACTGCTCTGCTCTCCGTGGGGCTGGAGCAGTTTCCCATGGGCTGGGAGCAATTATAAACCTGCGGGCTGAGAAGCCGCGCTGGGAGCTGGAGGTGGTGCGAGGGGTGCGCAGATCCGTTCCCCCCGCAGGGTCATTTCAGTCCCATCTCCACCACCAGCCCGCAGATTCATGGGCCCCGGGAGGTGACAGGAAACCTGATGGGTTTTAAGACAGCAACATGCCCTGAATCTGCAAGGTGCCTGAGCAGGCGAGGCAGGGAATCCAAAATGTTTACAGCCTCAGGGGACACGGTGACTGTGGAGCAGGGAAGGCAGGCTGAGCTGCCACGGACGAGCAGGCCGCTGGCATCCCCAACGTACCACTGGAAATCCCTCCTGTGGCATTGGCACCTCCTCAGCAGCTCTTTGGGACCAGCAGGTGGGATTCAGGGAAGCCCAGTGCCCCCATGACGAATGTGCTCCTGCAGCAAACCCCTGGCGTGGGGGGCTCTCCTGGGCTGCAGAGGTCTCTCATGGTGATGCTGGAGGAGGGTCTTCAATGCTTTCTGCCCCAGTGCGCCTCACTCCTGCCCGTGGGTGAGGACCAGCCTGTACTTTTTCCTTCTTGCTGACTCCTTTATTTGGCACAGCCGGGTCCGCTATGCCTGAGTGCCCAGGCAGAGAGACCGGGGCTGCCCTCCGCCAGCCCTTGCCTGGATGATGCTACTACAGAGACGCAGCACTGGGCTCTGTGCTGGAGACAAGGCCCATGTCTGGCTGCAACCTCAAGCTGGGGTATCTTGAAGGACCTACAGCACACCCTTGTCTTAAGGGACCTACAGCGGCCCATGGCTGTGGCAGGTCAGGCAGCCTTTCCACCTCCTCCAGCAGCCAAGAGGCAAGCGGTGTGTGAAGCCCAGGTCAGCCCAGGGCCCTGGCTGGCTCTGCTACCTGCCCTGCCTATGCTTCCACCAGCTCCTGCTCTGCCAATGGCAGAGCTCTTTCTCTGCCCCAGGCGTGCTGGAGAAGAACCAAGGGCCACAGGAGGGATGTGAGATACATACAGGAGAGACATCCTGTCCGCAGGGATCACACGCACGCCTATGCCCAAGAATTCTTACAATATAAACCAGAGACCTCAGAGGTCTCAAAGGACTTTAAGAAATGTCTACAAGTTACCTGGGACAGTGGGGACCGGCTGTGAGAGGTGATTGATGTAAGGAGAAGGCAGTTTCCAGCCCCTGCCTGCCCCTGTGCTTGGCCAGGCTCCCGGCTGGGTGCTGTGGCCAGCCACTGCATCCCGGCGGACACTGCAGAGTGGGATGCAGCAGGATGGACTGTGGGCCATGCCTCCAGGGCTGTGAGCCCACGGCAGCGCTTCATCTCAGAGAGCCACAAGCGGCTCCTGGTGGCTCTCTCCAGACCAGCTCCAGCCCCACGGGTGCCCCATCGCCAGCAGAGGCAAACCGCGCCGGCCCCGATGATACACGGTCCATGGGAAAGAGGAGCGACTGGCTGGTGGGCACTGTGTTATGGCTGCAGCTCTCAGCAGAAGCGTATGCTCTCGTAAAATATCTACATTTGGATGCAGAGATTTCCAGGGATCCGAGAACGCTGTGCCGATAATTAAACATCTGCTATGCATTTGTCTGTCTTCCTGCCACGATGGCGCTCCAGCCCTCGCTCTCCCCTCCCTGTCCTCCGGCAAGCACTCTGGACCAGGATGGCATCCCCTGCTCACCGCTCTGCCCCAGCCCGCGGGCACAGCATCCTGAGCCATGGGTGCCAGGAGAAAGAGGGCAGCTCCGGGCACCCCTCGGAGCAAACAGCAGCTTCACCGCCAGCACCCGCAGCCTTCACGTGGCTGCGAAGCTGACAGTCTGCCCTCTGGCTCGCAGCAGCCCAAACAGTTTCACTGAGCCCCACTGTGCATCGCCAGGCAGTGCTTGTCCATGCACGGTCCCCTGGGCTGAGCAAGTAGCTGCCACCGCCATCCTGCAACCAGGAGAGCATCAAAACAACCTCCAAATTGATCTCTGAGACTCTTCTGCAAGCCCCAGTCACGTCCTGCTAGGAGCAAGCGTCCGCTCTAGTTACTGTCTCCTAGGAGAGCACTGAGGGCTTCAGGCTGTCACAGGAGGAGCAGACCCAAACATGACATCTCCATGGAGCCCGGGGTACAGCACGCAGGGCCACAGCACTGCCGAACAGATGGCACCAGGGCCTGGATCGATGGGATCCGGCCGGGACCTGCGGGGGCTCTAACAGCTCACACAGGGCTGGGCTGGCGGTGGGACGGGCTGGGGACAGGGGTGGGTCCCTTCCCCAGATGTGGTCCCCCCAGCCCCAGATGTGCCTGCACGTCTGCCCAAGCACCCAGCAGGGCTGAGCCAAGGCAGCTGCATGCTGGCCACAGGGGTGGCCCTGAGGGGCCACATCATGCCGGCGTTGCACTCCCTGCCCGGCTACTGGCAGCGAGCTTGGTCACCCTTGGTGCCATGCCAGCCGGGCACTGCCAGCGGCCGCGATGCTGCCTCTGCCCTGGGTCCCGCAGCCCGGCAGGGTGCCAGCATCCCTAGGGACAGCACCCTGCCAGGGTCAGGGGACAGGGAGCTGGGGTGGGTGCAAGGATGGGGGAGGCTCCCGGGGTCCACTGCAGAGCCCTGGATGAAGCACCCCAGCCACCCGTCCCCATCCACCAGGGCTGCCTTTTGTGTCAGCAGGGCAGCCCCATCCCTTGTCCCCTGCCTGCTCCCTGCCCTCGCCTCCCGGCCCCCATGCTGTTTGTCACACCTGTCACCATGGCAAGGGAGAGATTAGCCGTAGACCCTCCGCTCCCGCCCCAAGCCACTGATTCATATTCATGAGACTTCAAAGCATCTCGCCTAGCTCCCCTGCACCAAACCTAATCCTCTGCTGCAGCACCGTGCCAGCAGCCCTCGCTCGCTCGCAGCACACGGGGACGGCAGCTGGCAGCCCCAGTGCCCTCCTGCCCTGGCCAGTGGTGGCCACGCACCCACGCACCCACTGCTCCTGCACCCCCACGGCAAGCCTAGCCCAGGATCTTGGGGGGATGCTCTGTGCCATGGGGGTGCTGCCACAGGAATCGCAAAAAAGCAGGGGTTAGCAGCGTGGAGGTGACGGTTTGTGTGTCCTCACCTGCACCCGTCTGTCCCTCCGCCCCTCCAGAGGAGAGGGCTGTGCCCACAGCACCCTGCCTGGACTCCCAGCCCAGCAGCATCCCTGCATGGATCCCAGCGATACCGCCAACAGCCCTTTGTATGGGCTAATTGGTGCCGGCACCCCACAGCACCCCCCCCCCCCCCCCCCCCCCCCGCCACAATCAGCAGCCAGCAGGCATGAGGCAGGGGCTATTCAGGGGCGGTCGGGCGTGCAAGAGCACGGCCTCACTGGGCAGCTTGCCTGCTCCCGCCAGGGATGGATCCTGCAGCATCGAAGCAACAAAGAAGTGGCGGAGAGCGTGCAGGAGGCCATGGCATTTGGAGGTGCAGGCAGGACCAAAGCGAGAGTACCTACCCCCAGCCTGCCCCTGCCGAGCAGTGGGGCAGAGGATGGGAGGAAGAGGCACCCAGGGGTGCCCTCCCGTCACCCCGCTACAGTGTGGGTGCAGGCAGGGTTGCGGACCCCCACAAGCGCTAGTGTTAGCCAGGCCATCTCCACGTCCAGCTCATCCGCTCCTTGGCAGGACCACACTGGGCTCAAACACAGAGAGCCAGCAGCACCGTGCCACCCGCAGGTGCTGGCAGCCCCATGCCAGTGCTGGTGCCGGGAAGGTGCTGGCTCGGCACAGGGGTCTTGGCGGCGGGAGGGCAGTCGGGTGGGCGGCAGGTCCCCCACGGAGCCATCTCCTCCAGATGGCGAAGGCCATTAGAGCCGCTCTCGCGCGCACGGAGCCATAAAGTTTATGGACCTCATCATTTAGCTGTAATGGAAATAGTTAAATCTGTCTCTGTTTAAGCAAACTCTGCCCTCTCGGGAGCGCTTGGCACAGGCAGGCGGGGGGACTCTGGCCAGCGGCGGGCACCTTTGCTTGCCACCCGCTGCCGGGACAGCCAGGTCACGCAGCCCTGGCACACCCACCCGGCACCCGGGATGTGCCCGTCATGCCAGGAAGGGGACAGGCACGTGGCACCAGCGTGGGGCCTCTCCCTGCACTGCTGTCCCCGGTGCCTTGGTTTCCCCTCAGTGCAGGAAAGGTGAAAATCACATTTAGGGTGACCAGGCAGGAGTTGGGACAATGCAAATGCGCTGCTGGCAGGAGCCAAGAGGCGACGTGCAGGCAGGCGGGCAGAGAGCACAGGGGACTGTTGGCAGGATGATGTCTGCCTGCTTCAGGCAGGGCACCTCCAGCTGCGTAGGGACTGGGATTGCAGCAGCCCCCAGGCAGGACCCAGCCTACAGCCCGCTGGAGCCCATTGCAGGGGGCAGAAGAGGACATGATGCCTTGAAAGCCACTGTTTGTCCCTCACCATGCACTCCCAGGAGCTGGGTGTGCGGGGAGAGGGGGGATGATCCCAGCACAGCCCAGGCTGTCCCCAGCTCCTGAAGCATGACCGGAGCAGGGAGCAGGGGAAGAGCAGCACCCCACTGTGCCTCGCAGCACCCCTCAGCCCTGGCCTGGGGGCGGGAGGATGGACCCCTGGCCTGGGAGGCTGCCAGCGTGTTTTTGGAGGGTCAGTTTCTCGCCATCGTCACATGGAGCAGATAGGGGTGCTGACCCCAAAGCAGTAGGGCAGGGTGGTGGCGGCGCCTGCCCCACATGCAGGGTCTCAGCTCAGCATTCTGTGCAACCTCCCCACGGCCCCGCATCTCGCCCGGGATGGGGTGAGACCCTGGAGCTGCCCCCACCACCGGTGCGGGTCTCCCTACCCATGCTTAGCCATGGTGGTGGTGGGAGCTACCCACTCCCCAGCATGCAAAGCATGATTAATTACAGAGTAAGTCATTAATATTCACAGCTAATTAAAGATCCTTATCATGAATAATGGAGCTCACTCTCCAAATTATGGGATAAGGATGGAGGCGGGGGGAAAACGACCTGTGGGGAGAGGGAGCTGCAGAGGGGCAAAGCTCTGGGGCAGGGGCACAAGGGGGAGCAGAGGTACCCTCCACACAGGGTGCCACGGTCTGGCAGCGCCCTGGTCAGGGATGCAGTGATGAGCAGGAGCCGGGGCAGCGGCCAGCAGGGTGGGCATGGGATCTGGTGACGCTGGAGCAGGGGCTAGGCAGCCCCAGGGGCTCCAGGCACCCCTGCCCATGGGTCTCCAACCTGCCACCCCAGCGTGTGGGGGACCCCTCGGAGTTGGCCCGGCTTTGCACCTCTCCCCATGGAGCAGGGACTGTCCTAACCCGGCTGGCACGCAGCCCCCGAGCCAAGCTAATCCCAGAGCAGGGCTGGGCTGGGGCTGCCTGGTCCCCCAGGGGGCAGGCAGGAGGGGAGGGCACCGGCACTTTGCCTGAGCTCCTGTTATACAAATGAAAGGTTTTTAGTGGGAAAGACTCTGGGAGAGTAATACATCTCCCATATTGATCGCAGGCCAGGGACCAAGGCACGGCTTAAACAGTAATTGATTTCTAGCCGCCGAGATGTGTTGGGGAGCATTGATTTAACAGCACTGCAGACACACTGCTACTAATCTGATTAAAGTATTTAGCAGAAATGTTATTCTTTAAAAAAAAAACAGAGAGAGGTGATGGTGCTGCCTGGGGCCGGGGGACCAAGGCAGGGCTGTGGAGTGGGGGCAACCTAGCACCTCGCAGGGGGGGGCCTGGGGATGCCTCTGTGCCCACACCTCAGAGACGGTGCTGCTGCCTCAGGACATGTCTCCAGCCAGCTGTGCTCGCAGCCATTCCTGCCAGAACTGCCAAGGATGCGTGTGAGCCCAGCAGGACATGGTCGAGGCACGGCCAAGGACACGTGCCGGGAGCGTGGGCGACACGTGGGCGAGCGCCCAGCCAGCCGCCCTGCCAGGGTGGCCACCAGCTGCTCTGGGGACAGAGCAGATATGGGAGGAGGTGGAGGCAGCCCACAGAGGTGGCCCCAGCCGGAGGCATGCTTGGCTGGCGGAGCGGGCACGTGGCCCACACTGGTGCCGCCACAGCCAGGGAGGTGCAGGAGCTGAGGTCTGGTGGCACCCGCAGCCCCAAGCCCCTGCTCCCCGCAGCCTCCCAGGGCAGGGAGGAGACGCTGAGCCAGGGGAACATGGACCCTGCTGGCACCCCGGCCACGCAGCATCCCGACGCACACCCCTACCCCGCCTTGTGCCCTGCCATGGGCGGTCAGGCTGTTGCAGGGAGACCTCACATGTCGTCCCCTCCTGTCCCTGCCTGCCCCAGCGTTGACAGTGGGGACAGATGTTGCACTGGTGGGGATGGGACTCCCCCATGCCATTCCCAGCCCCCGCGGAGAAGCACCAGCTGAGCAGGTGGAGGGGTTCCTGCTGCTCCCCATCACGCACATCGGCCCAGTTAATTAACAGGCGATATCAAACAAATAAATTATTCCTGCTTCCTATTGATTCTAATTTACTGGCCCCTGGAGAGCCTGGGCTCGTTTATCCCACCTGTCACCCCTGCTTAGCAGCTGCACTAACATCTGCCCCACTACCTTCACCTCTCCCACTCTTCCACCTTCAGGACAGAGCTGGGCATGGCCGCGGGGCCCACACTGCCCCATGCTGCTGCCCATCATCCCCTGGGACGCAGCTGCAGCCTGGTCTGCCTCTTCTCCCAGGGATGACAGATGCCCCAGTGCCGGCAGCACAGAGAGGGTGCACCCCCTGCCTCCCTGGGGATAAGCTTCATCCAGGGGTGCCCTGGCCCTGCCAGCTCTTTCTGCTCCCCAATGCCACCAGAAAGGGTGGGGGTGCCAGTTTTGGCCACCCAAGCCCAGCCCCAGCTCCCCGTGGGCAGCCGGGCCCCCCGCCCAGGCCATGCCCAGCAGGACAGCAGCCAGTTTTCCCTGCTGTTCCCGGGGAGAGGCCACCACTGCCCACGCACCAGCCTTTGACGTCTGCCTCATCTGCGGGAGGCTGATCAAAGCCTGAGCCCCTCCCAGCTCCCACCCCTATGGATGCCGGATCAATAAATCAATCCCGGCTCAGCTGCTGACTGCACAGCCCTTTGCTCCTGAGCAGGCTTGGTTGGGAGATCCCGGGGAGCACAGTGTACCGGCATCCACCCCTGCCTGCTTTGGGGACTCAGCTCATGGCTGATGCCACACTGGGCTAGTGACATGTCACCCACACCAGCCCAGGCTCTCAGGCACAATGGCAGCAACCGCTAGCCCTTGGCAGCCAGCACTGCCTCCTGCCTGGACCTGGGCAGTGCCCAGTGATGGGTCCCGGTCCTCCCCTGGCCAGGGCACTGCTGCCCGGCGTTGCCTGCTGGCAGAAGCCCCCGGGCTCGCATGCAGCAGTGCAAGCGGCAGTGTGTGTGCCCTCCTCTGGGCGCAGGGACGTTGGGCGGCTCAGCCAGGGGATGCTCTGGGCAGCAGCCTGCCGGCACGGAGCTGACCATGAGCTAGATGCAGCCAGAGCAGCCCTGGCCTCACCTTAACCTCAGCGAGTGACCAGCCACACTGTACTGGGGCAGCTGGAGGCTGGTCAGGGCCATGGGATGGGTTGCCTGCCTGCCTGCTGCTCCGCATGCTGGTGCTTTCCAGAACTGGCTGAGCTGGATTTCCTCAGGTTGGACGGATGAAATCGATCCCAGCCAGATGCCAGTGGCAGGCTGTTTGCCACGTGCCCTTGGTCCGAGCCTGCCCGGAGGGTTTGGTGCTTGGACAGTGGTCAGCCAGCATCTGGCTTGGGAAGGGACACGCAGAGCACTGGAGTCACCCCTGGGGACCCTTTCAAGCCCCCGGTGCTGTCTGACCCTCCCCAAGCCCTTGGACACTCCCCAGGCTGCTCTTCCCTTGCAAAAAGCTGAGCAGCGATAGCCCCGCTGCTGTGCCGAGGGGTGGGTGAGGAAGAGCAGCCAATGCTGCCAAGCCTCCAAGGTGGTTAGGGTGGAGGGGGGGGGCTGGCAGGTGACTCACCCCCTCTGGATGATTCATCCCAGGCGGCTGGCAGGAGCAGCCAGAGAGCTGGGACGGCTTCGGCTGGGCTGGGATGTCTCGCCTGGAGCCAGCCCATCACCCCGGCCACCAGCCCTTGGCTGAATCCGCATGTTCGCTCCCGTGAAGGTGCTCCCCATGAAGGCAGCCCGGCCATACCTGTGCCCCAGAGCCACCAGACTCCCCACCACTGACCCACCACCTGCCCTGTGGAGGCTGTGGGGTGCCCGGTGAAGCGGGAGGCTGCAGCTCCCAGCCAGGCTTGGCGCGGTCCCATGGCGTCGCACGGCCGGCCGGGCGCGTGTGGGAGGAGCGGCTGGCAGCACCGCAGCTGGGAGATAAGCTCCCTTCTCATCCTCATCGTGTGTGACGGGAGGGAGATTTATGGCTCCGAGCTGCGATTTGTGCGCAGCTCCAGCACACGGTATTGATCACTCCTGGTCGCTCCTGCTGCTCCCTCACCTCCCAGCCCCTCCTGCCCCGCAAAACGGGCAAGCCGGCCCTGCCTGTTAACTCTTCCAGACCTGGGGATCCCCCGGGACAGGGCACCCCTCTGTGCTGCAGCATCCGGGGCAACGAAGAGCATCCCAGGTCCAGGCTGGGGCTGGGATGCCAGGACCCATCTCTCAGAGAGCGGGGTTTTCCCCGGCCGGGGCTCAGAGCAGAGCAGGCAGGGGTGGTTTGGCTGGGCTGGCAGCGGGGAGCATCCCTTGGCAAGGAGAAGGGCTGCGGAGGCAGGGGGGCACTGGAGGAGCCAAGGGGACAGGGATGGCGGGCAGTGCTAAAGGGAAAAA
>VZSZ01002862.1:6801-37631 GCA_013398815.1 Ibidorhyncha struthersii
GAGTGTGGGGGTGTGTGTGCACAAGTGGGCAAGTGTGTGAGCGCGTGTGTGCACAGACACACACAGACACACCTGGGAATACACATATATTCGTACGTTTTATACATCCGTGTGCATCCATCTATATGCGTAGCTATAAGCAGCTGTGAGCAGCTGTGTAGATACGACGACGTATCTACAAGTACCTTTAGCTGTATTTACATATAGATGTATCTATATATGCACACGCACATATAAATCACAAGTGTTTACATACATATACACATACATCTACAGCAGTATATATATAGATGTAGATCTATCTCTACGTATATCCCTATAGTTATACCAATCTTTATACAGGTATCAATACCTATTTATATATAGATATATGGATGTAGCCATATATGCACACACCTGTAACAATTACATATATAATATGTATGCAAACACACATTGACATGTATTTATGTATATAGACATACATATCTATGTAGCTATACATAGATATGTAGATATAGAGATGTGTACATATGCATGTAAATATATTGACATAGCTACCTATATATTTGTATTATACATATGCATACATGGAAATTAAATATATACATAAGGGTATGTATATACAGATGTATGTGTATATACAGATATATGTGCAGATATATCTATATGAATACCTAGCTACGTAAGTATATATTCATATCTATACCTGTATATATAAACACATGCCTATGTATATGGACATAAGCATACTTGTAATTTAGATAGAGCTATAGATATCTGTCTATACCTATATGTACTCTCTCCCCCTCTGTGTGCAGAAACACACTTACCTTTGCCAATACCTATATATATATCTATATCCATATATATACACATACACACACGTGTCCCTGTATATGCACACACATAAATATAAAAATTATAAATTTATGTAAATCTATGTACAACACTAGCTCTGTGCATAGACATGTATATACGTGCGTGCTTATCCACTATATATGTAGATACAGCTATAGTGATACCCCTACCATCAATGTATGTGTGTACATATATAAATACGTGGCAGGAGGTGTATGTGTACACACAGACACACACACACGCCCCTTGAGATACGTTGATTTATCTGTACCTTTACCTACATCTTTATCTATATACGTACATCTGTTTATACAACTGCATAGATGTCTCTATGCATATATAAACATATATATACACTCATATATATGTATAAAGTTACAAATTATATATATATGTGTATACACACATACATATACTATATATGTGTAGCTCTATCTATACACTTCTGCCTATTTATATCTACACTTATGTATAAATACACAAAAATTACAAATACATATGTGTCTGTGTATACAGAGAGATCTATATACCCATACAGATAGCTATATATGCATGTGTATATATATGCACATATATAAATTACAAATATTTGTGTATATATAGATACATGTGTATATACACCTATGTAAATACCTATCTATACCTACCTATATATCTATGCCTACCTGCCTGTAACTGTGCCTATCTATACACAACCCTACATATTTTCTTATATATGTACATAAGCATATATATACATACGAACACACGTATTAAAATTACAAATACATTATATACACGTGTATAAAAATATATAAATGTGTGTATATATACACACACCCCTTCACAGAAAGAGCTGTACCCAAATACCTACACCTTTAGCTACATCTATACATCGATACCTGTTTATACCTGTGTATGCTTATATATACATGTGTGCAGACACACAATCAGAGACTCGTCCAGGTTGAAAGGGATCATCGAGTCCAACCATCAACCCAACACTGCCAAACTCACCACTAAACCATGTTCCTGTCACTAAAAACTACAATTGTACGTACATCTACACATGTGTGTATACATACAGATACATACACATTTATATATACATCTGTAGAGGTATATGCATACATATGTAGATTATGTAGATATATGTACATATAGGTATGTGTATACGCAACCATATAATAGTTACAGTATGTCGCTACATGTATACACACACACACACTTAACGTCTGTCTGTGTGTGTGCAAAGCGAGGGGGGGGGGCAAGGCCACTGTGCTGGGGAGGGGGCAGCTCGGCAGCCACCGGTCCGTGATGGACCGTGTGTGTGTGTATGCGCACGTGTGTGCAAGGGCAGTGACCGCAGCCAGGACTCCCCCCAGGGCCACCCTGTCACCACCCGCCGCGGTGGGACCCCCGCCCCCCTCCAGCCGCTCGCCCCGCCAGGCTCCCGCTGCATCCTTCCGAAAGGATTTATTAAAACACAGAGAACAGAAACCGGGACACACGGAGCACGAAGTGAATGCGGGGGCTTTGCTTACAGCTGCCGTCAGCCTCCGGCGAGAGGCCACCAGCGTGGCGCAGTCAGTGTCACCGCGCTCGCAGGTGTCCCCATCCCAGCTCCTGCCATCCCACCGTGTCACCTCTGCCCGGGTGCCCCCAGCCTGGCACGCCGGGAGTCCCAGCCTTGCCACGGCCACGCTGCCGGGACAGTGCCAGGGCTCTGTGCAGCCGCGCTGGCACATGCCGGCGCTCCCGCCAGGGCTGGACGGGCAGGCTGCGGCGGCGGGCAGGCTGCGGCGGCGGGGCTGGCAGCAGGCATGCACTTGCTCAAACACCACGAGGACGCAGAAATGGACCTTACGGGGAAGCTCAGGAGCGGGAGCCAGCTCGGCCCCGGACGGGCGTCCTGGAGCAGCCGGGTGGCAAGCAGGGCACCCACCGCCCTCCCCTCACCCCTTCCACGCGCCAATAAAACCAGACATAAACACCGTGACTACCTCCCTCCTCAGCTCAGCCCACCTTGCCCAGACAAACTCTTCAAGTCTTCAATAAGAAAGTGCAAAAAATGTACACGGAAATGAAACCCCCGTCCCAGCCGCTCCGGCAACGGCGGGGGGTCGCATCAGTCGAAGCACACTTGAAGCGGGAGCGGGAGAACGCGGCAGTGCCGGCGGCAGCTTGTCTTCCACACAGGGAACGCCGCCGCGCTTCCCCTGCCCTTCCTCCAGCGATGGGGCAGCTTTCGGCCGGGGAGCGGCCCCCGGGGGCTGCTGCAAGGAGAGGGGAGAGCTGCCCATCAGCCGGGCTCCGGACCCTCCTGTCAAACGAGGGGGGAGGAGAGCACAGAGCCCCCCGAGCAGGGGCAGGCAGCTCAGGCACCCAGCCCGAGGGCTCCGGGAAGGAGCCTGCCCCTGCTCCCACCTCTGCTGCCGGTACCCGCTGTGGCTCCTTGAGCCAGAGGCCGCATCCAGACACCAGCACTTGGGGAGGCAGCCCAGAGCGGAGCCCTTGTACAGCCCCTCCGCCCCCTCACCAGTCTGCACACGTGTTCCCACAACGCTCCCACAAATGGAAGGCGGAGAGCAGCGAGCACAGCCTTACCTTGGCTGGAAATGGGAGCTGCAGAGGAAAATCATGGGAACGGCTAAATATCTGTGAGGAGAGAAACGCCTTGCTTGCCTGCCATCCTTTGGCGATGCTCCTGACCCACTCAAATACACCCCCTGAATTTCTCTGCCCAGGAGCATCCGCTCAAAACCCCGACCTACCAGTCACGTATGGTCCCAGAGGCATCTGACTGTAGTTGACAATCCCGCCTGGCCCAGGACCTCGGAAATTTGGCCCGAAGTTGTTGTTGTAGATCTGGGAGGAGCTGAAGGAGCCCTGGGGAGGGAGAAGAGCCGCTGACCTGCAGTCGCAACCCCGCCACCACCCCCGGCGAGGGGCTCCGTCCCCATCCCCGCTGACCTGCTGGACGGCGGGGTCTCCCCCGCGGGTGGCCAGGCGGCTGAGGATGCTCCGCTCAGACATCTGCAGCCGGGCGGCCACGGGCGGGATGCGGGACAGCATGGAGGGCAGGCGCGTCACGTCGGCCTTCATGTCACTCAGCAGCTCCTCAAGCTGGTTCAGCACTGCGAGCAGAGCGAGGCGGCACTCAGGCATGGGGCTCAGGCAGGAGCAGCCCCAACGTCCCAGCCCCGGGGACTGGCAAGCTCCAGGAGCTGATGGCAAAGAGCGCTGCGGCCCCCTGCCACTGCTGGCTGCAGCAGCAGCATCCCACTCGCCGGTGCCCTCGCCGGCAGAGAGAGCTGGGGAGGAGCAGGCAGCTCCTGGCTAAGGGACCACAAGACAGGGACAACCTCCTGGCTGGATTTCCCCTCGGTCAGGGTGGCAAACCCTTCCCGCCTCCCCTCTGCCTGCTCGCACCCTTGTGCAGGACGGCGTTTGCGGGCTTGTTCCCAGCCAGGGACTCTTTGGAGAGATGCTGGTGGCTCTCGGCAAGGCACTCCACTTCAGCCAGACGGGCGTTCAATGCCATGGCCGGGTGACTGGGGTCTTGGGTCATGTTCAGGTACGCAGCCCTCCGCAGCTGCTCCTCGATCACCAGGGCCTGCTCCAGCAGCTGGGAGGTACAGCAGGGGACGGATTCAGGACCAGTCCCCACACCAGTGTAAACCAGTACCACACCGCAGGCTCCAGCTGGCCACGCGGTTCATGCCAGCACAGCCTCTGCCCTGCTCTGCTCCCCACTGACCTCACTCCCAAAAAATCCTGGGAGAACAGGCTTAGCCCTTAGGTTTTCTTATCCTGTTCAGATGCTGAGCAGCCCAGAAAGGGATGTAGGCAGCATTTCTACAGCATGGCACGCGTCAGGGGCGGGCAGAGCACCCAGCCCAGCCCACTCGCAGAGAGACACTGCCATCCGGTGCACTACGGCAGTGGCAGCCACTGCCATCCGGTGCACTACGCCGCAGAGCCTGTGAGCTCCCCGGGATGAAGCGCCAGCTGCCAGGCGCCTGCTTTCCTGCGGCAACCATGAGCCCCTCACAAAGCCCATGGCCACTCCCTGCTACACTACCAGAAGGTGCTGGTGGGCTCCCCGCAGCTTTGGGGCGCCGCTCTGGTCCCCCCCACCAGCGAGGACTCACCAGCCCTGGACCTGCAACTCGCCTTGAACCGCCGGGCAAGGAACTTGTTCTTCATCTCGAGGTAGTTCCCCTTGTGTATCTCCGACTTGAACGGCTCGTTCAGAATCACGTAGCGCGGGTCATTCTGGATGTCCTGCCAGCGGGCATAGCCGTGACTGGTGAGAAGGGAGTGTCAAGGGAAGAACCAGCCAGTCCAAGGCGTGCCCACTGCCCCGCAGCGACCCGCATTGCCAAACCCCCTCCCTGCTCATCACCGCACCGTCACCGCAGCTCCCGTGCCCCGTGGAGGCTTCCCTCGCCTTGCCACCTCCCTGCCACCTGACAGCAGGAGGGACGCTCCCACCAAGTCAAAGGGTACGTGACAATTCCTGCCAACAGCCAGTAGTCGTGTCGGCGGTGCCAGATGTCGTAGATCTTGCCGGAGGAGATGGCAGCCCTCTCCTCATTCTGCCACAGTGTGTGCAGCTCTGCGGAAGCAGAAGCGAGACAGCCCGGTCAGGCAGGAGGGCTGCCCGGGACATCGCACAGCGCATCAGGCAGGGCGAGCGATGACAATTCCCAGGCAGCCATGGGCACAGGGCAAAATCAGGACACTTTGCTGCTTTTTAAACATTCGTATTTCTTGCACAGGTTCAGAGCTTCTGTGCAGAGGCTCTGCAGGAGCAGCCGATGCCTCGTCTCTTGCTCCTACCTGTAAAGCCACCATCAGCAATGTTGAACATGAATCGGAAGTTCAGGTTTCTGTCATCCTTCTTTCCATCCTCCTCTTCCTCTTTGTCACCGTTTTGCTGAGCCTCGCTTTGCTCCTTCTCCTCCGCCTTGGCGTCCTCTGCTTGGCAAACAGAAGAAATTGCTCCTGCCTAACCGTACTCTGCCGAAAGACTGACCGGTGTCGTCCTTGCCCCATCAGCTGCCAGAGGAACCCCCCACTTAAAGCCACTGTTGGAAAAGCCACCAGCCCACTCTTCCCCACAGCAGTCATCCACCTGCCTCTTCCAGCAGATCCTACTGTTTGCACGGCAAGTACAGGCAGTGCCACCGTAGCAGGGTCTTGTTCCCGCTCGCAGCTTCCGAGCAACAAGCACCAGCCACCGCGGGTGATGACAGCCACCCTCACCACCACGCCACGCACACGCTGCCTTGCCCCTGTGCCAAGCACCTGCCTTGCTTTGGAGACCCTTCACACCACTTCTCACCCCAAAGCCTCCTTGCATCTCACCCGGTTTGACTTCTTTGTCCTCCCCTTTCCCTGGGCTGCTGTTCAACTCCGGCTTCTCCAAAGGCTTCTCTTTCTCTTGAGTCCCCTCATCTGCAGAAGGGAATGGGACACGAGAAAAGCTTGACGTGCAAAACATTCTTCAGGGAACAACAACTTACTGCCTGGTTAGACTTTCCCTTTTAAAGTGATTATGCTGTTTGTATGTTCGAGGCATTCAAAAAATTTCAAAAAAAAATACTCTTCTGCATTTTACCAAGAAAACTTACTTAGTTTTCCCTCTTCCTTGAGATATCTGGAGGAACATATTGCTAGGAACAGACAAAGCCCCCCCCCAAATGAGCATTTCTCCTTATTTACAACCTGGAATTGTTGTCTTTTCAGGAACTACTACAGGACCTTGCGACACTCGGGTTTCCCACTGTGATTTGGAGAAGAGGAAGACCCAAGCAAGATGCAAGTGCCTTCCACCAGAGGGAAAGCGTATCTGAGGCTGAGAGGGTGCACACCCTGGTGTCCACACAACTTCAGCTGCAGAACTTCTCCAGTACGCATCAATGTCACTGCTGGGTGCCACAGCCCCACAGAAGTCCCAGCCGCAGCTCAGAGGGGAGCCCACACCCGGGGCCACGTTCATCCGAGCCACAGAGACTCACCTTTCACCAGGGGCTCGGGAGAAGGCTCAGCCTTTTCACTCTCCTCTTGCTTCTCTTCCCCCAGTTTCTCTTTGCTGTCGCAACTTTCCGAGTGCTCTTCGCTTTCCACCTTCTCGGCACTCACAGGCACCTTAATGTAAAGCGCCCACACCACCTCAGCCCAGCCTTGTCCTCAGGGAGCACTCCGAGTTTCCAGGCAGGCCGTGAGAAGGTCTCCCAGAGGAGAAGGTGAAAGAAGCCACCCTACCTGGCTGTCAGACACCTTCCTGGACTTCTGCTCCACTTGGTCCTTTTCCTCCTGGAACCCGAGTTGCGTTTCTACTTTATCTGTAGCAACAGCAAAGCAAGGAAGCTGTTGACAGGGGCCGCAGAGGGCCACGCACACTGCCAGGGTAGGCAGATGCCTGGAAAACCTTCGGGTGTCTTGGCCCACCTCCCTTCCCGAGCCAGACCAAGGCCACGATCCCCTGGAAGCCTGTAGGCACACCCACCTGCAAGGGCCGCAGGTCCCGTGTGCATGTGTGCTGGGCTGGCCGGGACAGGGGTGTTGGGATCTGAAGACACAATCTCGCTGGACTTCTTGCTCTCCAGGCCCTCAAGAATCAGATCTGGGGTGCTGTACTTCCCGTTGACGTGCTCAAACTCCTGGACCTGGGGCAGACGCACACCATCAAGTCAAACACAGCAGAGACATTTCCCACCCGGTCAAAAACAGATGTGCACTGAGCCTGGGAGACTCAGCAGGGGATCCCTGGTCAGAAGCATTCAGCAGCCAGTGAAACCCACAAGCCTCCAGAACCTACCTGAAATGGCAAATTTAAAATTTTACTCACCTACCTTCTTCCTTACTAGTGACATGACTCCTATCCGAGTCAGCACGTGCTGCCGTGACAGCCCTTCCCGGGGAACGCCATCCGCAAAGGTCTCGGCACCGTCTGCCCCAGGTTCACACAAATGTCTCATGAAGAGAGACACGTACGCCCTGGGGAAGGAAAGCCAGACCTCAGTCCAGCTTGGCCCACGGGCTCCGCGCTGAGCCAAGCACCCACGCCGTCTGCTTTCACCCGTGGGCCAGGGCAGAGTCTCACGTCCAGGCTAAGATTTACCCTATCATAAATGAGAACGATAGCAGCCCCCTCAAATGAAACAGGCATTGCCTCCCCAAAAAGAAACCTCGGTGGGGGTGTGCAGGCACTTGGGCTGCTGCTGCACAGCTGCCTTTGTCACGGCACAGCTGCCACCTCGCCCTGGAAAGCCCGACAGAGGTGGTGACGTGGGAAGACAACGGGGGGGATCAGAGTTCATCCTGAACATGTGAGCTGTGTTCACCACAATCAACCAAAGCCCAGGACAGACCTTGCCCTAACTGCTCGGGACACCCCATACCTGAACTCCTTCTCACTCTTCCCTCGCAGATCCCGGACCAGCCAGTGGGAGTTGAAGGCGTCCTGGGGCGGCATGCCCCAGCGCATGATGGCGTTCAGGAAAGCCTTGCGCTGGCGGGCGTTGAAACCGAGAACCTGCAGGGAGCGAAGGTGTTGCCGGGATCACTACGCAGCCTCGGAAGCGTGTGGCATCTTGGAGCCTCGCGGCTGTTACAGGCGTGCTGGACCAGGACTATCAGCACAGAGGAGTCCAGCCCGCGCGCCCAGGGCAGTCCTGGCACAACTGCATCAGACGAGCTCTGGCTGAGGCTGACGCTCACCTCGATATTCCCCCCAACTCTTGCCAGCAAAGGAGGGAGAGGCTTGTCCCGGTCACTCTTCAGCTGTCTCCGGGATTGTCTTCTGCCACCTAGAGTGAAGCAGCCGCGGTGACGGATGGGCCCAGCCAGGGAGGAAGGGTGGCTGAAGGGCTCACACGGGAGGCTCTGTGCCCCAACCCTCCTGCACTCCTGACGGGAGCAGAACCCGGGCAGAGCGGCAGCCCAGGCTGCAGAGTCCCTTCCACCCATCCCACCGGCCTCCCTGAGCCAGGGCACTCTTCCACCCTTACTGGGCAAGGGGGTACCATGCCTGCTCCTCCTGCAGTCCCCATCCTTCCACTGTGAGGACCAGAGCACGGTCCTGCAGCCGGCCATGAAGGAAACAGCCAGTTGCCGTGCCTGCCCCAGGAATCTCCTCACCTGGCAGGCAAGTGGGGATACCTCCCCCGGAACGGCGGCCCAGAAGCACACCAGGCCCTCCAGCCCAGATGGTTCTGCTACACCCGAGTGCCAGGGACACCCCACAGAGCAAAATCTCGCAGAGTATCAAACGCATTAACTCACTCTGACCTTCTGGCCTCTCTTCAAAGTCTTCATCCTCATCCTCAGAGCCAATGGAGTACTCTGACTGGTTGTCAGAGAGCTCATCCTGCCACTCTGCAGACCACAAGGGAGGCCAGGTTAGAAGAGTGCCCGAGCAGTGGGACCTTGCCCGGGAGGGACATGCAGGACAGGCAAGAGCCTGCCCACAGGTACGACTGGTGTCCACTGCCAGGCAGTGAGAGAGGAAGACACAAGCAGCAGGAAATCACATTCTCGGGTTTTCCAAAATGAGTATTCTCCTATATAGAAAAAAATCCAATTTGAAATATTTTGCCCACACACGTTTTTCCTCAACTCTTCTGGCAAAAACAGAGTTTACAGACCAAAAAAAATAAAAAGAAAAAAAATCTTTGACAAACTTCCATCCTGGTAAGTTTAGGAATCTGGGAAGTACAGCGCCACACAGTCTACCAAACTGCAGAGGAACGCCAAGCGACAACTCAGCCAATATGTCCATGAGGGAACTCGTTTGTGCAGCTTTCCAGAGCCAGCACGCAGGGCCAGCTGCCTGCCCCGAGCCCAGCCAGGAGCCGAGCGGCTGCAGCCGTACCTTGGTCCTCCTGCGAGGCGTCGTTGTAGTTGACCTGCTTGCGGATTCTCTTCCCTTTCCCCAAGTTCCTGGCCAGATCTTCCTGCTGCTGCTCATAATGGTGCCGCAGCAGCTTCTCCCAGTAGTCGGGGTCCACATTCTCCTCTTGCTTGATGATCTCACGTTCCACCTCCTCCTGCAAAGCAAGAGACGAGGCTGGAGATCGGGCAGCCACAGAGCTGCCTGCATCGCCCCGCTGCCTGTCCTCTAACGGCACTCCAGGGACAGAGGGAAGGCACTGAGCCACCGGCTGCAATTTGGCTCTGGGGTCTTTGCCCAAACGTACTGCCCTCAGTGCAAGGTTGTCATAAGGCCGAGACAACCTCCCACCCAGAATGAGCTCCTCCGAACACCGCCATCCATCCCGCCCTGCAGTGCCCACGCTCACGTCGAGGGAAAAACTACCGATCTGCAGAGACCTCCCAGAACAGCAGCCTACCATCGGCTGCATCAACACATGGGGGAAATAAGTCAGTCAGCTGCTGGGAAAACAAGTGACAGCAGTGCGGTACATAAGCAGCACCATGCCCGTTCCCAGTCTGCAGGGGAAGGGCCTTCAGGACAGAAGAAGGTGCCTACAGATGCTTTGGTCAAAATGAGGTCCTGTGCCAACAGGGACAGAGCCCGGCTTGCACCATGGGCTGCACAGGACAAAGACAACTGCGCTTCCTCTGCCTGCAGCCGGTCGCATCGGCCCCGGGACCCCCAGGTCTGGAACAATCTGCAGCAGTCACAGACAGAGCAGGGAGGAGTCCTGCCCCGCGCCGAAACACAAGAACAGGACAGGGAGCAGAAGAAACACAGAGGGACATACAAAGAGGTGCGATTGTAAGACATGATACTGATCACATTACCACACCATCCTCTTCTCTGACAACATACTGGGCCACTTTAAAGGAGCTGAGATACTCGTTCATGTTCTGCAGCTCCGTGTCATCAGTCGCGTCCTGATTCCGGTCCAGAAGCTTAGAGATGGCAGCATCATCGTAGTGGATCACACTGCTGTCATCCACGTCCTTATTGTCACCTGGAGAGCAAAGCGAGAGGAATGGAAGTGCAAATCACCGTGCCGGAGGCATCCTGCTCCCAGAGCCAGGCGAGCTCAGGGTGGGTGCAGGGCCAGGGAGGGGGACAGGTCTCCCCAGCAAGGAGGGCTACATACCTGGTGGGGTGCCACCGTGCTTTTTTTTCATGCTGGGAGTCACTGCACCCCCTTTGGTTGACAGCGTGTCAGAGAAAGGGGTGACAGCATCTGGCATGGTGATCCGCTGTCCCTGAGACACCATGCCTGTGGGCGTAAGAACAGGAGAATGAGCCCCAGCAGCTCAGACAGGGCCCCCCCTCACACAGAGCATCCCCAGCACCTTCCCGACTTCACCTTCCACATCATCCTTGAAGAGCTCTTCTGTCCCAAACTTGAGGATGTCATCCAGCTCTTGCTTGGTCATGGAGCCCGACTTGGAGCCGAGCCCTGGGCGGACCACCAGGTGGGTGAGCATCATCTTCCTTTTGGCCACCTGGGTGATGCGCTCTTCAACGGAGGCTCTGGTCACAAAGCGGTAGATCATCACCTTCTTGTTCTGCCCGATACGGTGAGCTCTGCTGAATGCCTGTGGGCAGAGAATGAAGCTGTTGGAGGCAGCACTGTGCCGTGCCAGCTGAGAAGTCCGGGTTTCTCACCCCTCCAGTCTGCACAAAGGCACCGCGAGGGCAAGGCTGAACTCAGCATTCAGGCTGCTACAGGGTGGTGGAGCGAGAGGGGCTCCTCAGACGCACTGGCCCCCTCCACTGACAGCAGGCAAGCCAGCTGCCCCATGCAGGCTCCTAACTGAAGGGTCTGAAGGCAGGCAGCAAGGACATGCTCCCCTAGCAACCCCCCAGCTGCAGATTCACCGGGGCTGCGCTGCTCCTTCACCGCCCTGCACCAGCCCATCCTCTTGCCTATGACCCAGGGAAAGGAAACACTGGCACAAATGGATGGCAACAGCAGGCGTAGCTTTGGAGAAGAGCTTCTCCTGGCCAGGGAACACAGGAGCAATATGCATTTCTCTTCACTTTTCCATTATTTTCAGAGGCATTGGCTGCTCGCCCACTCCAGCTGCCATTTCCCCTTGGCAGTCAGTCCTTAGCCAGAGTCTGCCCTGGGCTTTTGGAAACGCAAGTGGAAGCTCCCCAAAAGAGGAGAAGACACCGGTTGTGAATAAGCAGCAGGAGAAAGCAAGAAACCCGCAGAACAGAGCCAGTTTTACATGCCCAGTCTCTCCTGTGCCACAGACAGGCCATGGAGAGGCGGGTGGAGGCAGGAAGGGGGCGGCTGAGCAGAAACGCGCCCCACAAATACAGCAGAAAGAGTCGGCACCTCTCGAGAGAAGAGACTGACCCTGTGCGGGTGTGCAAACAGAGGGCCGAGACAGAGAGGTACTTACTATACGGGAAGGAAAAGGAAAAGTCAGAAACCTGGATGTCATTGTGGGGATTCCAGTCAGAATCATAAATAATGACTGTGTCGGCCGTAGCAAGGTTTATGCCCAGACCGCCGGCGCGGGTAGAGAGGAGAAAGCAGAACTGCTGAGCACCAGGAGCTGAGAAAGACAAACCCACAGGTGGCAAACGGTGAGACAGAAAGCAGCGTGGCTTACGTGGAAAGCACAGTACCACGCTTTAGGGATAGAACAGTGGAAACCATCGGTCTAAGCCAACAAGCAACAGGCAGGGAAGACAAGGAGTGAAAATACATCATTCGCTGGGAACTGGTCACTGGAGAAAATGCAGCTCCAGAGCCAAAGGGGAAGCTCTGACATCTACTGAGGCCTTGAAGGGAAACGCAGGAGTCCCTCAAACTAAGCAGCCTGCCATTGGCACGCTCAGGGTTCATTGCGGGACACAACTCAAGGGCTTAACGACGCGGTACGAGCAGCTCACGCTGTGCCTCAGTAAGATGGATCTGCCAGCGCAGCACAACCGATGCACAGACAACCCCTCGCTGCTGCAAATCCACCCCACGCCCTCTCCTCGGCAAGGCAGAAACGTGAGTACCGTTAAACCTGTCTATGGCCTCCTGGCGCAGACCGCCGGTGATGCCCCCGTCTATCCGCTCGTACTTGTAGCCTTCGTACTCCAGGAAATCCTCCAGCAAGTCCAGCATCTTCGTCATCTGCAGGGCAAGGTGACCCTGGTACCATCGGCTCTGTGTGGCCGTGCTCCCCAGCTCCCCCGTGCCCCCAGGGACCTGCCCTGCCCCAGCCGGGCCCGTGCCCGCAGCCCAGAGGCCATGGTGGTGGCGGTACCACCAACAGCAGAGTACGGCCAGAGGAGAGACACTTGCATCTCCTCTTCTACAGACAGCTTTACCAGCACAAGGGAATCGTGTCTGAACAGCGCTCCCGGAAGGGGAGCACTATTACTATTATCTCCTATTTTTCCATAGATAAAAAAGAGGTTTTAAACATTACGGGCACTCCCTCAGGACAGAGCTGGGACACAGTCCATCCATCTTGACTGCTACAGCTGCCACACTATCTGGGGGATAAGCTGTCACCAGCTCTTCCACCTATCTCTATCTGTTCCTAGCACAAAATTCTCATACAGAAAAAAACAAATCCTTTAAAAATATATTTATTATTAATCCTTCCCTACACTCACTTGGGAGAAGATCAGAACTCTGTGACCCCCATCCCGCAACTTCTTCAGCATCTTTTGGAGCAGCATCAGTTTCCCAGAAGATTTGACCAAAGAATTGCCATCATAGGATCCATTGGGCAGCACGGGGGCCTCCTGCGAAGGCATCCTGGTTAGCTTCTTCAAGGACAACGCTCATTAACTTCACAGAGAAATTCACATGCATTTCAAAGACAAAATCTTTGTGTGAAACCACTCTCATGAAAACCCGCAGCACTAACCAAAGCAAGATCATGGAAACAGCCCCCACCGACAGCTTACACACAATATTCTGAGAAATGTCTCCACGGTGCAAATACAGGTGACGTACCACCGCCGCCACAGGAAAGAGGTACGGGTGATTACAGCACTTCTTCAGGTCCATCATGATGTTGAGCAGCGAGACCTGGTTCCCACCACCCTTCGAATTCAGGGCTTCAAAATTCCTCGTCAGTATGAATTTGTAGTACTTCCTGCAGGAACAGGGATGGGACAGACACCCGTGTTAATTCAGCCAGATGCGGGACTGGCAGAAACAGGACAGGAGCGAATTAAACACCACATGCTTCACTGGAGCTTCAAAAGAGCCATTTGGATGTCTTTAAAAGTGACGGTTCAGTACCCTCAGCCTGCGGCTGGGTTTATTCAATTGCTCTGTGGACATCACAGCCCCTGTAAGTGGGATGGACCTGGGGGTAGAGCAGCCAGGAACGCTCCACGCTGCTGGGTATAAACCGAGCTTTGCCCTGTCGTGCTGGGAAGAAGCGATGCACCCTTCCCTGCAAGTCCCCCAATCTCAGCAAAAGACGCCGCTGAAGCTGAGCAAGTCAGCCCAAAACAAACGGAGCTGAGCAAGCACCCCCTAGGGCAGCAGTGATGCTCCAGACTGACGCCAGGGAAGCTGGCAGCACAGGCTGGGGCCCCGCTGCCGAGAACAGGAGACGGGGGTTCAGTCTCAGTGTTTTCTCTGCACCTCCCAGAACCATAGCAGAGCCATGCCGACAGGCTGCCAGCATCAACCGCTTCCCGCTGAGCAGCCAGGGCTGCACGGAGCCCAATTTAACCAGGCTGAACGCACTCCCCGGTGAGACAGAAAGCGCTCCAGCCGTTCCCGCAGCAGGCCTGAGGACAGCGGGGTCTCTCTGACCTGTCGAACCCCACTGACGCCCCGCCGTGCTGCGGATGAGGCGGGGTGAGGGAAGCCAGTCACCCTGGAGAAGCAGCACGGGAATTACTTACTTCTGCATCTGGCTCAGCTCCACTCTCACAATCAGCTCCGTCTTGGCCGGCATGTTCTTGAACACGTCTGCCTTGAGCCGCCGCAGCATGTGGGGACCCAGCAGATCATGGAGCTTTTTGATTTGGTCCTCCTTGGAGATGTCTGCAAACTCCTCCAGGAAGCCCTCCAAGTTACTGTGAAAGCAGCCAGAAACACACAGCGCTGAGCAATAATGGGACACGCAAGAGCAAAGATAGCTGTTTCTTTATGACCTAAAAACAAGGGCAGAGCTCATGATATACAATGAGATAACACTCCCGTGCCTGTATCCAAGCAGAGCGAATGGCAGACCAAGGAGCCGCAGTGATGGCTGAGGGGAAATTCACACTAAATGCACTAAGAAGAGGTCTGAACAAGCTCCCCAAAGTACCTCCGTCTCCTCAGAGAGAGGGAAGAGAAGGCAGGTTTCAGATCCTCGCTCACAAATCCCCTGACCAATAGCAAGGCAATAGCTACCCATAGGACTCAAAAAGTAGTAGTCCATGGGAAGAAATCTGGGGTTACGTAAAATGTGCATGTAGCTGCTATGACAAACCACGGGGGCGATGCGCTTCGCCATCTGCCTGCCGGTGCAGATCAGTGACATTGGCACACCAGTAACTGGATGTGGGCACCCCCACACAGACAGCAGCCCCGAGAAACTGGAAAACCTCTGCTGAGCCACCCCGATGGCTGTAAGAGACCAGGTCCCGGCTGCTCTCCCTTTTTGAAGGGGGAAACTAGTGCAACTTACTTAAACCTTTCAGGAGTCAGGAAATTGAGCAGGTGGAAGAGTTCTTCCAGGTTGTTCTGGAGCGGAGTCCCAGTGAGCAGCAGCTTGTAATCAATCTTGTAGCTATTTAGTACTCTAAAGAACTGGGAAAAGAAATGAGGTTAGGTGAAAAGAGCTCAGAGGAGCCGATCAGTCATCCGAGGACTGCAGATTGCGCACACAGAGACTCAGCAGTGACCCCTCCCCCCCGCCGGGCACGCAGAGCAGACCGCAGCTTGCACGTCCTGCTCCGAGCCATCCCCATCGGGCACAGGCAGCAATCCTGAATGTCCTTGGGTCACACCACCTGCCTCCTCCTGCGCTGGGGATCGTGTGAAGGTCCCAGGGGCCAGAGAGTGCACTTAGCCTCAGGTAAAGGGGAGAGGAAGGAGAGGGATCGGTTCCTTTCCATGACAGCCCATCCAAGGACTGTCAGGCTGCCAGGCAGGCAGCCAGGCTGACACCTCTTCCACTACTGAAGGACTTTTAATGCCAGAGGATGTCAAAGAGGGCCCCAGGCAGAGCCTGTGAGAGGTGAGGACATCTTTCTTCCCCCAGGGAGGAAAGCATGGAGCAGCAGACCACCAGTGCTGGGGTGTCCTAGTTTTGTGGCACCAGCTATACCACAAAAATCTCCCACAAACGTCTGCTACCTACTTTGGACTGGTTGTTCTTCAGCCTGTGCGCTTCATCCACCACCAAACAGGCCCACTCTATGGAGCCCAGCACCGCCTGGTCAATAGTGATCAGCTCATAGGAGGTGAGCAGGACATGGAACTTGATCTGGGCTTCCTTCTGGAGGGGCAGAGGGAGAGAAAAGCCAGGATAAGAGAGCAGGGAATGGGATGGCCTTGACCTTTGCTGCTGCTGTACATGACCCAAGGAAAAAAGGGGGGGGATGCACACACTGCACTGCACAGCGCCAGCAGCAGGGCTGAGGCACGAGTCGTGCCAGCAGAAAAATCTATACCTATCTGAACGTTAGAACCAAGTAGGGGACTACAGAAACAGAAAAGGGTCTGGCAGAAATCTCTAAAGCTCTTTAAAAGTAGGGCACAGACTTAGCTCCCACCTTCATCCGGAAGACCTTCTTTCCACTCCGGATGGCGTTGTCTTCAAAAGAAAACTCATTTTCCCGGATGACCGACCGGCTTTCTTTGTCCCCGGTGTAGGTCACGACATAGAAGTCAGGTGCCCACATCTCAAACTCGCGCTCCCAGTTGATGATGGTGGAGAGAGGGGCGCTGACCAGATACGGCCCTTTTGAGTGGCCCTGCTCAGGGAGACAAAGTCCAAGGTGTTCATGCCACACCAAGCAGCATGCAGCCACCTCGGGCACTGCTGGATGCTCCACTCACCTCCTTGTACAGGGAATACAAGAACACAATAGTCTGCACAGTCTTCCCCAGCCCCATCTCATCAGCCAGGATTGTGTCTGTCCCTTGGGCCCAGGAAAATCTCAGCCAGTTGAGCCCTTCCAGCTGGTAGGGATGAAGCGTGCCTCCCGTGGCGTCGATGTACCACGGCTGCTTGTCAAACTTCACTGTAGGCTGAAAAGAGAGAGACACAACATGAGAACCAACTTCCCCTCCTTTCTCTGTGGCCAAGCACGTCCCTCTTTAGCCTTGTGACACAGAACAGCCCCAAAAGGGATGTAAACATGGTGCCCAGCCCAGCACCCAGGCTCCTTACAGCAAAGCCACTCCAGAGCCTTGAATGAAAAAAACAGGAAGGTACTAGAGGAGAAAAATGTAACAGGATGGGGGGCAGACAGACCTCCCTCTCTCTGGGCTTACGCACCGCTGCACTGCCCCCACCATTCCTACTCACATCCACGAGAGGTGTTTCTGGAGGCTTTTCCAGCTTCTCCTCTTTCAGCTTTTTCCCTTTCTTATTCAGCTTCTTCAGAGGGCGTGTGTCCTCCCCCAGCATCAGCTCCCTGCAACAGCCAGTGCGCATCAGGAAAAGGCAGGCAGGCATTCCCCTCCCAGTCCCCAAGCCGAGGGACAGAAATGCCTCTCAAACTCCACTGCCTTTTCCCCACAGGAGCTTTTCTGGCCCAGTTAGCACGGGCACTCATGGAGTGTTAATTTTCCTCTCCCAGCAGTCCACGCAACATCATTCAAAATGAAGAATAGCAATCTAAGCAGAGTACTGTGGTTTCCCCCCAAAACAGACAGGCAGCAACACCACGCAGCCGCCCTGAAGCTCAGTGAGACCATGAATATTGTGGCACTATAATCACAGGGGAAGGGGAGCACAGGCTGGAAACCAGCAGGTAGGTGGGGTTTCCCAGCAGCTCTGAAATGGCATTTCAGGAGGGACAGCTTTCCAAAAGTGCTAGGACACTGCTCTCTGAAGAGACGCCCCTGCGAGCGGTGTCAGTATGTTCAAAAGGGGACACCTACAAGTCCCCGGTCTCCCCGAATGCCTGCGCAGGCTGCCCCAGCTCTGCCTGGCTCTCCCAGGCTGCAGCAGCCCAGCTGCGGTCCCGCCACTCGGCTGGCTCGTACCTGTGGTTCCAGTAGAGGTGTTTGAGGTTTTCATAGTATGGGATGTCTATCTCATCGATCTCCCAGGTGCACTGGTCATACGGCAAGTCTTTCCACTTGATCAGGTAATGGATATCTCCCTTTTTATCAAAGCTGTAACATAGGGCACAAAAAGCCTATCAGTGAAATGACACTGGACGCCCCGGAGGCAGCCGGCCATAAGCTGCTTCCACGAACCTGGGTGCTTCATCCTCTCCTTGTACCTACAGAGCACTACATCCAAGCAGAGGTAGAAAAACACAAAGAAAGTACTGACACTTTCCAGCAGAAATGCCTACTAATCTGCTCTGTGTGTTAAATCATTAAGCTTTAAAGGCTGCTTTTACATTCCCTGAACAATCTCGCTTTCCTGTTTTACCAGGACTGGATGAATACCAGTGTTCACTCTCTTTCTCCTGCAGCATTCGCTGCCCTATGAAGTTTTGCTTACACTGAAAAATGAACAAACACACTACCGAGTCTGATTATATGCCTATGGGGAAAAAGCCCTTGCCTTATTAGCAGACAATGTAAAGCTCACATGAAAATTAGCCAGGCAGCTTGCTTTACTTTCCACCAAGCAGCCTTCAAGCGGAGTTGCCACTTGAAACTTCAAGTTGCCACAGGAAACACAGAAATTCAACAAAAAGCTGTCTCTAGCTGCTCAACGCAGAAAAAAACACCTGCATGGCACATTTCACATGCAGGCGATTTCTTCCACAGAAAAGAAACGCAAATGTCGAGGCTTTGTAAGGGAGTCAGGCACCTGCTCAAACTCCTCTCCTTGGGCACCGTCCCTATCAGCATCAGGAGAGGTAAGCGGGAATAACGTACCCCTCAGGTATGTGTAATGCACACATCGCTGCTGGTGCCTCACCTTTGAGATGAGTGCAGAGGGGCCGTGTGGTTTCTGAGAAGAACAAATGACCTACACGGAAATGTGCTGCTGTTCCAAAGCAGTTTAGGTGAGCAGCTGCAGCCGCAGGGCACAATCAATGGAAGCGAGACCCATCACCGTGTTGCAGCAGAAATTTACGGAATGATTAGGCTGTAACAGGGACCCAAACAATACATCGGGGAAGAGCGCAACAGCTCTGTGCATCCACCTTTGGGAAAATTTACCATAACTATTTTCAAGGTGCAACGTATCAGAAATTAAAACAAGGCATTGATTCAATTTTGGCCTTGGCTTCACCTCAGGAGCAAACCTCCAAGGCAACAGAGACTCTGAAACAAACCACCAGCTGAAATTCCACCAGCCTGAAATTTTGGCTTTGCAGAAGGAGGGCAAGAATTTCCCACCCCGGGAGGGGAGAACTCAGCCGAGCACAGAAATCCTGCAGCAGGCAGTCCCAGAGGCTCAGCTAACCACATAACCCGTCAGTGTGAGAGTTGCACAAGGGAAAACCCGCAGAGAGCACAGACCCGCCGCTCAAAGCTTCAGCTGCAGAACTCGCAGGGGTCCCGGGGAGCGCAGTGGGGCTCACCCTCGCCGTTTTGCTCCCTGGCATGCAATGGCACTGATCAGCGCCAGCACTACCATGGGCTCAGGCCCCCCGCACGCACCTTTCCGTGGCCTGTTCACATGCCCCCCGCTACGCAGCTCCTCACCTGTGGTTCAGGATGCGGTGGATCATCATCCACTCGGGCTTGATGCCGTAGCGGTAGAACCGCTCCTCCATCTTGGCGTACTGCGGGTCTTTGTTCTTCCGCTTCTCCCTCTGGCTGTCCTCGTCCCCAGAGCCGTAGTCAAAGGCTGGCGGCTCATCCATGTCATTCTTCCGTTGGTAGTTGCGGTACATCACGGTGTGGTAGAGCTCCAGCTGCGGCAAGAGGGACCCGCGGTCAGCCTGCGGGCAGTGCGGCAGTGGGCTGGGCAGGGGCATGCAGCTACCCCACTGGCTCACCTGCAGCTCCTTCACCCAGGAGCAGTGCCAGTAGGAAAGGCCTGCCCACTTCACGAAGAACTCGCGCTCCGGGATCCCCTCCAGCACCTTCGGCGGGGGGAGAGGCAGCTCTGCATCCGGGGCAGGCAGCACGGGCGGGAGCGGGGCAGCCGGCGGCTCTTTCCAGGCCCAGTGCAGGATGCGTTGGACTTTGCCCTTCAAGGGAGGGCACTGGGGATAAAAAAGCAAACAGGCAAGAGCACAGAGTTTAAGGTGAGCCGCTGTCAGGGGCAGCGGGAAGCAGCGCAGACCTGGAGGGCAGAAGGGGTCTCGCAACACCAAGCTGACAGCAGCCGTCCAGAAGCAGCAGGGAGAGCACGGGCAGGGCTCCGGAGAGCGCGCCAGCACAGCCCGTGCCAAAAGCTGCTGCCAGAGGGAAAGCCCAGGGCAGAGAGTGACTGTGGATTCACCCCTGGACACAGGGAGCCAAGCGTGGCAAACTGGGTGACCTGAATGGTCCCAGTCCCTGCCTGCATCTTTGTCACCCTGCCAAGACCACCACCACCCCAGGCACAAGCAAAGCGCTGCCCAGGTCACGGGCAGAGTCGCTCCTTCACTATTTCTAACGGGGCAGACAGAAAGGAGGCGGTGAGGGTGCGTGGGTCAGGCAGAGGCTGGCCAATGCAGGCATGCCCGAGAAGTGTCCATGACACTGCTGCATCCCCTGCGGGGACAGGCCTTGCCACCAGGCAAGAAAGGTCCCTCTACACAGGCCATGCATCAAATGGGGCTTGACATCCCATCTACAAACCAGCAGAGAAGCTGCCAGCCAGCAATCCCCATGGGGAGACCGTGCAGGCAGCAGAGCCATCCAGGGCTCTCGACTGCATGCGACCGGCAGCAATGCCTCTCCAGGGAGGGGGTTTGTGGCAGAGCGCAGGATGCCAGCCCTGCGGCAGGCCACGCGGAGAGGGTACAAGGGGCAGCAGTGTCTGGGAGACCTGCTCCCAGGCCGGACAGGGGCGGGAGCAGGGACAGGGTGAGGAATGCTGGTAACACTCACTGTACAGCGAGGGCAGAGCCATTCACCGTTTGGTATTTCTGGCAGTGGCGGATTCAGGCAGTGGAGGTGGTAGGAGGATGGACAGGTGTCGCAGCACAGAAGCTCCCCTCCATCCTTACAGACCCGGCAGAACTCCATGTGGTCGTCCTCCTCCTCCTCACCGCCTTCCTCTTCCTCCTCCTCCTCCTCCTTCGGCTCCCACTGGATGCCCTCCTTCTCCTGGTGAAGCACAGCCAGCGTAACGCTGAGGGTTTCCGCCAGCTGCCCACCCGTACCCACAGGGCCCCGACCCCACTCACGCAGTGGGGGCAGCTCCACTTGCCCTCGGGAGCCTTCTCCAGCTCGGGGTCCAGGCAGACAAGGTGGTAGGCACGAGGACAGGTGTCGCACAGGATGATCTCCCCTCCTTGCTGGCACACCTCGCAGTAGTCCTGGTGGTCTGTCTCGTACCCGTCCCCTTCTTCGACTGCAAGCAAGGGACAGACATACAGTCAGAGGGACGGCAGAGCTGCCTGCTCGCCCAGGAGGGAACACGCCACTTGCTCCTCTACAATACAGTTAAGGAAATAAGGAAAGCATTTCGCCTCAGACCCCTCCTGTTACATCCCCCTACCTCTCTGTCCCTCAGCACCACAGTTCATCTTTGCACACAGCATCATCTCACCTCTGTCTCTCTTTCTCTCTCCACACTGTATCATCCTTTGGTTCCTTCAGGCTCTCAATGGAGAATGCCAGAACCTGGAGAGGTTGCAAGGGAGGCCAGTCAGAGAAACCTCCCCGGGTACCAGCGCCACCAACTGCAAACGCACCATGCAAGGGTGACACGGCCGAGGAGGAGGACTCCTCTCCTGGGACTACTCTGCTCTTCCTGGGTGCTCACTGGCACAGAGGCAGGAGCGCTCTCAACTCAGAGAGGATGAGAAGAGGAAGGGAGGGACAAGGCCTTGCAAGCACCGGAACAGCTTGTCTCAATGCTCAGCTCTGCCACAAACTCCTGGCGCAGACCTCCGACCTTCTGCTCCTCCAGCACAGGGCAGGAGCTGCCCAGCTCCGGCACGAGGGCCCTCATACAGCAACAAGCCAGGAAAAGAAGCAATGCCCTTCACACACGAGACATGGAGCCAGTCGGCCAACCCTACCTTGTCAACCAACAGGGAGGCTGGCCAGCATCACGCCCTAACTGTCCCCCAGCCCAGAAGCCACCCTTCCATTTCTCAGAAGGAAAACCCATTGGCAAAGCTAAAAAGCCAAAGGACGCCCCTGGATCTGAAGCATCTCATCCCAAACAAGGACACAAGGTGGAAAGGCAGTACACATCCTGCAGCGGCACAGGAGGCAAAGACGGCGTGGGAAGCCAGGCAGGCTGGCGGTCCCCATCGTCACTCGGAGCCGGAGCAGGGCTTGGGGCAGTTCTGCACAGAGGCACTGCTCTCAACGGCAGTGCAGGGATGGAGGTGCCATCACGCCGAATGCACCTGCAGCCCTCCAAGAGGGAAGGAATGAAAGAATATGCACACAAATGTGGCCACACAGCTGCTGGGAGACCCTGACAGATGCAGTTCATGTGCCTCCCTCTTCCTACTTGCTGTCACAGATCTACCACAGATCTACCACCTGCCCACTGCCTGATTGCACACCTCACGCAAANCTCACGCAAACAAAAAGTCCCTTGTCTTAACGCTTTCTCACCTGCAGCCTGCCCCACTCCGCTGGGAGCTTGCCACAAGCCACGTCTCTCCAGGGACTGCTCCCCAGAAAATCACTTCCCCAGGAGCCCCACAGACTCTGGAACTTTGCTGCTAGAGAATAAACACTGGCGGGATCACACGTGCCAGCTGCCCACGCTACCCGTGACGCAGCCCGGTGCCCAAAGCACAGACAGGGTCCTGGGGCGGGTGGGGGGCTGAGCGGCCCTGGGTGCTGAGGCTGTGAGCAGGCAGCGAGACGGGCAGGCAGGCTTTGCGAGCCGCAGCACTGCGGCAGGGCAGAGCACCGCGACCACGGCTCTCCCGAGGCAACTACAAGTGGTGACACGGAGCTGGCTCAGGGGCAGAGGGGCCCCAAGCGGTGGCTGATAGCTGGAGAGAAGCCTGGAGGGAAAGCTGACTGCGCAGAAAAGCCCTGCCGCCGGGGGGCTCCGCCGCCACCAGCACTGGGGGGGTGAGCCAGTGCCCCGCGGCGGGATCCGCTTGCTGCTTTCTTGCAGGCACGAGCCCACCAGCAGCAGGGCCTGGACACCAAGAAAGCACCTCGCACTCCACACACAGACAAGCACAAGCACATCCTCTGCCCCCGAGCCAGCGCCAGGCACAGCCTGGAGCTGCCAAGGCCAGGAAAGCACCATCTGAAGAGGGAAATCCAAACAGAACAGGAACAGAGTACAAAGGATGGCCTACTCCTCTTTTTCTTTCTCCTCCTCTTCCCTCTCTTCCCCAGGCCAGCCGAGCACTCGGAGCGCACTGAGGAGCTGTTGATGCTGGCACTGTCAAAGTCGGATTCCTCCCGTTCCTCCTCTTCGCTCTGCAGAGGGGAAAACCAAAGCACACACAGTCCAAGTGCCAGCATCCCAGCCATCACTCCCAGAGAACATCGCTCTGCAGCAGAACGAACCCCCAGAGACCCACATAAACCCATGTGAGACCATCAACCAGTGGCTGAGCTCCTCGCAGCGCCCTGCTTTCCACATGAACCGATTAGCCAGAGCAGCACCGATGGTGGCAGGGCGCGCACGGTCCTGGCACGGACAGGCAGGGTTCACAGGAGTGTGTCACCAGGCGTTAGGAAGCAGGGAAATCTCCTCTATCAGATCGATGTCCCAATCAATCAGTGTAGATCTGGACTATCACCAGAGCCTCAGGCAATCGCCTTGCACTGCTCAGCACAGGGACAGGCTGTCCATTTCACAGCACCATCAATGTGCAGTTACTGAGCAGATCTCGGCGCATACTTAAAACACACAAATCAGTGTGGCAGGTCCCTGCTCGGCCTCCCTGACAAGAGGTGGGCGCTGGGTTTCCCCTGCAGCCTGCCGTCCCCGCTAGCACAGAGTGCAGGGATATCGCACGGCGCAGCTGGGCAGGCACGCCAGGCAAGGCTCAGCACCTCGCAGGCATCAGCCAGCTGCAAGAGCCCGCTGCTGTGACAACATTATCCTGGGTGCAGACACCCGAAACAGAGACGCATTGGGGGACAACCCCCTACTCCCACTCCTGTGCGGGCAAGGGCCCCCTTCTCCACTGACTGGCAGAACTTTGCTCCCTCTCTCTCTTGACACCCGCTTCAGCTTGTGTCAGCCTGTTTGTGTGCGTGCATGTAGGCATTCAGGCTTGACCTTCCTTATAACACGAAAGGAGTTGAACAGACCCAGCATTCAACAGCATCAAAACATAGCAACACGTCTGAATTCTTATTCTGGACACTTATGCATGCAAATCCCCGATTTGCACACTATTAATCGGGTGCTTAGCGCGCCAGCTGCAGCAGCAAGCCCAAGCTCTTTGTAACTTTCAGAAACACAAGTGCGCAGATCTAGAGTGCACCCAGAGACAGAGTGAATTTTGCGCAATGTGTGATTGAAAAAATGCAGCAGTGGGTGTGTCCTGGTTTCAGCTGTGATAGAGTTAATTATCTTCCCAGTGCTGTGTTTTGGATTTAGTATGAGAATAATGACAACACATATTGTCTTAGTTGTTGCTAAGTAATGCTTATATTAAGTCAAGGACTTTTTCAGCTTCCCACAGAAACTGAGAGGGAGCACAGACAGGACAGGCCGGCCAAAGGAATGTTCCATACCACAGCCACGTGCTCAGTGTATAACTGGGGGTTGGCCGGGGGCAGGGATCCGTGCTCACTGCCTGGGACGGGCTGGGCAACCAATCATCGAGCGATGAGAAGTTGTACTGCACCACTTTTTTGTTGTTTATTCTTTTACCATTATTATTATTATTTTCTCCTCCTTTACTGTTCTATTAAACTGTCTTTATCTCAACCCATTAGGGGTTTTTTTTGCCTTTCTCTCCCTCTTCTCCCTATCCTACTGGGGGAAGGGGAGGAGTGAGTGAACGGTTGCGTGGTCCTAGTTGCCGGCTAGGGTTAAACCACAATGGAGCAGCTGCCTCAGATTGCTCCTTTCACTTCAGTCGCTGAGGCACAAAGGTATTTACAACTTGTCATGTGAACTAAACCTAGAGACTCAGTGAGCTCCAATAAGGGTGAACTAATGGGATTTTGATCAATAATATTATCAAGATCTACAAGAGTTCCACCCCTATTCAATAGTTATTTAGGAGATTTATTCTTTGAAATGCTCTGCTGTTCTTTAAAACGCGCCCGATATTCATGTGCTTGACAAGAGCACAGCACACAAACTGCAGTAGAGCCCTGTTACCGTGCTCTTACTGGGAAGCTCTGGTACCTCTGGGCTATGCTGCGGGAGCACAGATGCCCGGAGGCAGGCTATGCTAACGTAATTAGAGCATTTGATAATTCTCTTTGACGTACAGTTCAGCTGGAGTGCAAGCCCTGAAGAATTCCTTTGCAAATGAAATCTGAAATGATGGCATTACCAACCTAATCACTGAAAGTAAATGTGGTTATACGATTTTAGCAGAAATCACGCTCAGACACGACACCTTTACAAATCTGAGCCTGGACACAGCTCCCTATCAAAATGATGAACACGCTGATCGGCAACTGGTGACTCACAGAGGGGCATGAACAAGGCTGCGACACCCCTACATGAGGGGGCTTCTAGGGGAGGGCTTGTCCTGGAGTTTCCCTGCCGCGCCCCCCGCACCCAAGGCCCCGTACAGAAAAAGGCGGCGTGCACTTACAGAGGAGCCCTTTTTCCTTTTGCTGGGGATTCCTCCAAACCGGAATTTCAAGCCTGCCATCTTTTTTCCCTTCCCCTTTTTCTTCCCGTCTTTGGAGCCCTTGATTTTCTTCCGCACGCCTGGACCTGGAGAAACAGAAGACTTGTTTGGTACTCTACAAACAGCTGTCCTCCAAATCACCCCCCACCCCAACCCCAGGATTTACAGGGAAGATGAGAAAGCACTGAACCCTGGGGAGCAGGGCAGCGGTTAGCACTGTCCACAGAGCACGTCCTCTGGGGCAAAAGGCTGCAAGCACAGACCCAGTCTTGCAAAGAATCGGGGGAGGAAAGCCATGGGATCCAGGAGGGGGACCACAGCCCACAGGGCTGCAAATACCAAATAGGGACTCAGGGCTCTGCAAGGCGGGGAGAGAAGAGGCAGCCACAAAGGGGCAGGAACGCCGCGCTGAGCCCACCGCGCGAGAAGGCTGCCGCAAGCTGCACTCTTGGTCAGCCGCCAGCTCTGAGCCGCTTGTTCAAAACCTCTCGAGGCATCAGGAATTGATGACTGCACAAGTGGAGCAGCAACCTTCCCAAGGAGGAACATGGCACAAACAAAGGGAGATCCCTCCCTTTCCCACTACTGTCCAGCTTCTACAGTGTTTCCTACAGTCCCTTCCAAGCGCACGGAAAGCAGCACCAATCTGCCATCAGAAACAGGAAAACGTTGACAGCAAGAGACCCCTTTCAATACAAATCAGACTATTTCCAGAGGAGCCACTGCAGATTTATATGGTTGGCGCGCTCCTTGCAAAAGGACTTTGAAGACAGTCGCCTTTCACCCAGCTGCCAGAATAAATCCTTTTTTCTGAGAAAGGCCTGCAGCCTTACTGCCAGTGCCTTTCCATCACTGGACTCCTTGCCACCTCAGACACAAAGCACCCGGCTCAACTGCCAAATGGTGTATGTTCCTCTGGCCAGACCACACCTGCTTTGCCAACGCACCTCTGCCCTAACCTTGCTAACCTGCAAATCCTCTTCAGCTTGGACACCAGAGACTGAGGATACTGCTGGTTTCTGGAAGGGTTCACAACCCTGCAGAATCCCCCAGGAGAGAATATGGCACAGAAATACGTGGCCCAATCGCTTATTTAAGATATAAGAATGAAGTTGAGCATTAAGTGCCACAAACTGCCCAAAGTCCAGAGCCTGCCAGGGTGATGTCCCATGGTACACAATACACAGCCCCCTCTAGGACTGCTGCAAGGGAAACGGGAGCTGCAGACACACCTCTGGCACTACCTTTGCCTCCCCAGTTTGCTGAAGCATGTCTCCTGTGTGGAGATGCTTTGCCACTTTTTCCAGCCTGAAGATGCAGCTGGCTAGCTCTGCAGGCCCGGCAGGAGGGCTGTACACCGCCGGTGAGAGTAGTCCCTCTGCTCAGCCCACCGCAGTCAGCACCTACCCTTGCCCTCCTTGGTCTTAGCCTTCCTGATGATGGTGGGCATTGCAGACTGCTGGGGGCTGGCGGCAAGCGGCGGGGCAACGGTGACGGTCTCTACAGCTGCAGCAACAGCCGCTGCTGCCGCTGCTGCCGAGCTGCCCTTGAACGGGTTGTTGGCACTGAACTCTCGCCACTTGGCACCGAGCACGGTCATCATCTTGGACATGGGGATCTTGGGGTTCTTCTTGGCGATCAGAGGCCTGCAGGGCAGGGGAGAGGGAAAACCACACATTAACAGGAATGCTTCGCTGTGCCTGTGCTCCTGCTCACCATGTGCTGGTACTGCAGCGCAAGAAATGCCCCAGCAGTTCATGCCTCACAGCAGCCGGTTGCTGTGGCCCACTGTTAGCAGCTCCATTGGAAAAGCAGCAGAAACCAGAGCTTTCTTAAACAAGTAAATATACATAAAGGAGCACACTTAAACTTCCTCAGAGAATGCCTTTCCCTGAAATACTTGTGTTTTGAATGGCTCGCAGTACAAGCAAAAATTTGTTATTGTTACTCAATTTTTCTCATGAAACTTTCCAAATAAGCACACACAAAAAATAGGGGTTTGGAGGGAGGAGAGAGAACACTTCCACCGTTTTCCAGTCAATCCTGAAATTAAAATGAAGTCCTGAGGACCATTCCTAGTCAGGCAGGGAGAAGGAACAAGGAGTTGATGATGCAGAATTTACTTCACACCTTCACCCACTTGACTGAACAATGCCCAAATCTCAACCACCACACAAGGCCCCATCCAGACCTACAGCTTCCTACCTGAGGAACTGGCTGAAAGCCTTGTAATTAGTCAGAGTATGATAATCTTCTTCTGAGAAAACATAATCTACATCGTCCAGGCCCCACTCCTCCATCAGCTGGGCTGAGCTCTTGGGCTCCTGTAGATTTACAGAGAGACATCATTAACATAAATGACCACGGCTCAGCAGATGAACAGCGCAAGGATGGGTCTGTCATGTGCTCCATATCAAATGCTCTCCCTAGTCTGTGACATACAGGGGTTTGTTTCTGTGATTTACAAAACAGAGCATGCACAAGTGTTTAATAAACTAATGCTTCACACCCTTCCGAAACGCAAATTAACGTGGCACCATCCAAATGCTCCCTGTGCCATGTAATACAATGCAAAGCCTTGGCAGGTTTCACATCTCCGAGAAACTCAATTTCCCTCTGCACGTAAGATAAACAACAGGGAAACACCACCTTTCCTCTCCCAGTCGTTCACCTGCAATCTCTTCCACACCAAACCTAGGGCAAGCATCTCATGAAACCCCCAGGCCACCTTCTCTAAGCATAAGCTGCTCTGCCACTCTCTGTCCCCGTGTCCAGTGGACAGACGTGATAATCCTGTTACTGGCAGGATGTGGGCAGATAATTCAAGAAGGCAAGTTGCCTCAGACTGAGAAACTGCCGTTTGTCAGAATATCCAAGCTACCTGACTAGGCCTCCAACCTCAGAGTAAAACGCAGTGGTTTCATCACCATGAAAGGTACTGTGAGGACTTGTGAGCACACATCATGTGGCTAAATCAGTTAGCCCGCTGGAGACCTTTGCTTACGCTGCCGTGCTTTACACAAAGGGAACTTATCCACCAGCGCAAGGTGACTGGCCAGAAAACATGGCTTGGCTCTGAACGAGGTAACTCACAGGGATCGGGCCACACCCTGAGGTCTCATGCTCTAGCACCAGCTCAGGGTAAAGGAACCTTTGGTACCTTTAGACCTCCATCCTCGTTGTCATCCTCCTCTTCATCCTTCTTCTTCCGTTTCTGCTTTTTTTCCTTCTTGTCCTTCAGTTTTTTCTTCTTCTTTTTGTTGGGGGAATAGTCACTCCCTTCACTCTCAGATTTCTCCTCAATCTCCTCTTCATTATCTGTCATTTCATCATTGCTCCCCTAAAATGGAAAGTGACATTGCAGGAAGAGCAGGGCGTGCCCCCCACTCTGCTCTGCCCCAACAAACCCTCCCACCCAGCACGAAGCAACTGCTGTCAGCCCTCCCTTGAATAACCCTGTTGTTACGGGGGGGGGGCTAGGGGAAAACACCATGAAAATCAGATTTGGGATGGGCAAGAAGCCCCTGACCACAGGAGACACAGACAGAAAGAGACCCTTTGTTTATCTGGAAGTGTTTTTTCAGGGCAGTTCCGTGATCCCTAGCCAACCTTCTGTCCCAAATCCCCACCTGTAAATGAAGCCATTGCCTCTCTCCTTTCCAGGAGTGCCAGAAACACATCTGCTCATGCAAGGCAACCCATGCTCTGTGGAAGCACCAGAAAAAAAGAGGAGAATGTGATGCAATACAGATAAAACTGTGTTTTGGAAAACCTTGTCTAGGCCAAGATATATGAAATAGAAGCTTCATGCTTTTGTCTCAAGACTTGTTCACCGAGGTGGCCAAGAGAAGCAATTCTGAGCCACAGCCATACACAGATGGATGCTTGCTCTGCCTCCATATTGTGATATGCTCCTCTGAAAGTGCCCAGATGCTGCAACACCACAGCGTTCAGGTACCATTCCAGTGAGCGACGGTATGAACAGAAAACCAGGAGACAGCAAGCCAAGTAAGTGAACGTGCGCATTAACAGCAGCTGCACAGTAAACCAAAGAACAATGCCTCTGAGAGACAGCTAACTGCTCTGCTAAAAGATCCTAAATTTTCAGACAGGCAACATCTAGGCAATGTTTTTAATTGCTATAACATAGGTAACATATGATGTTCTGTCTTATATTTGCTTATGGTCTCACACAATTAAGGTTACATTCTTCTACTACAGTGTGAAGAGCTAAGAAAGTGAAGGAAAGGAAGAGAAAATCTCTTTTTCCATGTGCAACCTTTGAGCTCACCAGACAAATACGCTAGAGTTTTGCTTTGTTTCTGTTTTCTTTTTCTGCCCAGCTGGGCACTATGTGCTGCAGCAGAACCGTGTGACTACAGGAGGATTTCAGCTGCCACATGAACAGAACAGTCCTGGTGGATGCACAGAGTCTTGAAAGGGGCAGGAGAGCAGAGTAAGTCAGATGAGCCTCACCGAATTCCCTCACTTATGCGTGTTACCGCATCCCTCCGTGCCACCCGGAGCGCTCCGGACCGGGACGGCAGAGCCCTCACGGCGGGGAAGAACAAGAGCCGAGCGGGGGGCCCAGCACCGCGGACAGCGCCCGGCCCAGCACCGCGGACAGCGCCCGGCCCAGCACCGCGGACAGCGCCCGGCCCCTCCGCGCCCCTGCGTTGGGGTCGNCGGCCCCGCCGCCGCGCCCCGGCAACGGGAGTTCATCGTAACGCCCCACGCCAACGGCTGCCGCGGTGCGCTTTCGCTCGGCAGCCATCACAGAGTTCTGGTCCTTCTCGGTTCAGAACAAACCGAGCCTTCCCTTCTGCAGGGTTATAAACAGTTGTAATTTGGCATGGAATAATTGGTTGTCATGGTAACTGCTGCAGTACAGGTTGAAATTCCCCCTCTCCGCTCCCTTCTCTGACAAGGACCTTCATTTCCATGCACTGAGGTTCAAAACGCAGTCTGGTTATTTTATGCAGATCTGTCTGGGGGTTTGCAGCATCAATTCCTGCACCAGGGCTTCCATCAGTATTGCCGCAAACTGAAC
>VZSZ01002874.1:0-18924 GCA_013398815.1 Ibidorhyncha struthersii
CCGGCGACCCCCGGGCAGGTGAAGTTTCAACGCCGCGGGGCTGGAGAGCGACCGGCCGCCCGCCCGCTCCCGCGGAGTCGCTCCCAAGTGCCGGAGTTGCCCGGTAGGAAAGTCGCCGGTGGGGGGGGAGGGAGCGGGGGAGCCGGCCCCGCCGCGCCCCCCGCCTGGCCGGGCTCGGCCTTCCTCCTCCCCGCTCGGCCCCCGAAAGTTCCAAGTTGGCCGGAGGCCGCGGCCGGAGCGGCTGCCGGGGGCGAGCGGTCCCCGTGCCGAGCCCCCGAGGAGGCAGCTGCCTGGGGGGTGCCCTCCACGTTGGCATTGTGGTGGTGGAGGGCTGCGGGGGGCTCTCCTCGGCCGCGCCGCGCCCCGCGGCCGTCCCCCTCCGGCCCTGCCCCCGGTCCGGCTCGGCCTCAGTACAGGTAACTGTTCCCTCGAGTTGAACAACACCAAACTCCGCAGCTGTGAGTTTGGCTGGTGCCTTTGCGAGCTGAAGCCTAGACAGACATGGCCACCATTTTAGAACGCAATACACAGTGGGGAGAGTAATAAGCCTTCATCTTCATCATCGTGATCTCGACCCATGGTGTTAGCAAGCTCAAAACTGGGGCGCGAATTCTGATTTCCTTTTGTTGGTCGGCTCAGTTTACTGAGAAATACTGCGAAGATCTTGGAACCATAGTTTGTGTAGTCGTAATTGTGAGTTCGTTTAAAGGAATAAGCAACTGGACTGGTGAGGAGAGGGGCTTCTCAGAGTAAAAATCTCATTAACAAGCGTGTGTGAATCATCTTTAATTTGAGCGAATTGCTCTTTCTCGAAGAGGAGGGTGGTGCAAGTCTGGGGTGGTGCAGCTGGCTTGAGGTAGTTACCATGATGGCAACAACCAGAATGCTGAACAGCAACCGAGAGCCTTAAATTTCACCCAGCAAGAGGTGAGGCTGACAAAACGTTTCTGCAGACTTAAGTTTTGTGAGCGAGACTTTGAGTTCAAAGAAATGATGTTCGGAAACACATGCTTTTCAGTTTCATGTTTTGATCACTGCCGGGACTCCTGTTGGTAACCATCCTTTTCCTTCCGGATTAAAATAGAAGTAACTTGCTGCGTTGCTGTCTGAGAGGATAGAAATGGTTGTAGCAGATTGAATAATGTGAATCTCATCGGAGAGAAAGATGGTTCTGTTCTCTGGAAGAAGAGTCCCGGTTTGCGGTGGTATGAATGCACACAAGAACACTCTTGAATTTATATCTAGGTAGAATATGCCCGTGCCCCTTTTCATGCAGCGTAGTCAATTGCTGACGTAGTTGAGGGGGTAAGATGGTTTTTGTTATACAGGCAACACTGAACTTATGTAATATTTTTGAGTAGAATAATCTTTTGGGGTCGTATACTGTCAACAGTATTTCAGCAGCTGTGAGCAGAACAGAATATTTATCGAGGTTTTTTCATTTCTGATTTGTTTTTAAAAAAAATCTCATCTGTGTTTCTTGGCTGCTTGTGTAAAAAGCCAAAACCCTGTAATAAAGGCTTCTTGTAAGCTACATTATCTGTTAGAGACTCATAAACGAATAGCTCTCTGAAGGAATGAATTACTTCTGACAACTGCGTTTTCGGCATACTCTTGTCTTCGCTTACCAAAGAGCCAATATCCGTCTGTATTTATGATCGTATGTTTCACTGAACGTATTTAGAAACAGGATGAAAATAGTCAGTGCTGCTGAGGGCTGAACACCTAATAGTTGTATGGGGCCTGGCTTTCATGTGAGCTTAGCTACCATGGCTCTTATCTACCCTAGATAATTACTGGGATGACTTGTGCAAGCGCAGCTGCTCGTTCACCAGCCTAGAGCATAGAGGGAGCTCTTCCGTATCTACCAGAAAAAGCCTGGGAGTTGACGTAGTTCCTGGCTTCCTCCTGAAAACAGGAGACACAATGAATTTTCAGTTATTATTCTTTTCTGTGTAATCGGGTGGTTTATAGTACTGTGAGCTACAAACTATACCGACCTTTCCGCAAAATAATATGTGTTCCAACAAAATGCATTGTTTAGTGACAGCCGAGGTTTGAAATCTCCATGCATCCGAGTGAATCTTTTGCCTGCATTCTTAGTCTGGTTATGTGCTGGTAAGCAGGTAGGCAGCACCATGAACTGTCAGGATCTGTGTCAAAATAGGAGTAAAAAATGTGATCGCTGGGTTTGCATTATTTTAGCTTAAACTCTGCTGGATAATTATCAGCAGACGATTTGTGCTTTTAGATCGAACTGCGATATGGAATAATGTTGTGGGAAAGTGGTGGTGCCCAACCATAGCTTGACAACTTGCCTGTGAAGAAGTCCTTACTGCGAAGCTAGCTTTGATGTTTCAGCACCTGACCACAAAGAGGAGAACTCGCTGTTCTCTGAAGGACAAGGTTTTTTTTTCTCTGGTATCTTTCTGGTAGCGTGAGCTGGGCACCAGTTAAGCTTGGAGAAAACCACATCTGTGGTGGCTTCTCTTGTGTGGCCAGTGTCGTGGTTTAGGCCAAATCCCACTGGGGATGTGGGGGACCCCAGATGGGACCAACAGTTGCTCCCCTCTACCCCTCTTCGAAGAGAGAGTCAGAGGAGGGAAAAAGAGACAAGTTTAGAAGGAACTTTCAAGTTGAGAAGGAACAAACCAGGACAGGCAGGTTTCGAGGACAGTGAGCTGTTTTGTGAGGGGGGTATCGAGGCACCTGACGTACCAGAGACATCTGGGTGGAAGATAGAGGATTCTGCATGATGGCTGCGTGCTCACAGGATGAGAGAACATCCAGGAATGTAACAGGAGGTGTAATTTCTGCATAGCAGTTTCCAGTTGAGCACTCAAAAGAAGCTTTCTCCCTCTTCATTCCAGTTCAGTTTGTTCCAGTCATCACTGATGACTTAGTTTTGTTCTTACTTGGGTGATTCTGGGATACTGCAGTGACTGTCTTGTAGAGGATGCAACAATAACCATATTCACTGACACTGTTTTGTACGGAACAGCGAAGCGACAGCTTTTCATCAACAGTCTTGAGCATAAGTAGCCAGCTCTGTTGGCAGCAAAGTGTTCAAATGAGATAGGAGGCTTTACCTGCAGTGGTTGCTTCTGGTAGTTAACATGCTACGTAAATTAGAGATGCTTTGAGTCTTTACCGCTGAACTGACAGCGAGGAGCTAGATGCAGAAAAGTGGACAGTGTACAACTTGTTTGCCGTCCATCACATGCTGTTTTGTAGTTAGAATTTTATTCTATGAACTGAAAACATCCTTTATTAAGATTTCTTTTCTTTAAACAGTAATCTGGAATGGTGGTTCGTTCTGAAACTTGGCATGTGAAGTGGTGGCCTTACATTCTGGAAGATTTTATGATACGTCTGCAAATTACTGGGGACATTTAGAGGAAAAAATGAAACATTGCTTGAGAATGGTATCATCGTTATTTGAAGTAGATAGTTAGTAGTAATTAATGAAAGTGAACAGTCTAACAAATTTGAAGCCTAGATTCAAGAATAAAAGGTGAAATGCAGAGCATATGGTACCGTTCCTGCTCCAAGTTCTTCTTGAGAATGGACTCTTCCTTCTGATTCATTGTGCTGCTGTGAACAAATACCTAATAACAATTAACTTAAGCCTTACCGTATTAATCTCTTTCATAATATACAGTATACTAGAAACGTCGTAGTTTTCCCATGGCCAAACATGAAAATTGGGAAAATTCAGGCTAAACTTCATTGCTTGAAATAATGTGAATGTGGAGAAGTACAGTTAAGGCCTCCAAGCAACCTTAAGCCTGCCCTGATAAAACTAAGCATTTTAAGATTAGAAAGGCTGTATTAATATAGCTGAAATCTTGAAGGAATTGACATTGGAGTTCTCTAAATTATTGACTTGCATTTTCCAGTAAATCCTGGAATAGTGGGAGACTTTCAAAAGGCTGAGAGGAATTAACTTAAATTAATTATGGGTTTAAATTCTTCATGGGTGCAAGAGTAGTTGACCACATCTCACTCCAGGGTAGAAGAATGACTGATACGTCCTGACTAAGAACTTGAAAGGTGATAGTATGGAATACGATTGTATGAAAACTGGCAGTGTCAAATTAGTTCTAATGTTATCTATGAGACTAGGTGATTGGTTAAGTCAGTTGTGTTGTCATGATCTGAGATCTATAAATTAATTGAATGTTATTGTGCAAAACTGATATAATACTGAAGGAATCACAGATTATTTCAACTATTAATGAGAAATTGTAATGAATGACACGTTTCTAATGGTCTTTCAGAACCTTGAGCCAACGGTATCTAATTTTCATTAAAAGTCTAGAAGAACAAAAGAAATTACTCCATATAGATCTCAGGTTTACGGTGGGTAGCTCACTGTGGTGGAGGGATCCTGATTGCCGAATAAACAATGGATATTATGAAACAGGAGTAGCTTAAGTAGGACTCAATGTGAGGCTTTACATTTAGCAACAGATGAGCGTAGGCCAGTTTTAGAGGAGGGAGGATTACAGAAAAGTAATTGTGGATTGTTGTGGTAACCACTGTAATGGCAGAATGGATGCTTTGGCTAAACCCATGGATGCAGCTCCTGAGGTCGTCAGTGAAGAATAGGATGGTTTTACCTCTGTGGTAGCGTAAGAGTAGAAAATACTGCATTCAGAATACTGCACTCATTTGAGAATTTTAAAAAGATTTGATAACTAGAGAGAGTATGGAGAAGTGTTAAGAAAGTTCTGCCCATGAAGAATGAATTTTGAGAAACTTGACCTTAACAAAGCTTGAGTGGTGAAACCTGAAGGCACAGGGTTTCCAAGAACTGAAGCCGCTGCTCCAGGGACGTGTTTTCAGGAGCAAGGTTGATTTAAACAGTGTCTGCTCAGGCTGCTCATTCAGCTGCCTGCTTGATTTATTTTCATTTTTATGGAGAAAAAGAAAATACAAAGCAAACCAAAACCCCTTCATTAAACTATGGACTAAAACCAATTAACTTTTGGAGCAACTTTGAGGGTTCTGGCAATCTCCTGGTCCTGAAGTTGTAAAACGTACCACTGCAAAACCAGGAATTAATGCAGAGAATTGTTGTACTTTGTCCTGAACAGGAAGCTGATCGTGATGATCCCTCTGATTTGATAATATACAGAGCCTCAGCCAGTTGATTTTATCTAAAAGAAAACAGAGAGATAACTCAGTTATAACATGTAAGTGAGCTTCATAGGGAGAAAATCCTCGGTACTGCGTCATTTGTCAGTCTTGATGAGAAGCGCCTGAGCCACTGGTTCATTCAGCGTAAGCCAGGTTCGCTTGACTTTGCTCACAGGGCGCGTGTTGTTAACTGTGCGGGTGATCAGCTGTTAGGGGAAAAAAAACAAGGGCGGTGGTGGGTCTGCCCCTTTTTGGCACTTTGGGATCAAGAATGGGTGTTTTTGGGGAGGAGATGTTTTAGTGCTGAGCTTCCTGTTCACACTGTCAAATTCTTGTGAAGAAAAATAGATCAGTCACTGAAGCCCATTAGGAAATTTTTTACTTTAAATGAAGAATTTGCTGTATTCAAGACAGGGGTCGTATTGTGAAATTAGGTAAATTCAGAGTAGGTTATTTACTGGTCTCCTCTGATCTTTAATTATCAGGAAAATAGGAAAAAGGAGTATTATTTTACTACTGGCAACTGCCACGTGCAGTACTGCTGTGGTCATCAGTGGTACAGTTTCTGCACCTCAGAAGCACTGAAACATTGGAGTGTGCTTAAAGGACGATGAGAATCTCCGCTCCTTGACTCAGCCTCTTTTAGTGAGGTATTTTCAGCACTTACTCTGTTAAGCTAATTGAAAATGTAAGATAAAACAACTTAGTCTGGAACTCTCTATATGTGGCAATAGTAGCAGCAGGTTTGGGGAGGTTTTGTAAGTTTTTTTGTTTGTTTAGCTTGAGACAAACAGTGTCAATTAGCTAAAAGCTGAGATTTAGAGTTTCAAACTATACGCAACTCCCTTCCCCAGCATTGAAACTAAAGCTGCCGGTGAACGGAATGAATTTGTGCCTGCGTACCCATTGGAATGTGCTTTCTCTCAACCCCACGTTACTGCGTTATATCTGGGGAGTGCTGTGCGCGTGTGTGGGAGACTACCTTGAATGTTTTTAAAAGCCAGGGAGAAAGAACTGGGCTCATATGACCTGGCACCCTGATACGTGTCTGAGTAAATGCTCTTCACTGAAAGTAGGTTCTTTACAAGTGAAAATGGATCTGAACAGCCTGGATGGGAGCGCTGTCGACAGTTTGGGTGGCAGAGGGTGGAAGCCACCAGGGCCTCCCTGGGCAGAGCCCTGGCCAGCTGAGGCTCCGCGGCCGCTGGGCTTTGAAGCCAGCAGCACTGGACTGCTTCTGTTCTGGGGTGGCTGTTAAATCAGATCTTTCCTTAATTGGAGTTAGATTGGGATTAAAATGGAGCTTTGAAAGCTGCCAGTTAAGGCCCCAAAGAGGGCACAGACTGTCTCCAAAGGGCTGTGGTGGGAGAACTCCAGAAACAGTCATCTGTGCTGTCCGTGTTGCTCACCAGTGAGACACCCACTGGGGACATACTGCGGGACCCGACCAAAGGTCCATCTACCATGTACTGCATCTTGGGTGACGGTGGCAGTAGCTCTTGGGGCGTGGTGCCCTTGGACACTGACAGCTGAGCCTGGCCGCCGTACGGATGGATGCTCTGCTTCAGGGTCTGGGTCAGTGCCTCTGAAGTGAATCGGAGATGTGGGACTCATTGCCAGGGCACTGACCCTGGCACCCTGGGTCTCTCCAGCTGCTTGTGCAGTGCTGCTGGTACATTGCTTATTCTTCCCTGCTGCTGCCAGAGCCTCTGGATCTGTTCCTAGTGTGCAGTTGCCTCCATGGAGAGAAGACTGGCGTCTCCTGTATTGAAACCCTGCTGCCTATTTTGTGTTGATGTTCAAACCCTACGTATAGTTTCGGTCCTCTGCCTTGGGGCCTCCAGGAGCAGCTGGCTCTGAGGCTTGAGAATCATCTCCAGTTTACCTGATCTTTTATTTCTCTCCAAGTTTGGAGCTGGTGCAGAAACACTGGGCTCTAGAGAGGCGATTCCCATCGCATGCTCATCTTTGGCTGTGGTTCTCTGATGGGAAGGATTTGTGGTTGTGTTTTGTCCTTTGCTAGTCTGCAGTATGTAACAGAGCCCATTTTTTTTCTCAAATGAGAAATACTCCACCAAGCTTCTATTACTGAAGAGTTCTGTGTGGATGTTACTGCACCCAGGGACCCATCTTAGCAAGGAGGAATTCACTGTTTATGTTGGAAAAATCACCTATGCACAGAAATACCAAGCAAGGACCATGTCACCACAAACTAGGTTAGCTGGTGATGGGAGTTACCAACTAATGTCAGCCTTTAAACAGGGTCAGAGAGGGATTAGTTCCTGTTCAAAAGGAAGCTTTGTGGATGACCCACTGACACTGCTGGGGCGATAAATGGTGGTGCACATCACTTTTGCATAGATCCAACCATCTGAGTTTCTTTTGAGTGTGTTTTTAATGTAGTTGTAAAACCATGAGACGAAAAGGGACCTCCTGAGTCACCGAGTCTGCTCCCTCCCGCTCGGAGGCAGCAATCACGTAACACCTTTGCAAAGGCAAGATCATAGATCTGGGAACAAAGAATGTAGGTCACGCTCGCAGGGTGGGCATCCTGGGAAGCAGTGAATTGCTATAGTTAACTGAATGAATATGTGTTTCTCTGGCAAGAATTGCTAAGATATTCTTTTGGATCTTACTATGCGATGCTGTCTAGCAAAATAATGAAAGTGACGTCTCTTTTTGTGTCTGACATTGGAGAGATTGCAACTAAAATGCTACTTGCAGTTTTCAAAAGATGTTGAAAAAAATAGGAGAGGTTTCAGATAAAAGCCTGAGGAAAAACCTTTATTTGCAGGACTGGAAAGCTGGTCCTGTTAAAGAGAAGCAAAAAGATATTTGTTCATTGAAAAATGTCTTGAAACATCGCTTCCAGGAAGTGTTCATGAATAGCTTCTTGGACAATAAGCAAATGAGGTATTTGGTTAAAAATGAGAAGCGGTTAAGGGAAAAATAAAAGTTGAAGCTAACTAACTTGTAGAACAGCTTACCAGTGACAGTGGTAATTTCTTGTTCACTTGAATTCAAGGGGGTGGGCGTGGTTAAATCTTAATTGGAGAGTGAGTTTGGATGAGGTGCACGGTTTACCAGCTGAAATTATATGAAGCCTGCCATCCCTGTAACAATGAATCTGGAAAGAGGAATATAGAAAGAGTATAGAAATAGTTCTCCTGACCATTTGTAGTTTGCAATGTTAATGTGATTGATAGAGTATGCCTTCTGCATGGCTAGATTTGTCTATAAAGTTTATAGAAAAGTTTGAAATTTTGATGTCTGTCTCTTTTTTTTTTTTTTTTGCATGGATTGTTATTCAGGTTTATTCTGCTAAATCTGGTTAACAAGTGCACGCTAACGTAGGCAAATGATTTTGCGCGTCTTGTGCAGGTTTCTAACAATGCTGTATGGGCAATAGAGAGCAACAAAGTAATTTCAGATGAAGAGTCCGGGTGGTGTAAAAACTCTTGATTTTTTAGGAAATCCAGGTTTGCTTGCTTTGAGTGTATCCCTAACCTTAGCATTTAGTGTGTTTGTTGAAAGAAACTTAACTTGATCTTTTTAAACTCATTTTTATTGTTGTTTTGTTGGCTTTTTATTTAATAAGGGGGAAATCCAGACCAGTTGCTTTTGTGGACCTTGCAAGTGCATGCTGGATCGAATCAGCTAGTCTTGCAGATTTCCCAGACACAAACTTAAGGGAAGTGGGCCTGTAGAGTTGGTTTGTGTGCTCTTCTCTTCCACCCCAAAGCTCTTCATGCAGATCAGCAGTTTTGCAGAATTAGCTTTGACACGAAAAAGCTCCCTCTTATGGTGCTGCTGCATTTCCAAGGTCTATAAAGGCATTTCTTTCAAAACACTTTTCTTAGTACTCCTTTTAATGAACATTGCATTTATCTTAGTAAGTTGTGCTTCAAATGTATGCAAGTTGGGGTGTTTTTTTTGAGTAAATAATATGCTTATTAAAGAAGGGTTGAAAGCATCTTGTTTAGGAATTGAGGAATTTGCCATACCCTGGAATATGAGATGATAAATATTATTCTCATTGGTTATTTCAACTTTGAGTAGTTCAGATGCTCCAAAATACTGTTTGTGACTTTAAAATGAATTGATAATAGTCGGGTGGCCTGTTACCTGCTGTAATGGTGAGTGGCTCTGTATCTGTAACTGTGACTAATGTCATCTGAAACAGTTTGTGATAAATGGGATATGCAGGAGTGTGTTTATAAAATCAGAAGTTTTTTTATACTAATCTAATATGACCTATTACATAGCATGCATTTCCCTCAGCTCTACGTGCTTAAAAATGTCAAAAGCCAGAGTAAATCCAGTGTTACCTCTCATTAAGCCAATTTACCATATCTCAACAGAAGTTCTTGCAATGACTTTCCCCTTGCTAAAAGTTAAACACTTTGAAGGCTGTTAAATTTTTGTTTCTAACTGATGGACCTATCTGCCTGACAGACTGAAAAGCCATCTACTGAAAGTCCTGTATTGAATGGATCAAGTTTCCAAAGCTTCTCTTTGTAAAACAGCTGACATACCATCAAAGTGTTCTGGTGTGTGCAGTGTTCATTCAGTATCATTAAATTTGAAAACCGCAAGGTGTAGAAAATGTCTGTTGTGGAAGCTCGTGTTGTCTGGAGTCATGTTACTTTTTCTGATGAACTTAACTAGTGCTTTGCTAGAACAAGTGTCTTCGGCCAAAAAGGAAAGAATTTCCCAAAACATACGCCAGTCAATAATAAATAGGAGATGTCTGGAGTTAATCAGCGAATTCTGGAGGAGTATGCTTTGGTACACCATGTTGCAAATTGGGTATTTCTGTGAGATAATGCACATAAACTTCTTCATTGGCTTTCATAAGTGGATGGGACAAGCTGCTTCTGTCCTGTCTGAAGACAAGCTGCTTTCTAGAAAGAGGTCCTGAGTCTACATCTGTCCTGGGGACCCTTGTATCTTTATTTCTTTAAGATTAAGCATGGGCTGGAGTCTGTGGGAACAGGTGGGAATCCTGTTCCTTGTGTTGTGGCACGCAGGCGTTCTTCTGGGCTTCCCCCCAGAGCAGCAGACACTGCCATGGGGCTCCACCAGGAGAGTCTCCTGCCCTCTCCTCTCCTTTGTTTGGCTTTACTGATGCTCTGCCGGTTCTTTATCTGCAGGCGATAGCCCTGAAGCACAGCATCAGTAGCAGTGTCAGAGTAGTTTCATTGGCTACGTGAGCAGAATTCCTGCTCCTGCTCTTTTTATTCCTGCTTCTTGTCCTCTGCAGATCCTCGTTACAGGATCTTGTCGTGGGGTGATGCATGGCTCACCTGGCCACTGCCTTGGCTTATTACTTACCTAAGCAGTCCGTCGGCACGTGCCTCTCTTTTCATTTACTCTCTCAGCCTAAGCAAAGTGCCGAGGATCCATCTTGCAGTTCTCCCTTCGTCAGCGTCCCCAGCATGTCCCAAGGGTGTTGTGTGTCATTACTGCTGTGTGTCCTCTCCTGCTTTGCTTGCCTTTCTTCTGTCTCTCTTGGTGCGCAGAGCAAACTCCAGACTTGTGACTAATGATGTAACCAATGGGTTCAGCTTGAAAGTCAGATTTGTTGTGTTGAAGTGTGACACTTCAAATCTTGCCCTAAATGTTCCCAGCCATGTTTCTCGTCTTACAGTTTGGGGGACACGAATGATTCATCAGATATCAGAACATTACAAAAGAATGTCGAATGTTTTGTTAGACTTGCTATTTTCATGGCAGTTGGTGATCTGGCAAACAAACGTAGGGTTAATTTTATCTAGCTGTTTAAGAACATCATGCCATTGGACACCAGTCTTAGTCCTGCGGTTAAAAGACCAAAAATGATTGAGAAGCATGTCCCACTGGTTGAGGATTGACCATCCTCTTGATAATTTGTCATCTCAATCCCCCTATTGTCATCTAACTTCCAGTTCAAATTTTAATTTCAACCTTGCCAAGTTTTGATGTGCTGGAACTGCTTTGTAGGATCAGAAAACTTCAGAGGTCTGGATTAGTCAACAATTGATAAAATGCATGGATTGGTGTCCCTTTCTGCTCCTCAGGTGTTCCACACTCTTGGTGGCACTTGCATCTCTTCTCTCTAGTTGTGAAAATACCTGGTTCTGCCGTGGGCTTGCTCTAGTGACAGGATGGGGTTGTCACAATATAGAATTGAGACTGGGTGTTTGTATGTAAGATACAAATCCTTTATGGTTGTTTTTGACACTAATTTTTGTATTAAGTATGTCTGCTAAAATACCAAATATTCTCGTTATGATGCTAGTCTTTCTTCAGTTGCCTTAGTCCACAGGTATTGAGTTCTTTTTCCTGGTAGAAAGCTCTTGTCTTACTTCACTATCAGTAGCTGTCATGTGTGTTATCTTCATTCTGTAATTAGTCATAATAAGATAGCTTTATATGTAATAAATTACTGTCAAGTTTAAATCAAATCTGATTTGTTTTAGCGAAGCTGTGTATTGCCAAACCAACTGCATGTGATAGATGTCAGAGATCTAAAAGATAAAATTGCTTTATAGTTGTATTTATAAATAACACTACCAGTTGCAGGTATTTTGTCAAAGTAATAATTTTTTTTTAATTGATCATCTTCCAGCTGTTCCTGAATGTTTGCAGACAAGGAATTAAGCAAAGAAGCTTTTATTTCCGTTTTTTAGTGCAGCTGCTGTTTGTTTCAGAGACCAGCTAAGCACTGCATTTGTCCTTCACAGGCATTTCAAGTCTCTGCTATCAAATGTTGTTCTTCCCCATCGTGGCTGGCATTAGTTTGGAGCATGGTTTATGAAACTGCACTTTGTTCTGTGTTTTGCGTGGTAACAATACTGAATTTGTTAAGATAAGTGACGTCCTATCTCAGAGTTGTAACGGAGTTTCTGTTCCTCCCGTTGGCGGTGCCGGGGGGGTTTGCCTTGCGCAGCAGCAGCGCTTCCTGGGGAGTTCTCCTCCCGCTCTCTGGTGGGCACAGCCCTCGGGTCGCACGGTTCCCCTTCGGGGATGGGCCTGAGCCAGGGATGGTTGGCGTGAGACCGGGGCGAATGGCCTGTGCAGCACCGTCAGCTGCCCCATGTGGGCAGGGAGATGGACTGACCTGCGGTGCAGACGGAGGCCTGGCTTTGGGGAAAGGTCCTTGGTCCCCGAGTGTCGTTTATTTCACGGTTTTGATATCTGTCTGTTTTAAAGGCACAATTAAATATTTCAAGGGGTAGACAATGAAGTTCTCTGGGTGTATCTTGTTCCTCCTACTTTCCAGGCTTGTTCACCATGCAGTGATCTGGAAGAGGTGGGGATGCAGCCCATGACGGGGAGGTGCTACGCGGCCACCGCGCTGGGCTCCTGCCGTCTGCTGGGGGGCACGTGCTGTGCTGATTCGTGCTGAGGAGGGTGCAGAAACCACGGAGACCTCTTCCATGCTTTGGGCTCACCTGGCTTTTGACTGGCATAGTCAGTCAAATGCAGTGTCCTTCATTTTCCTTGTCTTTTGATGAAGCTCTCCTGTTTTTTTCCAGGACTGGCAGCCTCCATTTGCCTGTGATGTTGATAAACTTCACTTTACACCAAGAATCCAGAGGCTCAACGAACTAGAGGTAAACTGTAAAGCTGAACACTGCATCTGCTCCACCATGTTTAAATACTCTTTTGAGAGGCACTGTTTTCCAGTGGATTGACCGTGAGCCGTGTTTGACTTGAGCTGACAGTGCTCGGGACCTCTGAACGTCAGTTTTTAATTAGCACAGAAATTCATCAGTTTCAGAATCTAGTTGCAAACATGCCAAGCATAAAAAGTAAAGTTAGTGCTCATTAGAGGAACACAATTCAGGCCTTTTCCACACAGAGGTGCATATAAGTGGTTAAACTCAAATTCTCAAGTGCCATAGATTTCTGTCTGTGTTTTGCACACATACAGCATCTTTTAAAAGTAGATGAGAGGAAACATTTACAGAGCGCTTTAAAAATAACAAGCCATTTGCAAGAAACAATTACAAAATCTGGATTCAGTTGGTGTGAAATTTGCTGTTCGCAAGCACTTTCATTCACTGCTTCGTCAGTTCAGACTGGAAGAGAGTGGCAAGGAGCCCTGCTTAGCTCGCTGCTGGTATGAGTGGGAATGGCACTGCCTCTTCGTCCGCCTGATTCTTCTTCTGACGCTCGCTTTCTGAAGTCTTGGTATGGCTATGTGGAGTGCCAGGGGAAGGACTCGAATGTTGGCTTCGGATGCCAAGAGAGATTTGTGTTGACGCGAGCTGGTTCAGAGCTCCCTGGATTTGAAGAGCAAGCTAGTCTGTGTGGACGTGGCCATTTTTTTATCTTAAGAATAGAAAATGTGTCAAAATTTCAGTTTAAGGTGCTACTCTTTAACATAGCAACAGTCCAGTTATCTTACTGTGTGAATTGCTGTGCTAACAGACTAGTTTGCTTTCCCTGCCCTGACCAGTTTATATCCATACAAATGAAAAAAATGCAGTTGGGAGTGAAAAGGGACAACAGAAAAACACGTTTTAAATTTTCTTTTTTTTTTTTAATAAGCCATAAATGTTGGTTTATTTTTGGTTTATTACATATAAACCTAATTAATAGTTTAATGTAATAGTTTATTATAATGTAATAAATGTAATAAATCCTAGCAATGCAGCTAGATTATATAGTTTTTAGCAGTAATAACTCATTGCTTGTCTGTTCTGAGAAAGTACTTCCCTAAATACAGTAAAAATTAAAAAATTACTTGAGGAAAGATTGGTATCTGTATGGATTTTTTTTTTTTTTTTCTGCATATGACAAGAGGGGGAAAAATGCAAAGTTTTACTAGCAGAGGGAAAAGCCAGGCAGGTAGCTGAGGCTGCAGCATTATAAACACTGGGGTACTAAAGCATATGCAGTTCATTTTCTTTGTTGTTGTTTTTGTTTGGGTTTTTTTTCAGGCCCAAACTCGTGTAAAGCTCAATTTTCTGGACCAGATTGCAAAGTTTTGGGAGCTTCAAGGATGTACGCTGAAAATTCCACATGTGGAGAGGAAGATCTTGGATTTATTTCAGCTTAACAGAGTAAGACTGTTACAAGGGAGAAATGCTTCATAAAAACATGTTATGTTATCTCAGTTTCTGGGATGGTATCACAGTTGTTCAAAGGAGATTTTGGGGTATTACTTTGTTTAACCTAACATAGCTAATGTGACAAAATAGTAGGAAATGGAATATTGTGGGAGTTTTCATGTGAGCTAGGAGATCAAATTAAATTTTCAGCTCTTCTTTAAAGTTGAACTTGGATACAAACTAGTCAAGAATAAACTTAGGCTTAACTGAAGGAAACTTCTGAACAATGACAGAAGTGAGAAAAACATTTTTTCCATTAGGAATGTGGGAGAAAAAAATCCAATTACTTTTAGGATGAAGCTTGTTGAACTTCTGGAGAAGTTTATGTATTCTGATAGCAAGGGATGGGATTTGCTGACCCCAAGGATATGTCCTCTCTGTTTCTTTATGTTTAGGTTAGTTTTTATTAGGTTGATTTTGAGCCCATTTCATAGTACTTGTTCCAGTGAGAGGAACTGATTGTACTGTGCTAGAAAGTTGTGTTGGAATACAAAGTAGAGGCGTGACAAATTGCAGCCAAACAAATTCTCAAGAGTAGGGTGAATTACTGTTTGGTCATTTAATAAAGGTGCTGACTTGTTTGTAAAGTAATTCAACAAGTTTACACTTCCTGAATAGGTTATATGGTTATATGTTATATGTTTCAGTTACAGCTTTTTAAACTTTAATGTTTTGGTTTGGGGTTTTTTTGTTGGTGGTGGTTCGTTGGGTTTTTCATCTATGTTTTTTTGGTTTAAAATAGCAATTGTGGTGGTGTCTTTTCTGTTAAACTAGCAGTGTGTTCCTTAAATGCTGATAATTTTAGTTTTAAATATATCATTGTTTTGTTTTCGCTTTTTAGCTAGTTGCAGAAGAAGGAGGATTTGATGTAGTTTGCAAGGAGAGGAAATGGACCAAAATAGCCACAAGGATGGGATTCGCTCCTGGCAAAGCCGTGGGTTCCCACATCCGTGCGCATTATGAGCGCATTCTCTATCCTTACAACTTATTCCAGTCTGGAGCGAGCCTATTGGTAAGCTATATTGAACCTAACTGAAGTCCAATTAATTTAACAGCCAGTCTGTTATTTTTTTTTTTTTATTTATTGATGGAACATTTCCAAAGACTGCATTTTATGCTTTATGGCATGCAGGTGACAAGGTGCAATCTGTGGTGTTGGTGCAAGCAATTCAGAAAGCCATAGGTGTACTTTTAATCAAAAGTAAAGTTTTTTGAATTACCCTTCAAGGTAACCTCTTAACTGACTGCTTTCAATACTACCTTTTGTATTCTCTCTCCACAGTTTACAGAAGCCTCATGATAACGGACATTCAGACTTCCTATAGTAATTTCTTTAATGCTGTTTTGTCAAATGCAAAACGCTACTATATTCACAGATCATTCTAGGTCCATCTCTGATAGAAGAGTGCTGTGGGTCTGTGGCACTTGCACCTAGAGTGACTGAAGAACTGTATCAGACCGTGGCAGTAACTCACTAAGGGTGTACAAGATCAGGAATGCTTCATGGGTATTACGGTGTAGTTAACAGTATGGCTTGTCACTTTTTTCAAGCTTAAATCTTCATCCTTCCTCCTTAGATTTGGCCATTAAAACAAAATTCAGGGTTGGTTGAGAGTGGAAGCAGTGTAATCTCTAATGAAGAATACGGCCTTTCTTTTAAAGCAGTAGTCATTTATTTGGTAAACCAGAATAGGCTGCAGTTGCCAACATCCATTTTTATTTATTTGAAACACTCTTACCATGATGGTGAATGTCGACCTTTTTTAAGCAATAAAAGCCCAAATCCTGTTACAAGCCTGTATGTGTCTACAGAAATCAACACAAGCCTTTTACATAAAGCTGCTGAAATGAGGGAGGGATTTGACATAAGTCAAGAAAGGTTGGAGTTGAAGGCTTTTTTATTTAGCTAGTATTGATCACTTTTCAGTGAAGAGGAGCTAGATTCTGCACACCCTTCAGAAAAAATAATTTAACTTGTGTAGGTTTGAGTGTTTTGCAAACAGAGGGTAAGAACAAAATATAGTTGAATATAAGAATCTTCATGCCAGGGAAACTGCTGTACCAAAAATATTTTGCCTTGCCTCAATTGCATTCACGTTTAGCAGTGGAAAGCAACACCATTTTCTGAAGGCATTTCATTGAAAACTTTGCATTTTTATTAGGTCTGAAAAATGTGGATTCTTAGGTTTGGTTTCCTTTTTTGAAGCTGGTGTGTTTTGTGACACTTAGCTTTGCTTTCATATTTTTGAGGTGCAATTGCACAGGGAAGGATGTAATTCAGAGTTGTAAAACGGTTAACACGGTATCACACTTCCTTGGAAATGTAGGTTCCCCGTGTGAGTGTCTGTCACACAGCTGATGTTTCCATCCGTGTTTTTTTCAGTAGTGGACCCTTTTAGAAGAGAAAAACCTTCTCAAGTGAGGTCATGCTTCTTTTTAACTGTAACTTTCTAGTCTCTCTCTTGCACTGGGCTCCTGACATTTATTCCAAACTGATGTGTTTAGTGGATGCAGTTCTGGAAAAGCTATGTAGGTATGGGTAACTTCATTTTTCAACTCTCCCTCCCCCTGCCAAAAGCTGTTAAAATATTCCTCTTCCATATGTGGCAGAGATGTGTATTTTCAGGGTACTGAGAGAATCCACAGAAATATGTTGGGGTAAGCTCACTTTTCACTCAAAGATTTGACTTTTTTTTTTTTTTTTTTTTTTTCCTGACAATGTTGTCTTCTAACTGAGTTTGTTTTGCAATATATTTTTTGAGGAAGAATCTCAGATGAGATTCTTTTTGGCTTTCTTCCATGTGTTCTCAGTAAGTGGTGCTTTCCCAGATGCTTCTTGTGTAGGTGCCCGTTTTATTGTATGTCTATTCAGTGCTTTACTGGGAATCTAAGCATCTGTGATTTTTGTTTTCGGAGAAGATGTAGCTATTAGCTTTGACAGCTGTCATTTTGAGATATGTGGTTCCTTCTTGCGATATTTCAAGAAGCCTTTTGAGAGAAGCTCTTCATGCAGCCAGGATGATCATCCATAAAAGTGCTTGCATTCACTGAGTTTTTTTTTATTTTTTGTTTTTTTTTTTTTTAGTTGGTAGGACTTGCAATATTCATTGACTTTTTTCTGCAAAAGCTGAAAATATGGATTGATGTAACTTCCACTAATGACTATGCCATAACTTAAATCTCATCAAGATCTGTGTAGACCATTAATTGTTTATGTGTGGCTTAAATATATGTTAAACTGGCTTCAGGAGTTATTTTGACAAGTACCCTAGCTGGAGATATTTCTACATACATACTAAAATAGTGAGACTATCTGGAGTTTTTCAGAGGTGAACAAATAGCATGTTTTTATTAAAGCTCTTGTTCGGTCAAATGGCCAAAATTTCTTAAATCAGCCAGTTTCTAATACTCAGAGCAGCTCTCCAGAGAGGTGTATTTATTTTATTCTTATCTTGAAGCATTGGACTAGGGAGGTGTTGGGTGTTTGTCTCCAGAGCAGTTGCCGTAAACCTGTTGGTGTACTGGTTCTTACTGTCTGTGCCTCGCATCTGTTCTCAGCCGTAGTAACTATCGGAGTGAGACTGCAGAATCACACTGTGTGCCCGGAGGGGTAAATGTCACCTTGCATGAATTGAGGTGTCCAGAATCTTCTGTCAGTGCATCTTCTGTGATTCATTCCTGGGTGTTTGCATGATTTAAAATGCAGCTACGGTTTGGGAGGGTCGAGATGGTCTTGCAGTGTTCTGTTTTTCAGTGAGTACAGCTGTTTCAGTAATTCTGGATCTGGTCTCTTTTCCAAACCAAGGCTTTGATGTCCCACGTGGGACTTGTATGTCCAAAGATTTATATGTGTATGCCTCTAATAAAGATGTTTCCATGTGAGAGAGTTTTCTAGGACCCTTTATTGTTACTGGAGGAAAATAAGCACCTCTGGAATGTTTGGTGGTTCTTATCCTCAAGTGGATACGTAGCAGGGATAGACCAGTTGCATTCTGCAAGTACAGGGAGCCTGGGTGATTAGCTTACATGTAAATTAACTGCTTCATAAACATCTAAACCTGGAGGAGATTAATTGTATCCCTATATGTTTTTTTTTCCATCTTTTGCCATCCTGGAGTCCTTGTGAAGGTTCTTGCTGTGTCCTTTGACTGGTTGCCAGTTAAGGAGCTGCTCCTTAACGGTTCCAGCCGATGGGCCTTTCACTTACTCTCTGCCACCATTTGGAGTTCAGGGATTATATGTGCAACCATCTTCTCAGCATGTAATGAGATCATGATCACAGTACGTAGGATGAGCTTATGGTAAATTATTGATAGAAGCTTAACCTTACCAAAAAGGCTTTGCTGGTCGGGAGAGGAAAGGACTGAAGAAATGGCAGCTGGTGCCCTTGGCTAAAGACAAGAGAGACATGGTTGCAGTTGATCAGGTCAGTCTAGGAGTAAAATAGGTTCATGTCCTGGTTTGAGGAATTCCCGTCCTTAAGACAGGACTTAACACCTCTAGTTCTTCTAGGTACAGTTGAAAATGGTAATTAACAGCCATTTCATGCTACTGCTTAGCTTTTGGGTTACTGAGGCACTGGCAAATGTTTCTGTTTAAGTAGTTGTTGAAACCTCAGTGTTTAGGAAATGTTGTCTTGGCTTTTTTCAGTGAACAGTGCTTTTTTTTTTTTTTTTTTTTT
>VZSZ01002874.1:18941-59382 GCA_013398815.1 Ibidorhyncha struthersii
GGACACCGCACAGAAGTGAGGCAAATTATGCTATTTGTTGTTTTTCTCTTTCAAGGTTTTGTGACCCTTTTGTTTAGGAAAAGCTGTTTCTATTTGCCTTCTAGGTATTTGCTTTCAAGGATCATATGTCCTCTGTTACCAGAAGTAACAGAGTAGAAGCTTTTTTTTTTTTTTTTTAAGTGAAAGATTTGGGTTTCACATGAGGACACGATTCAAGGAACCAGATTTTATAGAATTCATTAAGTTTGGCAATATTCTGTGTAGCATTAGTCTCATTTGCTTTTCTGTTCTCTCATTTTCATATTTTTCCTACTCGCTTGTCTTTTCTCCTTGTCCATTCTCTGGCCTGAGAAACTGCTAATGTTGACTTTCTCCCACTGATGTTAATGTGAAATGCTTCACATCGTCTTCTTTCAGCGTGAGCTTTAAGGGAGCGTGCTCTTCTGAAGAGCTCGCTGCGTGCTCTGTGGCCTCCTAGTCAGTGCGCAGCATGGGAACATCAGCAAGGACCTGCTGCTCATGTGCATAAGCTGCAAAGCGGGTGGCTTTCTGTATTTAATGTTGAAATTAAGTCAGATATTTGCTTTCAGAGAATAGGGCTAGAGCTTACAAAGTCTTAAGACTGAAGTCAGTCCTAAATAAAACAGAAATCCTGAAGGTTTCTTTGAGCAGTGTTGTGGACTGACTGTGGGTGATAGTTAATGATATCCTGCTACCCTTCACTGATATTTTTTTTGTTAAATACGTAGTTCTTTCAGCATGGACTTGTCTTCTAAAATACAGCTTTTTTTCCTCCTTTTCCATCCCCCTTCTGAGTATCATTTTGTTTCTGAAAGTCTGATTTCTGTGCTGTCTATAGAACATCAGTCCTTACACTGCTGCAGTGGTTTTCTTGCAGTTCCTGTCCTATTTCTCTCTTGCTGAGAAAATGCCTGTGATGGGAACAGATTAGCAGAACTGGGGACATGTGGATCCAGCAATTTGTGTGAAATACTTTCTGACAACATAAGACTTTTTCTTTCTTTAGGATTTGTTGTTTACTCACTATAAACTGTTACATTTTGTCTGCTGTTACTGAATGTTGCGTGGCTTGACAAACTTGGAATTGTCATTAATTATTATTTTTCTTGCCAAGAGTATGCACAGTTTTCAGCAATTAAATGTATTCGTTCAGCAACTTGAACTAAAACTGTTCTCCCAGCATCTTCTTCCCTTCTGCCCTTAATTCATGCAGCAGAGTTGTCCTCTCCAAAACGTATAAAGAACGTAGCTTCTGCAATGATCTTCAGACAAAATTGTATTTCAGTTAACAGGGATATATGATAGGCTGTAACTTACTTTTATATTGCTCTGTATGTTAGCATTACAGTAATGCAACCTGAGGATGCTACGGCAGTTTGCAATATGCTGTTGATAAAAGTCTCCAAAAGCACCATCTGCTAGAAGAATTGGTATTGGTATTCCCATAGAGAAACGTTCGGTGCTCATAACATTTAAAGGATGACTTCAGCTTTGTTTAAGATCCTTTATTATGGTTATTGCCTTCAGTGAAAGGGCAGGACAGAGTGATTTTGTGACTTGTTCAAATAGATAATGTTTCAATTGTCATAAATGCTACCTGGTTTATTAACTCAACACAGCAATTATTAAAGCTCTGTCTACGTTCTTTCACAGTAGCCAGGAAATTGTTCTACACAATTTGTATTAGAAGTGGAGGCAGAAATTACGTAATCAAACCGTGTCTCTCTAGTGCTTGCAGAAACCAGATCTCACCAGTGACACAAAGGACAAGGAATATAAGCCCCACGATATTCCGCAGAGACAGTCTGTTCAGCCATCTGAAACTTGTCCACCTGCGCGTCGAGCAAAACGCCTAAGCGCAGAGGTGAGATAATCTGTCTTTATACGGGCAAAGGCTTGGTGATGACCGAGCTGGAAGTGGTTAATGCAGTGGTAGTTTGCTTAGCCACATGGCACAACAGGGTTTAGCTAAGTTACAGGACAAATGTTATTTCAATCGGATCACTAAATGTATATGCGTAGTAAATAGCTGTTTAACTATTTCTTTGTCCTTGTTAAACGTACCTAAATATCTATAAATGCATGAATTATTTATAATACGGTAAAAAGTGTGTTACTGAGGTTTGGAATTCTGAGAGGCCCTTCTACTGAAGCTGTTCCACTTACACATTAGTTACGAGTGTGTACACTATAATAATGTTTTTAGCATGATTGTAAATGATATGGGGCTCATAGATTAAAACACAGGTGACAAAAAGTAGAAATGAAGCTTGTCTTTTGCAGCTTTGATCTCTGTCATTTCCTCAGAGGACGGCCAGTGAACAGTAATTGTACTTTAAATGTGTCGGGAGGTTTCTGTAAGTCTTTCATGAGTTGAAGCCCAATGTTAGAGCAGAGAAGGTTTTTGTTACAATATTAGCATGGTTGTATTTAATTTTTTACTCGAGTTCTATCAGTTTGCAATACTTTCACTATGTAATATAAGGAAAAAATTGCATAACATTGATTCAATATGGTTTTGTACAATCAAACAGGATTAATCTTACATGTGCTTAAGAAATAATATCTATTTGGATAAGCATGAACTTTATTGATTATATCTGCATAGAGTCCTCCTGTGAGGACACATTTGAGGAGATAATGGTGTGTCGTCTTCATTGCTGGAAAACTGTAATAGAGTCAGTCTGCCCAGACTGATGTTCCTGCCTTCAGAGAGTTTACTGTTTCTTTTGTTTGAGCAGATGAAGAGCAGGGGAGGCTTATTCCCAGGAGAAGGTCTTACTAGTGGTGACATTATGAGTTAGGAAGGTCATGATTGACTCTCTGTTTATAATCCAGATCTCTATTTAAATTCATTTCAGACTCTATATTAACTCCCATTCTTCTAGTCTTCGTCTTCATTACTACCAAGTAGTACAGCTTAGTTGTTGCAAATTCTGCCTATAATTACTCTTAGTTAATAAGTTACAATTAAGGCTTTCTACAGCTTTTCCACTCTAACACCCAGTTGCAAGTAGATTTATAATTCTGAGAAAACCTCAGTAGTTTGATCTGAAACTTTCCATTTGAAGTATCTGCCTGTGGCTGAAAGATGCTAGTTCTCACATATCCTTTAAAGATTAAGAGCAGGGCAAATATGTACAAAAATTTGTGCTGTTTCTCTGACAGTGGTGTCAGGTGACACTGACTAACCAAGAGTGCACATTTTTTTTTCATTTCTGTGGAAATTAACTGCTCCTACTTAGCCAAAATGCAAGGCTACCTTCTCAGCTCTTCTCCTGAGCACTATTGATGTCATGCACCTAATTTTTGTGGAAAGAAAATACTTGATTAAGAATAGAATTGAAACATACAGAGCTAAGGCTGAATTAAGCAGCGTGGACTGACTCGCTTAGCAAAGAGCTGTAGTGTTTTAAGACAATAATTTCCAAAAGTTAAGATTTGTTAATGTGAGCGTTTCTGTTCCATTTCAGTGCAAAGTCATCTAAGTCGATTAAATCCTTTTTATTCTACACTGAAGCCACAAACACAGTTGATTTTTGTGCTGACCTGGTTGCAAAGTAGTGATGTTTGGTTAAATTGTCTCAACTTTTTGCTCTAACGAGATATACAAGGATTTGCCAGTGTCTTAAATTGTAAAACCTAAGTTCATTCTCATGTTTACCAGTTTGACATTTCCTGCTTTTCAAAGGCTAACCATCTACTATAAACCTTTAAAATAAGTGAACTACAGGAAAGTACTGTAAATTATTCTTACTAGCAAAAAATACAGCCTGTGGGGTAAGTATTAGTTTGGAGTTGTAAGACACATAGTTTTACCTTGCCCTTTCCTACCTGGTGAGTAAACACATAGGAGAAGATGTTTATAATTAGAAAGGAAAAGGGTGATGACAGTCATAGGCTGGTTTTGAAATGCAAAGCATTTAGATGCTTGATGTAGAAAAGATAAGCGTAAAAGACCGGAACAAAGATACGAAAATGGAAGTGAGATGAATTGATACAATAAAAGGCTCAGGCCAAAAAAAAGAGCTGCTCTTGTGAAGCTAAATATAGCCTTAAGCACAGAATATAGACACAACATGTAGAAGTTAAAGATGCAGAAGATGGGGCATCTGTTACTGCATTGCTTGAGATCAGTGCAAGCTGATCCAGTAGTACTAAACAGAATGAATGTCATTTTTTTTGCATATTTTAAGCAATGGGACCTCTGCCTGGTCTCATGGAGACAGTCATTTGGACAAAGGGAATGCGAAAAGTAAAGTGGAAATAATGTCAAAACCACCTCTGTAAAAATCCAAAACAAACAAACAAGGCTACAAAAAAATCCCCTAACAGAATGACAAACCCTGCCCCTTTCAATACCCGAGTCATACTTTTAGAGCTGGGCCAACAACTGCCACTATTTGGGGTTCAGGGAGTGGTTGATAGTGGACTGACTTGATTGAGTAGCAAGAGAGTGTTTGCATGACCTAATTTCCTTAAGAAATTAGGCTTAAAAAATACACTGTTGGAGAAACCCATCTTTACGCTGAGGGATTTGAGAATTGTTCTTCCACAGTCTCAAAACTTCAGGGAAGAAATGTAACAATTAAATGGCAAACCATTTTTCTGTGTTGAAAGCTGCATGATACGCCAACTGAGTTCCCTGCTTAGAAGACCGGAGTATGTTCTGCTTCTCAAGAGTGAAAGAAAATCCGTGAAAGCTCAAAGTTCATTGCTGCTTTGCTTCTTACCAAGTTCCACTGAAATCAAACTAAAAAAATGGTATCGTTATTGGCACAGGCTTTTTGTAGGATTTCCTTTCAAATCTCTCCAGGTTGTTCCCTGTGTTAGTTCTCTCTGAACTCTTTTCTAAACAATTGAATAGCAGTATTTCAGAAATTCAGGTTGCCTTTTTAGATTTATTCATTTCTAAGCATAAAATAGTTCTTTGAGTTAAATGAAGTCCTCAAAGTCGTTCTCGGACTCCCATCTACCTTGCTTTTTCCTAGAACAAGTCAGGTTACAAGTTTTAAGACCTCCATTGCACCTTAATGAAGTGTTTTATGTCTCACATCAGCTTGTTCTCGGAACCTTTGCAGTGCTCTCTTGGCTTTTATCAGAGTGGATTAAGAGTTGTATGCAGAAATATTTTTTTCTTCTTTAATTAGGAAGTCAAAATTGTCTTTTTTTTCCCTGCTTCTTTTCTCAGCCCTTGTGAGTATTGAAATGTGTGTTTCAAACCTTGCAGGGTCTGCCACCAAAGTTACTCAACTGTAGAGACTTGCAGAGAATTATTTAGATGTTAACAGGCACTCTGGTTAGGACTCTGACTGTTGGACATCAGCCTTTTCCCTTTTTCAGAGTCAAAGTGGCTCGGNCAGCCTTGCGTGCCGTGGCCAGCTGTGTATTCTGGAATCGCTGGTCTGTACTTGGGCAAGCAGCTGTGAGTTTAGATGACAGTGGGAGTTTTCCCAAATACGAGTGTAGAACCAAAGTGCGCCACCTAAGCACATCACTGATTTTTTTTTTTCTATAATTTTCTTTTTTAAGGCAACCAATATTAAAACTGAATCTGATGCTCCAGAAGGCAGAACTCATAATTTGAGACGTCGAATGGGATGTGCACCTTCGAAGTGTGAAAATGGTGAGTGGCAAGTGGGGAGGAAAACAAAATGTGAATGCAAGTTCTGTTACTTTGTACAAACTCGTTTGAAGACCAGAGTTAAATTCAGCAGTTGGAACAATTCAAAGTATTTAAAAAACAAACAAACTTCTGTTAACTTCATTTTTAAAATGGAATTTATTGTAGAAGTTCTTTTATGGCTTTGAAAATCTTCTGTTGTTTTTTTAAGTGGTTGAGTTTGAGAAGAAGATATTTGGAGTTGGAAAAAAAATTCTACTTCTTTAAACTCCAGTGTCCCTTACCGGGCAATCAGAAATGAGATTTGAGCTGTATTTCGATTTTGTAGTTGAAATAGCTAGCATCAATCCACTAGCTTTAAATAGAGGAAGCTCTCTTCAGAATGTGTCGGATTTCAGCCAGTTTTAGGAAAAATTTTGAATTTGAAATCAGGAAGTATTCATATTCAGGAGAAATTCATGAAGGCAAAAGCTAGTATGTTGTGAACTTAACAATAAAGTTCCCATAATATGTTTTTTAAGTTGCTTTTGTCATAGTCCCAAGTCTGTTACCTGTCCTTAAGACATAATAATTTCAGACTGAGAAGAAATGTTTAACGCCATCAAGCAGAAGAGTAAGCTTGTTGACAAATAATTTGTCAAGCACATAGAGGAACGATTTACAGCTACTTAATAATTGAAATTAAGCAGTTTGTCAGTGTCCTTTGTTCATTCAAAATCTTTTTCTTTTTTCAAGAATTTTAGATTATGGTCTTATTTAATTTGATAATTTTTTTTAAGGAGTGTCTCTCGGCATTAAACTTTTTTCTTTTTTTCTTCTTGAAGAGTAGAAGGGAGAAGCTCTAGACAGTTTTTTAATGCTTAATTTTCTGATAGATGTAGACATTCTTCTCTTCAATATCTTTGTTCGCTCTCGGACTCCAAGAAATGCTTCAGGTTGTCTCATGTCCAGGTGTAAAGGTCTCTAGTTCACTTGTAACTTCAGCTAAGAACTTCATTGCCCCCTTGTCTTCAGCACCAGAGCCCTGGGATTCTCCACACTCTGTTGTTTCGATTTGGGCGTGCGGCTTTTGGGTTTTTTATAATGTCGTGAATGAAGACTTGAGTAGAGACATGCCCAAATTAGGTAGGAGTGTAAGAATATAGAGGAACTGCTTTGCTGTCAGGCTACTTCTGCTGCATGCTCATCTTTGACAATACGTTTTCATGAAAGCTGAGGCTGTGAGAAACTGAAGTGTGAAGATCATCGTAGGAAGCTGTAATGTTGTTTCATGTCTCCATGTGACATGCTGCCGTAAAATTGGAGTAATTCAACCACGTTTGTTAACACCACATGGAAACAAAATCTTAGTTTATGAAGATACTCGTAATTTAATTTCAATGGGATTTAAAATACCCACTCAAAAAATGTGGGCTGTGATAGTCATTGCTAGTTTGTGATATCTAATAATAGCGGCTTCTGTAGGCATTGCAGGTGTTCAGATCTTGCCTTAAGGTAACTGAAACAAGTGTGTGTATGGGATAACAAGTAGCTCAACAAATAACTTGGGAGTGATGCAGTCTAACAAGTAATAAGAAATAAAATAAATAATAAAAAGTAATGCTAAGCATTAAAACATTTTGTAATACCCTCATTTTTGTTCTGTTGTGCCAGAAAAGGAAATGCATAGCATAGTGAAACTTCCTGAGAAGAGGGAACATGTCGGGGAGTCAGAGAAAGACAAATCCAAAGTCCGATCTAAAAAACCCACTAATGCTGTGAGTATGCCCTGCCTTCCTGCTGCTTCCTATTGATTGTAGGTGTTTCTGGGATTCTCTTGGGTGTGTAGTGAAATCTCATGGCATTCGTAGTGCACTAAGGACACTTTTGTATTCTTCATGTAACCCCGTGGCTGATGCAAAGCAGTATCTGTGCCTGCTGGAATATACGTACTCCTAAAGCTTCATGCTGTTACAAAGCTGAAAATAACAGGATAATTAAATTTCACTATCTATAACTAAGGAAACTTCTTTCCTTTCTGCAAGGTACAGTCTCAAAATAAGCATTTTTGAAAGAAGAATCCAAATAGAAGTGGTTCTTTCGTGAACTGGTCTCTCTCCTCCTTGCTCCTTAACTTCAAGGGAGCTTCATGCGACCTTTGGCACCCAGCTGTCCAGCAGACCTGCCACTTATTCCACTATTTCAGCACCAATTTGGAAACTTTGTTGTTCAAACGCTTCTTGAAAAACCAACCTTGTTCCTGCTCCAGCAGGGACACCACCCCCACCCCCCTCCAAAAAAAACTCAAACTATTTCACTTTTGAGAAGTTGATACTGAGGTTCTTTCTCTCCATGCCACTGCTCAGGTCCTTCCTAAAACCAAAAATGTTCTTGGTTTAATCCACGCCTATAGCTAGATACCCAAGAAAGAAATGTGCAAATACGAGAAGCCTGACACCCCCGCCCCCAAACAAAAGAATCTTGTGGTGAGGAACAGGAGATGCTGCTCCTTTTTTTAACAGCATAAGAAAACAGGGTCTGCTTATTCTCGCAGCTCTGTTCTGTATTTGAGAAGAGCTTTCCAGTCTGTTGCTAATGAAGGTGAGGTGCAGGACAGGCAGCAGACAACCCTTCCCATGTTTGGACTGCCGGCACCTTCTCCTTGGGGCTCGGTAGCTGCTGTGTGAAACCTCCATCAGATGTCTTTAACAGTTGCCCCCTGCCAGAGCACGTGGCTCTGCTGGGAAGCTGGTGCCTTTCCAAATTAAAATGAAGGTCTTGGCCAGTATCTCTGGGGAAAAAGAGGGACGCTCCCATCAACACTCCCTTAGAGCTCCTTCCAGTACCTTAAAGGGGGCCTGCAGGAACGCTGGGGAGGGACTCTTTATCGGGTGGTGTAGCAATAGGACAAGGGGTGATGGTTTTAAACTGGAAGAGGGGAGATTTAGGTGAGATATTAGGAGGAAATTTTTCACTGTGAGGGTGGTGAGCCCCTGGCGCAGGTTGCCCCGAGAAGCTGTGGCTGCCCCATCCCTGGAGGTGTTCAAGGCCAGGTTGGACGGGGCTTGGAGCAACCTGGGCTGGGGGGAGGTGTCCCTGCCCAGGGCAGGGGGTGGGACTGGGTGGTCTTTAAGGTCCCTTCCAACCCAAACCATTCTATGATCAAGAAGGACCCCCTTTCTTCTGAGACCCCACACGGTCTCAGAGGAGGATCTGTACACACAGGCAGTGTGTACGGTGAGAGCTGTGAAAGCAGTGAGAAAAAGGGTTAGTGAGCCATCAGCGGGTGTTATATTATACCTGTCGAGTACACAGTACTGCTGATTTGAACTGTCCTGGCCACTGAATCAAGCCTTCTGTCGTTTGGAAAAAAATGCATGGAAGGGCTTGCAACTCTTGTCCTTCCTTCCTTAAATTACTGAGGGGGGTTATTTAAATTTTTACATAAATATTTTGTATTTGCTTGTCTCATTTCCATTTCAGAGATAAAGTAAAAATAAGCTTTGGCAAGTATCACAGATGACTGAGTTACCAAACTGCTTACCTTAAGTGCTCAAATTCCCACTCTGGTGATTTTTTTGTTACAGGTGGATTTGTATGTGTGTCTCTTATGTGGCAGTGGTAACGATGAGGACCGTCTCCTGTTGTGTGATGGCTGTGATGACAGTTACCACACTTTTTGTTTAATTCCACCCCTTCATGATGTTCCCAAAGGGGACTGGAGATGCCCCCAATGTTTGGCTCAGGTAATCCGACAAACCATAAAAGTTAGAATGAAGGTTACTTTTTATTTTGTTATTTTTGTTTTTTTGTTTTAAACTTGATCCTAGGGGTTGAAAATACAATTTGTTATTACTTAAGGTTGTGCAAACAAGTTGTTGGAGGGTAAAACTAAAATGAATCCTGGGCATACTTCAAATCAGCTCCAAAATATTAAGTGATAGCTTTCCAAAAATTGATGTGGCTTTAAAGAATAAATACGTTGGATTTTAACTGGCATCTTTCCTCTGTATTTAAAATTTTGAGTTTCACTGGGTGCTTCAGTGTGGAGGTCTATGCATTTTTTTTTTTTTTTTTTTTTTTTTTNTTTTTTGCTTAGCTCTGCTAGAGGAAGGAGAAATTAGGCATATTAATTAATGTTTATGCAGATTTATAAATAAATATTGTGATCTGGTGAATTAAGCAGAGTAGTTTCTTCTTCTGACTTTGTGCAACATGGGACAGACCGCATTTCGGTCTGGTGTCCTGCCTTCTTACCCATCAGATGCTGTAATAGCCCATTCGTGTAAAATCTGAGCACAGGTTGTCTTATTAATATGTTATAGAAGTAATTATCTCTTCAATTGCAGGAGTGTAATAAGCCTCAAGAAGCATTTGGTTTTGAACAAGCAGCAAGAGACTATACACTTCGCACGTTTGGAGAAATGGCAGATGCGTTCAAGTCAGACTATTTTAACATGCCAGTACATGTATGTTCATGTATTTATCCTGATGCCATAATGTTGATTTTGGTTTTTGTGCTTAGTTAAAATATGTAACTTTTGAGGGGGGAGGGGAATTCTGGGTTTGAATGGGATGAAATCCCAAATCAGAGGTTCTCATTTATGTCAGTGAATCCTTGTTCTTGCAGGTGTCGTGGGTTTTTGTTCTGCTGGCTTCTTGGGTTTTGAGTTTTTTAACTTTTAAGAAGTGTCTGTAAGGAAGAGAATACTCTCTAACTGTCACCCATTCTTGAGAGAACAAAGCAGCAGCGTGTCCTGGGTGGAACCACATTTCTGCTGCCCTTTTTTTTTTTTTTTCCTCTTGTTGAAAGGGTTTTGAAAGGGGGAAATGTTTCAAGCTAATGGAGGTTCCTCCCTGAGGTAGCTTTCATGCATATGCTTTTTATGTACTGATTCTTCAGTGTATATACTCCTTGTTTTTCTTTTCACCTAGATGGTCCCCACTGAGCTGGTTGAAAAAGAATTTTGGAGACTTGTTAGTACCATTGAAGAGGATGTGACAGTAGAATATGGAGCTGATATTGCTTCAAAGGAATTTGGCAGTGGCTTCCCAGTTAGGGGTGGGAAATTTAAAGTTAGACCAGAAGAAGAGGTAGGTCTTTACTAGTTCACTGTGTATGTTTGTATTGCAGTTCTTCATTAAATAAGTCTCTGGTTTAAAGCACAATAATGGAATGGGGTTGCAAAGTGTTGTTTTGGTGTATCTGGCACAGTAGTTGAAGAGGAGAGTTACATCAGAGTTTTGAATAAATAAAATTTGCTGTGATCAGGTGTTAAAAGCCACAGGTTTATCCTAGAAGTTAATTTATTAACTTCCAAACTTAAAGGTCTCATTTTAACAAAGCATGTCAGACAAGGTTTGGGAAAGGAGCGAAGAAAATGGCAGTTTTGTTCTTTGATTCATTGACCTGTTTCTTATAGTTTTCAGTTGGGAAAGATGCTTTTCTTCTGTTGCTCTTTCGGTAGTTTTACCTTCTTGGGTTTTTTTACTTCATGTTGTGTAAACCTGTGACTGTTCTGTTCAATTTTCAGGAATACCTTGATAGTGGCTGGAATTTAAACAACATGCCTGTGATGGAGCAATCTGTTCTTGCTCACATCACTGCAGACATATGTGGAATGAAATTACCCTGGCTCTACGTAGGAATGTGCTTTTCTTCATTTTGTTGGCATATAGAAGACCACTGGAGCTATTCGATTAACTATCTGCATTGGTGAGTTTGAGGAATAAACTCAGCCTGAGAAGCAATCTCGCTTTCATCCCCCCTTTCCCTTTTTAATTAGCAGACTAAAACCAGATCCACAGAGTTCAGGCCAGAACAAACAACTCTTGCAATCCTGTAGCAGCAGGGTTAAATTTGACACAGTGTGATTCCTGCATTGATCTGCTTTTGTACAAGAGGTCATATTTTGGAAAGAGACATCCATTCCCAGTTTTAAAAAATCCATGAGAGATGCAGCAGATACTCCATCAAATGTTTTATTGTGCTCAATGTAAAAATTAAAAACCATGCAAGTTTTTTTTTAAAAAATCATCTAGCTTCAACTAACAATCCTAGGATCCTACATATTTTTTTGTCTGTTAGATAGGTCATTCTATCATAAATCCTCTCATCAAGCAAACACTTGTCAACTGTAATCAGGACAGATCTTTGCCATGTCTTTGATATTCTACATAGATTGAACTTCTTAAACTTCCCACCTTACAACAGCTTTTTGGGAGTTTGAATTATTCTTGTCACTCTTCCTGAAACCTGTCAATCTCTTTCCCTTTCCTTGTTCACCTAAGTATTCCAGCAAAATGGTAAAACCACATCCCACCTACTATTCAGTAGGTCGTCTTTTTGGTCGGTTTGTCAATTGCTGCTCCTTGAAATAGCCGCTGCTGTAGCGCAGTCCATGTAGTCAGTGACTTAATTTGGTTTCTTTCTTAGTACTTGACATTATTAAAACAAATGTTTGAGTGAGTCTAAATGGGTGGTTGGGATTACATTGTAAAAATGATCTTCCTTGTCATTTGTGGCTTTGTTTTTGTCTGGGTCTTCAGTCATGCTGAAAACTGGGAAGGAGAGGAGGTTTTCTTGTTTGGGGTAGAAACTTTATTTCTTCTAGGATAGCTTCCCTCGTGGTTGGTAGAATGGTATTGTGTCCTCCATAATTTGTCCCCAGTTGCATTAGTGTTTGCAGTCAAGGCCAGAAAGATGTGTAAGTGCATATGTATATATGTGCACACAAGTGTACGTACATTCACAGACCAATGTGAAAGTTGCCCTAGTTGCTTTTAATTTAGTTCTCCTCCAGCATGGAAGTACTTGATGTCTTGTCTTTTCATTTGCAGATATTCTTCTATATTTCCCTTCTGTCAGGTTTAAGTCTGGGTGTTTTAGCCTATTTGAGAGCAATGTGTAGTTGAGGTTAATACTGTTCTTGGCCAGAGGAGTCAACCTTAACGATCTGCCACTGAAGAGACAATGCTCCAAACTCTGAGAAGACTTCAGAAGGCAGGACTTAGCCTTGTGAAATACTAGGGATGGCATGTTCATCTTCAGTGTTCCCATGTGCCTTGAAGGAGTTTGTATCCTGGTACAGTATTTTGAGCAGATAGTCCCAAGTGAACAGCAGCAGACCTTTCATAGGGTTGAAGGCAATAGTTCTCCTGCGTGACTCTAAATCCTGTGGTAGTTCTTGAAATGGTAAAAGGAAAAAAAAACCAAATATTTGCTTCTAAAGATGCTTGCTAATCAATAAGATGTCAGTCCTGGTCAGAGGAATACTATCATCACTAGTGATAGTATTTCTAAAGACAGGAATGTGGAGCTGTCAGGTAGCAGTGCAGAAAGAACTGTCACCTGCATCCATTCTGCAGCGTGCTGCCTTCATAAGGCTGACACCTTAACACATCCATTACAGTTCTATCTTTATCTGTTCTCCTGAAGTCCAGAGACCCCTCGTACCAGTATCCTGATGCAAATTTTAGCGTAGTTCTTAACTGCTGTCATCCATTCCTTGGCACTGACATGTACCAAGAAGCAGAATTCTTGACTAACCCAGTAGGACAGTTTTTAGTTGCACGTGTAGCTGGTCTTCATATATTCATAAAATTGTTCTAAGATGATGACCAGATCCAAGGCTGCCTAGTCATTTAACACTGCATAGTGGCGACTCTACTTGTGCTTCTCCTTGTGATACCAATGTGACTGCCCTTCCACAGTCCCTCCCGCTCGCTGTCCTTGTCACCATGACAGAGATGCTGTTTGAGAACAGGAGTAAGCTCCTAGGTATGAGGGATATGCTTTTGGATTCATGCTTCACTCTTTTATTGTGGAATCTTCTTAATTGCTCCATGATTTATGGAAAATAAGAACACTGTTGGGTCGGCTTTACTTTGTCAGCTCTTCGGGAGTCTTGGGAGAGGGTGATTTGTCGGTTATCTTCTTTTCTAAATGCCTTTTCTAACATTGTTTTGTATAAGGGACTGGAATGCATTTTCACCTTTGTGTTGCAACGAGCCAGCTTCGTTATAAACCTGAAACAATATCTACTGGAACACATCTGCATAACCTTAATTTTCTCAACTGGCTTGCATTGGGTTAAGCTGTTGCTAAAAATTCTTTGTTCCTACTCTAGATATGGATGATTTTTTTTCTTGATGTCTTTTGTATAATTTGGAAGCTTAATTCCTACTTACTATGTATTGCTTTTATGGCAATTATGCACAAGGCAGAAAGAACTGGCTTTGGTTGTTAGATCCAAGAGGGAGTTTGTGTTCATGATAAAAGACAAACAGCTTATGTTTTGAAGTTGTTCTGGAATCATCAGAACTTCACTGAGGACTTCTTCAGTCTTTTTTTCCCCCAGGTTATTTTAAGTAGGTGCTCAGAAACATAGGCAGTTAAAAACTTAGGTCTGGAGGAGGGACCTGTGTAAAATGTGAAGATTCAGGAGGGTACATAATCTTTGCGTTCCTTCCTGGTGGTATACCCTTCTTTTGACATGGTGTGTGTTAAAGCAGAAGACTGAAAATGTAACTTACAAGATTGCTTATATTTAACTTTTTTTAATAATCTTGCAGGGGGGAGCCTAAAACGTGGTATGGAGCCCCAGGGTATGCAGCTGAACAGCTGGAGGATGTAATGAAGAAGCTTGCTCCAGAGCTATTTGAATCTCAGCCAGATCTCTTGCACCAACTTGTCACCATAATGAACCCGAATACTTTGATGGCCCACGGAGTGCCTGTATGTTGTTGGACTCCTGTGCTACTCCCCCAAACCCAACCCTCTTTTCATTTGTGCTGAATTCCACTTCAAAGCTGATGATTGAAGCCACTTTTATTGCAGAGATGGTGTGGTAGTTTCCATGTGTGTTGTATCTTCCTTGTCTAGTATAATGTGCCAGTATGAACAGATGGGCAATGGAATCATTGCTTTTGGAATTGCTTGGCAAACTCTTCTCTGGAGATCCACCTTAGTGTATTTTTATTTCTGTCTTTCAGCTGGAAAGTTTAGTCTTGACCTTTGAAACAATGGCAGGAGCTCTTTGTATGTCTGTCTAACCAGACACAATTTTTACTGGCATAGAGTTTCTGGCAAGTGACCAAACCCCATTCTTCCTTTATTTGTCATCCACATCCTCTTAGTTTTCCTGGATTCTTAGGTATTTCAAAACATTTTTCATCAGTTTCCATCGTATTCCATACTAGATTATTCATGGGAATTATGTCCCTTTACAATTTAATTAGCTTTTGACTAGCTGACCTTGGGACTTAAACGAAAATCTGGAAAAGGGGGCAAAATATGTGATGTCTACTATGCTGTGAGAGACTCCAAAACTGAAAGATGCAGGAAGACCTGCCTGCTTTCGTGCTGATTGTATAGCACCAAAAGTATTAGATTTACAGCAGTATGAGCTTCTGAGTAGGTTCCAAATTTCTCTTCCCCTTCCACTGCGCACTGAAGAGAGCCTTGCCTGTGGTTTACCTGTGTAACTGCGTAGAGCTAGCACAGTGCAAAAGGCACAGACAGCTGACTTAAAATGGCTGAGAGTGCAGGTATGGAACCCCTTTGCTTTCTGGGGTTTTATATGATAGGTTACCAAAAGCCCATTGTAATTCATGGGCTTATGTTTTAAAACTATTCAAAGTCATCAGAGAAGTTACTAGGAACTGGAAATCCGTATTCTCTTCAGAGCCTTCAGTTCTGTTTAGGTTTGAGCTAATGCTTGTCCGTTTTATCTCCTAGGTTTATCGAACCAATCAGTGTGCTGGAGAGTTTGTGATCACCTTTCCCAGAGCTTATCACAGTGGCTTCAACCAGGGTTTCAATTTTGCTGAAGCTGTGAACTTCTGCACAGTTGATTGGGTATGTTCCAAAACCGTTTCTTCTTTAAGTATGCAGTTCCAAAGTGGTTCCTAGCTGATGTACAGCTCTAACTTACTGCTCATGCACAAATCGGAAGGAGCCTGTTACTAGAAACAGAATGTTTTGCTAAAGGTATTTCTTTCATGTAGTGAATCTGGTTCCTGAGATTCAGTTTAAATTGTACATTAGGGCTGATGTATGACTTACAGCAGGAGGTGGGCAAGGTCCTGTGCATGCCTAGAACATGAGAAGCTCCAGTGCTGCCAGAATCTACTCCTTTTATGTCCTCCAATTCCATTCAAATTGTCAAGAGCTGGGACGAAATTCTTCTGGGAGGGAATTCTCTAGGAGGTGCTTTCTACAGCTGAAAAACAAAGCCAACATGGACTTCTTTTCTACTTTAGCTTCTGTGATTTAATCGGATGATATATTTATCACATTTTAAGAACAGTTAAAGAGTTTGATAGTCCTCTTGGATGGAAATAATAATAAGATTAATTGCTTCTGATGTGAGTACATCCCCTTGGATAGCAGAGGTGATGTAGGTTTTTAGGGAAGAATACCTTAATTACAAGGGAACAGAAGGTTTTAGTGTTGAAACAGAAGGTTTACAGACCACTACTATATTCCCAGTAAACTTTGTTCAGCTCATTGGAACAACAGAGATAGGCACACATTGCAATTATTAGGTCATAGTAATAATAAATCAAGTTAATAAATAAGTTTTTTGTCTTTTTTTAAATAAAAACAAATGGAGGATAGTTGCTTCAAAGTTACAAGTAATCATTCCTCCTTCCCAGCAGATTTCTCAGACACATAGTGTTGCCTAATCTCAGAAAGGTCCTATGAAGCTACTGATATTTCAAATTACTTCACTTCTGATTTTTTTCCCCTCCAAAAAGATCTTAGTTAGTTGTAAATGTAGTCCATCTAAAAATGTTGCTAGATTTAAAAAAAGCATCACTTAGGAGATGAGTAAAATTGGAAGAAGGCTTTCTGCATTGTGATTGTGTTCACATACCGGTTGGTTTGGGTTTGTTTCTCCTCTTGTCCTTTCATGAGTTTCGTACCAGAGTCTAACATTGCTATCTGCCTGGCCAGTGACAGCCTTAAAATAAAGTTATGAGTAGCCTGCCCAGCTCAGAATGAATTCTTTACTCTGCCTGGGGTTAGTGAGGGACTTTAATGGTTCATGGAGTCAGCAATTTCTCATCCTGCAGTGCAGTTCATGTCCTACCTAAACCAGACGTATCATTTGAGAAACAGGTCCAGCGTGCCCTGCAGCCTGCCGTTGACGGGGCACCCATGGAGTGGTGAGAGTAGGGCACGTCTACGTACTCTTCCCTTGATGCTTCCCCAGCCTCTATGTATTTGTAGCTTGGATCTTCCTGGGCCTACTGTGGCTTAGTGATTTAGTTGCCCCTAATTATTGGTCTCTTCCAGATAGTGCATTCCCCCAAGAACCTAGCTAAACAACTTGCATCCACAGTGCCCACTGTAAAAGAGGTATAAGCAGTCCTGGTTTACAAGAACTCAGGGTCTTGATTTCTCTGGTTTTACATTCTGAATTATGATTATTGTTGCTAGAAGGACTTGTCTTGGCCTTTTATGTGGACAGTTTTTGGTTAGTAGCATAAAAAGCATCTTAATGTAATTTTCAAAATGAACTCTTCGTTTATTTAATGTTTTTCAATGTAGCTACCATTGGGTCGCCAATGTGTGGAACATTACCGTCTGCTAAACCGTTACTGTGTGTTTTCTCATGACGAGATGATCTGCAAAATGGCTTCCAAAGCAGATGATCTTGATGTTGTGGTAGCATCTACAGTTCAGAAAGACATGGCTATTATGATTGAAGATGAGAAGAGGTTGCGTGAGAAGGTTGATAAACTGGTGAGTTTTAGGAAATAGTATTATAGTGAACTAAGGAACAGTTGAAACAGTGGTGAAAAAACACACTGGGACTTGTACTGTGTTGTCAACAGCTTAGAGCTACACGGTACCTTCCTGAGTAGCATTGTTGATTTCAGAGGACCACTTGGGTACAGAATCATTTATCATTCATCTTGTTTTAGCATCTGCCCTTTAGTATTGTTCAGAATGTCTCTTTTAAAGTAGTATTTGTTCTTTCAGTAACTTAATCAGAATAGCTGATTTTTCATTAACCAAGATTTCTGTCTACCTGATTTTAACATCTTATTCCTAAACTTCATTATTCTTTTGATAAATTTAGCTTCTGATGTTTTAGCTTGGAATAATTGCCTCTTCGTTAGACTTTGAAGTGATGTATTCTTTTGCAGGGAGTGACTGACTCAGAGAGAGTGACTTTTGAGCTGTTTCCTGATGATGAGCGGCAGTGCTTGAAGTGTAAAACCACCTGCTTCATGTCTGCTGTTTACTGTCCATGTAAACCTGGGTTATTGGTGTGCTTGTACCATGTTGAGGATCTCTGTTCCTGTCCCACCTACAAATATAAACTGGGGTAAGCTTTAGATAGCAAAAAATACTGTGTTTTGGAGATACTTACTGTTATGTGCAGATACTGCGGTTTGATAATCTCGTGCCTACTCTGTTTTGTCAATGGTGCTAGTCTCGGTATTCTGTTGGTCTCAGTCCTTTGCAAATATAGTGCCCCCAAAACAAAGTGCCTTTTTTGTGCTCATGTACAAAGACTCTTTTCAGTATTCAGCTCTTCTTGCTCTATAATGGCAAAAATTGCTGGATAAGTTAGTTTCCTTCTTTATTTATAGCAACAAAGTCGTCATCCCTTACATGCAGTCCTTGCCCAGTAATATTTTTTTCGTGTGTGTTAGCTTTCCTTCCTGTTGTTATCTTTCCTTTCCTGTTGTTTGTTACATCTTTGTCCTACATGAATGTAGCTTGTCCTAAGACAATTTCACAAATGGTTCAGTTGCAATGTCAAAATTGCTTTCTGGAGCAACTGCAACGTTGAAATTGTCTTAGGAGCAACATGCTGTGGTTGTAGGTCTTAATTATATAACCCTGGTGCGTAGTAGATCATCTGTGTGTCATATGGACCAACACATCTTGGTGCCCCCTCCCTTCCACCCTCCTGCTCCCACCTACTTTGGGCTGAAGAGTTTGAATTCTTGTACCTACTTGTAGGTACCGCTATACCCTGGAGGAGCTCTATCCAATGATGAACGCGCTAAAGATGCGTGCGGAATCATACAATGAATGGGCTTCCAACGTTAACGAAGCTCTGGAGGCGAAAATTAACAATAAAAAAAGTAAGTCTCTTAATTTTTGTCTGCAATGCATAATTTTAAATGGCTAATTTTTCAGTTTTTAGTTTCTGAACCTTAGCAACTTTTGTCCTATGTGACAATCAAAGGAAATCATATATAATTTCATGTTTTAAAGTAAATATTTTAGCCGTTATAAAAATTATGCTAAGCTCTCTCTGTGTGATTAGATCGTAAATCACTTTGACATAAAATATAACTGAAGTTGAAATAGAAATATACTTAATGTGTTGTGTTATTCAGCCTTACCATTTAAAATCCATCACAAAGGGCGACCTTTTTTTTTTTTGGTTAACTTAGTATCTTTCCCAAAAGGTCTCATCAGTTTTAAGGCTTTGATAGAAGAATCAGAAATGAAGAAGTTTCCAGACAATGATCTACTGCGACACCTCAGACTGGTTACGCAGGATGCAGACAAATGTGCCTCGGTTGCACAGCAGCTTCTTAATGGCAAAAGACAAACCAGGTAAATGTTACTGTATGTGTTTGCAACAAAATTGAGTGGTAGAAGATAGATGCCAGTGGCCAGTGATAGATGCCAGTGTTCTGTAAGACTTAAAAATGAAAGCAATCTTTTTGTCTTCTCCAGAGAGCCATCTTTTACAGGGAGATTCACCTTTACTGCATGTAATAAGTTAAACATCCTGAGTTTTCAATCTCTTCTTCCTCTGTGTTTGACAGATAAGCAGTAAATTCATTCTAATGTTCCCCAAAAGGAAAAATTGGTGTGGTATTTCCAGACAAACCAACACCCAACAAGATACAGTCCACTTGTCTTTGTGCCATGGGGACTGAAAATCTGTCAGTGGTGCATATGTCAGTATATTCACTACAGTTTATGCCTGAAGAATAAAGTGTCTTAATTTCCTGAGCTGATGATGATGGGAATACTGTGTGAGATCTTTGAGAAATACTTGCTCTTTCTTTGGCAGCACTTACATTAAATCTTTTAGACAGGTTATTTGGTCAAGGAATTTGAAGATAAGACAGTGTTTGGGTAATACATTCTTTGTGAACTGGATGTGTGGCTGCCTGGTCCTGCTAGCACTTTCCATGTCTGAAATGAGTTGAAAGGAGTCAGAAGATCCAGAGGGACAAGGCCAGGTCTCCTGATTGCATCAGTTGGTGACTGTATCGATGGATCTCTTGGGGATCACAAATTACTGTCTTCTGTTGCAGATTCTCCATCCAGACTTACAAATGGCTGTACCTAGTCTCGTGGGGTGATAGGTTTCTAAGAAAGTCTTGGGTTTATATATGTGGAGGACAACATTGCTCAAGTCCAACAATCTTAATAGCATGAAGTACTTCAGGAAAAAACTATTTCCTCTTTTCCCATCTGGACAACTTTCACCAATCGCTGCTGCTGTGAACGATGTGGTCCTTGTCAGAGCAGTTGCTCTTAGTGCTTGTACAACTGCACGTGTGTGTGGTTTCTGCATGTTGCCTGCCTCAGCAGGTATCTTGTAGCTTGTCACTCCCTGTGTTCTTGCAGTACTTTAATGACTGACTTTGAAGAACTTTGGCAGCAAAATATTCAACTACTATTTAGACGTTATTTTTGTAGCTGTGATTTCCCTTCCTGGTCATAGAATCGTAGAATTGCTTAGGTTTGAAAAGACAAATATCATCGAGTCCAACCATTAACCCAGCACCGCCAAGTTCACCACTCAACGATGTCCCCCAGCACCACATCTCCACGTCTTTTAAATACCTCCAGGGATGGTGATTCAACCACTTCCCTGGGCAGTCTATTCCAATGCTTGACAACCCTTTCTGTGAAGAAATTTTTCCTAATATCCATCTTAAACTTGCCCTGGAGTAACTTGCAGCTGTTTTCTCTCATCCTATGGCTTTTACTTGGGAGAAGAGACCGACCCCCACCTCGCTACAACCTCCCTTCAGGCAGTTGTAGAGAGCAATAAGGTTTCTCCTCAGCCTCCTTTTCTCCAGGCTGAACAACCCCAGTTCATCCTTGTGTAAGTCTTCATAGCAAGGACTTAATAAAAATTCACCTTTGCTGTCTTGCACACGCAAGAGGGTGAAGCCTCTGTCACAGCAACGTAAAAATAGGAAATGAAAAATTCAGCACTCCAACAGACCCGATTGCAGATAGCTAATTTCCAACCCAGAGATTCATGGCATTGTTATAGAAGGGTTTATCCAGTCCTAATCTCTTCCTTCATTTAGGATTGAGCCATCTCTTCTCGTTCTAGCATTCCCACTTCATGTGTTCTCCCATCCTTGGTATTTGCTCAGGCCTGCTGGTGATGAACTTGGAGCAGCAGCCAAGCGCTTTCCAGCTCTTCTGTGCCAGATTCTTGGAAGGGTCTTTCCTGCTCTTAATGTGTACCTGACTTTGCCGGGCCTGAAAAGAGCAGTGAGCAATTTTTATCTTCATCTCCTTGACTAGGTCTGTTTTTTGTCACACTGATCCTGTGTCAGCCTTTCTCACAGCTGTACTTGCCAGCTCCTTCAGCATTACAGACTCTGAATAATCTACCCAGTGTTGCGCTACACAGGATCAAGGCAGTGCTTGGATTGCGTTTCTCATTTGCATTTCTCAACATTCTAAAAGTGTTCCTTGCCCTTCTGTCACCATTTCTCTTTTGATCTTTTTGGCATATTTCTGGGAAAAGTCCAGTTGCATGTTGTCTTAAGTAGTTTTAAAAACCCACGTTATTTGATGGATAATTATTTTTTTTTCTTATAAGAGCACAGGCAGGAGTATTCATGACCTATGTAGGAAGTTACAAACGAGAATAATCTTCTTAAAGTCTTAATACATGTTATCAAATACAGTTTCATCTATGTGAAGTTCACATATCTGCGGGATGTTGGGCAGCCTTCATCGCACCAACTGCCATGTATTGGTTATGAAGGGTTGCGGATTCTGCCTGAAGTTTGGGTCATGCTTTTCACAAACTTTCCTTTATGGACTGAGCATTTTGTTCTGATCCTCAGTTTGGAAGAGTCATGCAGTAGACTTGGCTCGACTGGAAAAGTCATCCCTGTTAGTCATGGTAGTCAGAGATACTCAAGGATCTCCTGTTGTATAGTGCACAAACAGTTCTGGGGAAAAGAGACCAAGACAGATGACAAACACTCTCCTAGAGTAAATCCTGTGACTCTTGCTCACCATCTTCTCTGTAGTACCTGGAGAAATGCAGTACTTCCCTGTTTCCTTTGGTTCTTATGGTGACAGGTGATTAAGCAGTCCCAACAGCTGCTGTTCGGAAGATGGTTCTGTGAACAGCTGAATCGGGCAAAAGGACAGTGTTGCCCTCATTCCTTTCTGGCACTGGAGAGGAACAGCATGACAGCAGGGCAAGTACAAAGGGCTGCTCTCACTATCCATCCCCTTCCTTCTCCGTGTCTCATGTTGCCTTTGCTGCTGCTTAGAGTCTCCAAGAGTTCAGAGACATTGTGCTTTAGAGATCTTTATGACTAATAACCCTGGATGGACATGGGCTTTTCTTCTACGAAAGTTGTTTTGTTTTTTGGTCTTTTTTTTTTTTTCAGTCTCCTGTAACTTCTGGTTATCAAACACATCTTGTGACAGTCAGTTTTGAAGTTTAGATATGTATATGTGTGTGTGCATGTGTATGTTCATTTAAAAAAAAATGTGCCTTTTCCTGGAAGATACTGCAGAACTTGCACACAAAATAGTAAAATGTTGTGGACTGTAAACCAGCCTGTGTTGGTACCTGAGACTTTGAATTAATTTTATTGTTCGGTTTACAATGGATTTTGGAACTCCCAATGTGGTCTTGCATATCCTTTAAAAATACCTATTTTTAACATAGAATGGTAAATTAAAATGTATTTTATAGTGTTCACATTCCAGTCATGCTGGCGTATCCTGCTGGGATGTTGTTTTTCCTCTTTTGTTTAAATGGCGTATTGTGGATTAAATTGGAGCCAACATTGTAGGAGATTTCTTTCCGTTTCTGTTCAGGGTTCTCAGACCTAGTTAATATTGGCTTGAGTTTAGAGAGATTTTTTAATATTAGCCAATTTGTTAACACTTATAAGCCACCCATTCGATACAAAGCTTTTAGGTAAAAATGAAAATGATGATTTCAGCGTAAAGAGGATTTTTCAGAAGTGCCTACACGACCTGTAAATATAAAACCCATTCAAAATTGGGATTTGTTCTCTTTTGGTGTGGGCATGGGGAGAGCTTACTACAATAGCTATTGCAACATAACTGAATAGTTTATCCACAATTGCTTTGTGTTCTGGAAAAAAGACTAATTTTATTGCGTAATAACCAGTGCTCTTCCAAGGCTGAGTAGTTGTTCCAGAATAGTATTTTCAACAATAGCTTATTCTGCTATAGCTAACTGAAGTTTTCCCATGCATGTAAGCCCAAGGCTGCTTGGATGCTTTTGAATATTCTATTATTTGTGAGTAAAGCTTGACTTTCAAGAAATAATAAGCAGATTTTTGAGAACTTTAGATTTTATTTTATTTTTTAGTGGCATCCAACAAAGTTGAGTTGAATGTAATTGCAGGTACCGCTCTGGAGGAGGAAAGTGTCAAAATCAGCTGACTGTGAATGAGCTCCGGTTGTTTGTGAGGCAGCTGTATGCTCTACCCTGTGTCCTCAGTCAGACACCATTGCTGAAGGTAACTTCAAAAATTGTAGGGAAAAGAACATGAGCGTTTGTCATAGTGATGTATTTGCACTGCATTAATCTCCTATCTGCTCCAATAATAAATACCTTTAAACTGACAGGCCTGGGCAACTTGTGCACATGAGCTGCTTAAGAGTGGAGCTCTCTGACCTGCTGGTGTTTGCGGTCAGTAGATTTTTATGCTGCATAGGGGAATCAAAATGCTAATGTTGTATGAAGTAATGCAAAAGAAGCAGCAGGATAACCTGGGTAACTACAGATTAAAACTTTGGGCTCAGTTAACTCTTAAGAGTGAAGCCAACTTCATCTGAGAATATTCAAAACTCCATAATGCTCCGAGTGACAGTTCTCCCATTCATGTCACTTTCCCTCTTTGTTAATCCAGAATCAGATTTCTCATAGTCTTGTAATTAGATACCTCCTTGTACTATCAACCCACGTTCCAGGAAACAACACAGGTTAACCCTAGCCAAAGCTACCAGCCTGGGCTACCTAAACATTTGTTCTAGCAGAGTACCTGCTGCTGACGGTGAGTCACATCACTATCTCCCACGACCATGAGAGAGTGCTGATTATTCGCGCACCAGATGATCAGCCCTCAGACAAATTGGAAGTAATTCAAGATTTAGTTTCAGGATTTCCCAGAATGTTGCATATCACACTAAGGGGTAATAAAAAAAAAAGAACATAAATTCTGGGCAGCTGCAATTCCTGTCTTAAAGGACAAGGATTTTGCGTATTTGTGACTCTTGGAACCAGGAGATGCTGTGTCCGGCTCCTGAACTCTCTCTCAAGTGTCCACACAATGCTGAGACCAGACGGTAGTGTGTAAATTTGAATCAGAATAGACCAGTTCAACTCAGTTTTATGACTGTTGCTTTTGAAGCTTTGTCAGGCCTGGAATGTGTGAATCAGATTTTACGTAATCCTATTTACAGTTATTTGTTTATAGCATTGTAACTCTGAAGTTATCTTACTATTTAAAAAGCAGAAGCTCAGAAATGCCAGACATGCAAACAGTTCTTCTCCATCTGGCGTTCTTGAACAGGGAAATATCAAACACATATGGTCAGGGTATTCTTTTATATCATCCTCAACAATCCTAAATCATATGTAGTCATGCAAATTAGGCTGTTCATGTAAACGACCAACAGTTAGTAGAGACTGGTTCACAATTTAATATATCTCTAAAAAGGCTTTATTTCCATCATGGGTGAGATTGCCTGCCCTGACAAACAACCTTATTGGCAAAATACCAAGATGTCAGCTGGGAAGGAAGAACTTACTGCTGGAATAGCATTTCAGCCAGTACTAGAAGCATTGGACAGGGTGTCTAGATAAAGAATAATTCCATCCTCTGCATGAGACTACTCTGGCTAACTGTCCTGGGTGAAGCAGAAACAGCCACAGATGAACCTTTTGGGGGTAATTAGCTGTTGAACATAAGGAGATAGAGAGACGGTGTTGCACTGCGTGAAGGAGTGAAAGACCTGTGGATCACTGGGACTGTGTGGTCCAGCTCAAAAGCCTTAACTATGCAGCAGAAATGAACCCCAGAAGCTCTGTGCCCTTCCCAGCATTCTTCAGAGCCTTCTTGATCTCAACTGTGCTGTTCTTCAGCCTCTTTAATCATTCCAGAACAAAGCCTGAAAGCAGCACTGATGGAACACTTAAAATTCTCCATTAGATCCTTTCTATTCTTCTGAGACCTCTTTTTGACACCTGTCTCTTAGTTCAAAGGATTTTGGAGTGGAATTCCCTTGTTGTATGATCCTCAAGCTTGTGGATACATTATGTATGAGGAGATGCTGATGTGTTGAGGACGCACTATTTAAGTGTTCCAGATGTCATGAAAAATTGCTGTGCCCATTGTGTGCATTGCAATATGGTGTTTGCCAGGAGGCTTGCACCTAAATGTTTAAGAGATCTGGCAGTGGGTTTTCTTCTGATTTATATATTTGTATTTTTCGTTTGTATATTTCAGGATCTTCTTGATCGTGTGGAAGCTTTTCAACAGCAAAGCCAAAAACTTCTTTCTGAAGAAATGCCTAGTGCTGCAGAACTCCAGGAGCTGTTGGACGTCAGCTTTGACTTCGATGTTGACCTACCCCAACTGGCTGAACTGCGGATACGTCTGGAACAGGCACGCTGGCTCGAGGATGTGCAGCTGGCTTCCTCAGACCAAAACTCTCTTACTCTAGATGATATGAGACGTCTTATAGACTCAGGTGTTGGACTCGCTCCCTACCCAGCAGTTGAGAAAGCGATGGCGAAGCTGCAGGAGCTCCTTACTGTATCTGAACACTGGGATGACAAAGCCAGAAATCTGATAAAGGCCAGGTAGAAGCTAAATTTTAGTGTTGCATGTAGTAGTAGTTCCATGAGCTGTTTAAGATGAAATAGTTGGCTTTACTTTTGAAGGGGTTCCCTTTTGTTCATCCAGTTCACAACTTTAAGGCAAAGCTTGTGCCATCCAGAGGGGAAAGGGTTGGAGAAGGAGGTTGAGTGACTGAGCAATTTTAAACATTGGTGGTGGCTTGCAGTGTTTGTGATGGTCCACTACCATTATGCAAGTTCTCCTTTCACCACAAGGAAGGGTTTTAAGATACCTTTTCCTTCCTTTTCCACCTTCTTTCCTCCCCCCACCTTTCCTTTCCATCCCCCTGGAGGATGCGTGACCAGGTGGAGTTTAGCTACTGCTAAACCAACTGCTAAAATTTTATTATATGGACTATTTCTAATATTGAGGACACTTTTCTAGATTAATTGTTGCAGGGGAGAAGGAAATAAGCCAAATACGTTCTTACTGAGAAAAATTCTCTTGCTCATTACTTTGACCTTCTGATTTATAAAGGAAAATGGGGGAGAGCACAGTCTACTTAAAGTTTAGAAAGGTGGTACAAACTTGTATGCGAGGTTTCTTCCCTCATTTTCTTTTATTTTTTAAATTTTTCCCCCAGCCTCATAATTATGAAAGCATTTGAGTGTTTCTTACCCATTAGTAACTGTACTGTTATTTTAAAATTATAACTTCATAGAGCACAAAACTGGAATAAGCTTGAGTTTAACCTCCAAAATGGAGATGCAGTTGTGTTTGTACCTTTCTAAAATGTCAGAATTAAATTGTGAAACACAGAAAAGCGTCCTTCAATTTTTTTAACCTTCTAATGTAGAATCTCTTAGCGCTGGTACTGTTTTAGGGTCAGTGTATGTTTGAGGATCCAAGGTTCTATGATTCAAAAGTTAATAAATGTTAGATCTCCCTTAAGCCCAAATGTGTGAATATTTCTAGTAGAAGCCTATAGCAAGCAAATAAATACTTCTAAAAGCATACCTGCAGTGCTAATGCCCCAGTTGTACAGTATGCATCTCTAGTACTGGGCATAAGGTCATTATTTGGTGTAAACCTTTGGTTTTAATAAGCCAGATGAGTAGAAGAACCTCAGTTGTATTGCAGAGTTTTACATTCTGAGATGTTTTGTTTACATAGACCACGGCAGTCACTGAGCAGTCTGGTAGCAGCAGTGAAAGAAATAGAGGAGATCCCAGCCTATCTCCCGAACGGTGTTGCTCTGAAGGACGCGGTACAGAAGGCCAAAGACTGGCTGCAGGAGGTGGAAGCTCTGCAGGTACGTTAACTGTGCTCCTGGCTGCTGGGTAAGTGGTAGTAACCCCTTTCTGGTGAACAAACCCACACTCTGCGCTGTTGTATGCGCTGGATGCTTCAGCATCCCATGGAACTAGGAACGAGTAATCTGTAACATCTGCTGCCTCAGACATGGTGTGGTTATGCTCTGAGTGCTGTTACTTGCGCTTCTGTCTCTGGACCTGGTTTGTATTCCTTCCCCTTTGCAATTAACTGACTGCAATAAAATCTATGCAGGAGCTATTAACAAAAATCTAAAGTTAAAAAGATACTCTATTATAGAGCTTTACCTTAAGGTAAGTGTTGCTTGGTCACTTAGTAACAATTACCTGGTAATCATATTTTTGTGTGCCGTTCTGCATCTTACTGCACTCCTGTGTCACCTGGTATGGAGCAGGTGAGACAATTGAAGTTCTGCTTGCTGACTTATTAATAAACAAATCCCCTAAAGTATTTAAAAGTCCCTAATAATATTTTTTCACAGCCTTCATTTGCTTCACTAAACAAATAACTTCCCTCTAGCATCTTAAAAAAAAAAAAAAAAAAAGGAGATTTCCTGATCCAGGAATATTCCTGATCAGACAAGTGTCCTGTCCTTGTATTTTCTCCAGTTTTGAATGCACCTTTCTGGAGCATGCCTCACATAGTGTACTGCAGGTAATGTCTCATCAAGACCTGATGATACAAGGATATTAACACAACTGGTGGTGGAATCGCCTCTTCTGAGGCCCCATAGAATTCCTTTGCTGTTTCCACATCTGTATCATTAGTGAAGTTTCAGACGTGCTGTGACTGAGAGGTATTCCCTCATTTGTTAACCATTAAGCCTGGTCTGTCTCAAAGCTGTTTCTTGTTCTGTTCCTGTATGGTCAGCCTTTGATTTCATAGATTAAAATACTTGTAATTTTGTAGTAGTTCTTTCTGAATTTTGAGGTGGAAGTTACTTGATTTCCTCTTCTTCCTTGCCTTTTCCTTCCATCCTCTTCCATTTTTAAGGTTCCATCCAGCTTTGTGATTTCCATTTCCATATTCACGCTGAAATAAGTCTGCAACTGAGCAAAAAGTTGATGGCAGAGAATGAAAACCAGAGTCTGATAAAGAGAAAGACCTGTACAGGTTTTCACCTTGACTTCTAGCACTTCCCATCTTTTTTTCCTTAACCTTTCAGGCAGTTTTATTTGTGGACCCAGTTTCCCTTCCTTTCCTTTTTTTTTTTTTTTAAGGTTCTTTGCTTCTTTTACAATTCAGTGGCAGCTTAACTCTCCCCTCTTCTCTCTTCCCACTTCCCCCCTTGTGTTGGCACGGCTGCTCGTGCAGCCGGACACTGGGCTAGCTCAAGCCCAAGTGGGCACTCGTAGCCTGAGCTGACACCCCGAAGTGGTTCGTGGCTCAGCCTCGCAGGTGCTCAAGCCAGGGTCAGTGGGACTGCAGAGATCAGGAAAGGGTGGCACTGGGATAGCCCTGGTTTCACATTTTGATATAAGTTGCCAAATATTTTCCTATGTTTTCGTTTGTCCTCATGTGTTTTCCATAAAGCAAACTCTGATCTGACTTACTAGTATTTTCAGGCATATCTGGCCTAAATTGGGCTTGTGATAAGAACTTCTGCTGAGTTCAAGAAGCTTTTATTTAAAAAATCAGCTGTCCTGGACTTTAAAGTTTTGAAGGAATAAAGTTCCTGTAATATTAACTTCTGTTTGAGTGTTACCTTGAGAGGACTTAAGTGAATTGTCTTTGGCATTTGCTAGTTTCTTGGTTTGGATTCTGAAATTCTGCCTTCTGAACGTGGAAAAATGCATCTGTGCGTGCCAAGAATTTTTGCTTCAGTTCTGTGAAGATTTTGGTAAATGCCTGCAGTCGTCGTGACTTGCAGGAAGTTCTTGGTGCCAGTGGTTTGCATTTGCTGCTCGAGATGTTGGGGTCGTCCTGGAGTCCCACATTGCTGCCTGTTTCAGAAATTACCTCTCAGGGCTGGTTTACTGCTGAACTTTGTGCAACTGGGTTGCCTTTGGCGCAGGCTGCAAAGGGAATGAGCAGAGAGCTCCCTTTCAAACGGCACATTGGCTGCTTGAGGTGGTTCCTTGCTCTTGGCGTGCCGGGGACTGGGTTAGACTTGCCTTCGGGATCTGTTTCAAAATTATTTTGATTATTTTTTTGCTCTGAATGCAGATTGTTAGCTTAGGAGTCTACTTATATTCTTGGCAGTCTCTTTTTTTCTTTTTTTTGCTTTTTTAACTGTCACTTGGTATGTGTATCCTTCCCTCCCAGCCCCCCCACCCAAGTGTTTTACTAATTTTGTCTGTGTACTTAATGACTAGAGGATGAGAAGCACAATCGTTGGAATAACAGCTGTGAAAGTGGCTGAAGTGTCTAAGCAGTAAATTAATTTTTACAAGCTCTACCTTCAGTTAATCTAAGTGACTTGCTGTGATTCATGGAAGTGGTATGTCTCATACATCTCAAGCATTTCTTAATTTATAATCTGACAGGTTGGAGGACGTGTCCCTGTGCTGGACACACTAGCGGAACTTGTCACAAGAGGTCGATCTATTCCAGTGCATCTGGACTACCTGCCGAGGCTGGAGTCCCTGGTGTCGGAAGTTCAAGCGTGGAAGGAGTGTGCAGCAAACACATTTCTGTGCGAGAACTCCCCTTACTCTCTTCTGGAGGTAAGGGAACTCCGTGCTGGAGTAGAGCTGATACCACAGCAAAAACATGTCAGAGTTATAGTATTGACTTGTGAAGTAGCAGTAAATATTAAGTATATTTGCAGAATTGTTTTAGGATTGTATTACTTATTTTTACATAATTTTTATTAGGCTGACCCATACTTTTAGTGATAATTTTCGATTTTTAAAATGCTTAAGATATAGCCATGCTTTCTCTATACTGTTCTTTTTAACCAGTGGCTAACGAGAGCATGCTGCACCACAGTCTGGCGTTTTCAGTATGAATATGGGAATATTGACATATTTGTGGCATTGAATTTACTTCAGTGCGTTGGGCTGCACCTGCTGGAGTGCAGGTTCATACCTGCTTCCCCCGCCTCGGGTTTAGCCGCGATAAGGGTGAGGCGATACCTGCCTACACTGGCTCTCCGCAGCTGCCGCGCCTGTGTGAGCACCTGCAGCTCTGGAGCAATCCCCGCACTCTGCCCTTGCTGAGCCCCGCTCATCCCAGACCCTCTCCCCATTAGAGCAGACAGGAGAGCAGGGCAGCCCCTGGAATCCTCTGCGGTTTCCCAGGGGTTGCAGCTTAAATCACGTGGAGGATATTCAGTGTATCAGCTGACTCTATATACCAGCGATGTACATGAGACATGGAGGTGTTTGTGCTCTGCCCATTTTATAAAGTTGAATTTTTAACCTTCCAGCTCTTCCCATTTTCCAGATAACCTCATCTTAGTCCTGCAAAGCTTTGATCAAAAAATTCCAGGAATCCCTGTTCTAACCAGTCGTATGTGGCTGTGTTAGGGCAGGACGAATGCATTGACAGAGTTGGAGACAATACTGCTTTGCTGTCTGTCAGGTGTTGTGTCCCCGCTGTGATATTGGAATGCTGAACCTGAAGAGAAAGCAGAAGAAGCTGAAGGAGCCAATGCCAAGTGGAAAGAAGAAAAACACGAAGCTAGAGACTCTGAGTGACTTGGAAAGAGCACTTTCCGAGAGCAAAGATACTGCGTCTGCGGTATGTGTTATCAGTTTTTTTTTGAGCTGGAGTTTCTTCCAAGTTCTTTGAGTCTTTGTTTATGTTTGCCTCTGGTGCAGGAGTGTTATCTTCCACTCTTTTCTGCTTGCTGTGCTGCTCTACAGAAGGACTTCTAGGACCGCGCTTTTCTTTGCTTGCTTCAGACTTCCCAAAATTGCTTTTAGTGGAAAAAACGTGTGTTGCTTTTGTGCATGAATTAGCCTTACAATTTGCCAGGCAAAGCCCATAGCCTAACAAAGCATAGGAAAATAAAAAATTGAGACCTATTTTCCCCCACCATTCCAAAACCTTATTAAAGACAGGATAAGGTTTTCCCAAGTCTGATCCTTTCAAAGAACACAATAACCCAACACCATTTATAATTAAAACAAACACCATAAATAATTAAAGAAAACCTCATGCATTATGAAGTCGATAAAACACTAGTTCTGGATGGAGCAGACTTAGTTGCTGGTGGTAAAGTGCTTCATCCCAAGAGATCTGTTTCAGAGCCTCCACCGTGGTAGTACGGCTACGGAGCAGTAGACTGATTTGGTAGGGTTTGAATATAATTGTCCCTTTAGGTATGGGGCATCTAAATTTTAACCCATGGCAGGTACTTGAACCCTGTACATTCAGTGCTTCAGGTTTGCCCTCCCTTGTCTGGAAATCCAGACTTCCAGCCTGCGTCCCTAGGAGTGCCGTAAGGAGAAGAGACTGGGCCTTTGAACCTTTGACTTGATAATCTCTCGTTAACTGTTGGGTGTTGAAAGAGGAGGATACTCATGTGCACTGCTCCCAGGAAAATGCATGCATTTAGTGTGGCAGGTTTTGCTTCTGACACATGAGGGGAACAAGAATCTTCCAGTGGAGATGGGGATGCTTTCACAACACTGAACTGCGGTGCTCAGCACCCATGCGTATGTAAGGTGGTGCGCTGTGCCCGAGTCCCGTATCTGCCCACAGTTATCTAAATTTTCCATAGCTGATTTTTCTCTAGGCATCACAATTCAAAGCCATGATGTGTGAAATATGTTTTGTGTGTATTTATAAACCCTCCTGTATACATTTATTTTTATATCCATAATAAAACATGTAGAATTTATTAGTTGCAGCTGCTCCTAATAGCCTTTATGAAACTGAAATTTATGGCTCTCTTTAGTAGCAGATAATGCTAAAGATTCCTTTAAAAAAAAAAAAATCACAAGCAGGTGTAGAAAAGGCAAACGGCACGTTCAGAAGTACCCCTGAATTTCACTTGGTGTTTACAAACCCCAGAGCCAGTACAGTTGGGATACGTTTTGAGAGACATGTTCGTAGAGAAGTACCTGCAAGCTAAACGTGCACTTGTTTTGGAATTTAAGGTGCTTTAATTAAGGTAATATTTTTGTAGTATAAAACATGAAGGATTTGGAACAGAGAGGGAGTTAAGAGGTTATTTTTGCAAGGGAATAAGCTTTGTATCTCTGGGCCTGATGAGAAAACAGAAGGAAACTGAAGTCACATCACTGCACATCCTCGTGACTGCTTCACCTCAAACATTGAAAGCCATGAAGGGTAGAGGGGTGAGGAGCTGCTTTACAATCTGCAGTACTGGCTGGCGTATCTGAAGAGTGTGTCTGTGCAGAGGTCAGCCTGTTTCTAATGACTAATGTTCCTTTTGAGATTACATCCCTTTCTTTGAACTCCCTTTAGATGGCTACGCTTGGGGAAGCCCGATTAAAGGAGATGGAAGCGTTGCGTGCTCTGCGAGCAGCGAACGAAGTGAAGGTGCTGTCTAGCGAAGAGGACGCAGAACTGAAAGTCTGTCTGTGCCAGAAGGAGCCGGCAGCTCCGATGATACAGTGTGAACTCTGCAGAGGGTTCTTCCATACCGGCTGTGTTTCGGTGCCCAACGTTTTGCAGGGACCTCGTGTGTGGCTCTGTCCGCACTGTCGTCGGTCAGAAAAGCCACCTTTAGAAAAGATCTTACCGTTGCTGGCCTCCTTGCAGCGTATCCGTGTGAGGCTTCCTGAGGGGGACGCCTTACGGTATATGATCGAGAGAACTGTGAACTGGCAGCACAGGGCACAACAAATGTTATATTCAGGGAATCTAAAACTTATACAAGACAAAGTTGGCTCAGGATTACTGTATAACAGATGGCAAGCCACGGCAGGCCAATTGCCAGAGACAAACAAGGTGAGGCTGAGCTGCTGCTGGGTTCCTGGCAGTGGGTGGTGTGTGGTCGGCAAGAGCAGTCTGTGACACCTCGCTGGGTTTTGGGTTTGTTGTATCTGCATGCAGATACTGGCAAGGCAGACTGTTGGTGTGTTGCTTTACCAATATAAGGAGTTTGGGTTCTGCCTTGACGTTAGCCAGGACGTGTGTGTCCTCCAGCAGCAGCTTTGTGTTCTCCTGCTGGAGTCCTGGGAACAATTGCTCCTAAAGGGCCTATTTTCCTTTCTTCTCCCAGCTCCTATGGTCTAATGTGACACTATGAATGACAGAGTTGCTGAAGCTATTGTTTCTAGAGTGCTTAGTATTCAATTAGTCCTTCTATTCTGTTCTTACAAGTATTTCAACATAGCTTTAAGCATTGCGAATTAGTAACAGAGGCACAAACCGTCCAGCGTTACCAGCTTAGCTCTCAGATGAGGTTGTTTTCAACAGGGTATCTTCATCCCTTACTGCTCCTTCTTCTCCTTATCGCTTACACTAGAACTCCCAAGCTGAATATTCTGCTAATATTACTGAGTTTAGCTACAGCAGCTGTTTCAGGTGTGATCGTGAGGGAGTTTCAAAACTCGTCCAGTAAAGATCTTTCAGCAAAAAGAGCAGGGAAAGTGGGAAATGAGTTAGGTGTTTCTAGTTTTCCTGAGATGATAAATGCAGAAAAAAATCTGAAATAAAAGGTCTGTGCAGCATAAAGAACACCGGAAAATTAAATGCACTCTGTTGCTTTTACTTTTTGATGGAAACACCTTAGTTTTGCTAGTCCAACCCTGTTAAAGTTAGCCAGTGTGGTTTTGTTCTCATGCCCGGTTATGGTAAAACATAAAATGTGCCAGGCATGCTTGAAGAGGTATTGTAGCTGCTTCTGAAGTAACTCAGCTATACCAGGTTTCTTGTGTTGACCAAATTTTTCAAATAGGCAAGCCTAGTTTTAGAAATTGAAACCATGTTTGGTCATCTAAGAGAATTTTTCTGATAATTTAGGTTTGAAAATATATTTGTACTAGACCAACTAGTATAGTTGAAAAAAAAAATGGGCAAGATTTTGGGCATATAAGTTGATGTTTGGGCCGGAAATGGGAACAATAAGCTTAGTTTTGTGAATTCAGTGTGGTACCGTGAGGTTCCTCCACCTGAAAGCAGTCTAACCATTTTTGTGTGCGTCTGGAGCTCAAGTCAGTAAACCACCTAAGTCAGGGTATCTCTAGCACAGCTAGTTCAGGTCCTTCTGACCTCATTTACTGAATCGGAAGTCCCTGGGAATCTCAGTGGAAAAGCATCTGACCAGGTGCGTCAGCTTGGGTCCCTCGCTGTGCCTGAGCTATGGAGCCTTCCTGGAGATGGTGGTACTGAGGGCAGATCAGAGGTGGCCTCCAAAGCCATCTCGGCACAGGAGCTGAGCTAAAACTTTGGTCTCGATGGATTTGAGGTGTTTTTTTGATGGATCCAGTGTCTCAGCATTGCCCTCCTGTCCTGTAACAATTCTATTTTCCCTGTTATCCAGTGTAACCCAGCAGTCTCGTTCCCCCAGAGAAGCTCCTAGCAGTAACCACTGGAGTTGGGCTGCTTTGACACTGGCCAAAGTGAAGAATGTGGGGCATTTAGATGAGTTTGAAAAAGTCACTTGAAAAACAGCTGTGAGAATTGAGGAAGCCAAATTTTGAAAGGGGCTCAGACACTTGAATTAGTGAGGTAGATGGTAATTTGGAAGGCATCCGGTGAGATGCCTTTCTGACACTTGTGGGTCCAAAACTGACACTTGCTGGTGTGCGTGAGTGGCCTTTGCATAAGTAAGCGCATGTTTTGCCATTGGCATGTCTTCTCTGCGTGCCGAGGTAAAGAAAAGTGCTTCAAAACAGGTTGGTGTCTGATCAGACCAAGGCAGTGAGAAATCACTTCTTTATTGTGAACGAAGGGAGGAAACTGGTATTTACCCTGAGTCAGTCCTAGAGCTGAACCCCTCTCACCTCCACAAGTCCGGGATTATCTCTATGGTGACTCTGCTCCACAGGGTCATTGTCCTCCGGTAGAGCTTGCTGCTGTGTGCTCTAGGGCCAGTTTATGATATTTGTGGAAATGATAATTCACAGCAAAGAATTCTGGCAATAAAGTTGCTTTTGCCTATTTGCAGGAAAAGGATAAAGGATTTGGGTGTATTAGATTGAACAGTTTCTAGGAATACAAGATTTAAGCAATTGTAAGAGAAACAAGTATTGATATGATAGTTATCTGACATTTCAAAACTACATGTTTAGTGAAAATATCTATGCATTTTGGTTTTGTTTTGTTTTTTTTAGGTTTCCCAGACAATTGGAGCAATGTCATTCTCCATGCCTCATGACTGGGATAACAGAACCATATATTTACATTCTCCATTTTCGACAGGACAGCACTGCATCCCACTTCATGGTTTGTAATCTTCACTTTGGGTTGTTTTTTTTTTTTCCTTTTTTTTAACCTGTGGTGGAGAAGAGAGGGTGTCCTGGTCAACAGGAGATGGCCAAGGCAGGGAGGCATGTGACTGCACAGTGTGTCTGCTTGCTTCTCCATCCCCTCTAAGCAACTTTCTAAAGCAACTTTAGAACTTAATGTCCAGCTTTGACAGAGGGGTAAAGTGCCCAACGATCCAAATGCCCCACGTGTAGTGACAAGATGGGGCATGGTAGGAGAAGAGGTGTCAGCTGAGAGCTGGCCCCTTCGTGCGTGCACAGCACACGGAGGGGCTGTGGACAGCCAAAACGGGCTGCAGGGGGAGAAATGGCAGGGAGAGACCATTGAAGTAGTGGGAGGTGGATGGGGACAGTGTAGAGAAGTGGTGCTGGAGACCACAGGGTGCTTAATCCATATGACGTGAGTCCACCTGAGTTTTGCTGCAGCACAATTGTCACACAGTCCTGAGTTTCCTCAGCTGCTGTGGTTGCTCCAGGTCACTCAGCGCAGGTTCTGCATGCAGACTTTGACTAACACAGACGTGCTATAAGTTGCATCATTTTACGACTGTAAAAGAAGTTATTTATCATTTCTTTCCTCCTGATGCATAATGCTCCAGGAACATGCGTCTAGCCTTATCTTCATGGTTTTTAGTCAGTGCAGCTTAGTCCATAGTAATGTTACATAAGATGCTTCAGGTTAACATTACAGTTAAAATCAAACAAGGCAGTCTTTTGTACTACCAGGTTTATTTTTCAGGTTGTGTTTGAGTTGTACTGAATACTGTATTAAAAAGCTCTTATTTCCCTGCTGATTTTGGCCTCCCCTAGCTGTGACTATTTCAAAAGGCCAATGCAAGTTGTGAAGCTTGATAGCAGCAGTGGGTGGTGACTCTGCGGCAGGACTCAGGCTCATCCTCTCAGCTTTTCTTCCTCTCTTGCTTTCACTTGTGGGTTTGGGAAGTTTGTTCATTTTACCCACTTGTTACGTAGTGAGGGGATCATCACACTTGTAGCTTCAGAAGCAGGAGACACTGCCAAGAACGATGGCAATTGCTTATCCTCAAACCAGCAAGAAATGCAAGCCTGGAAGGGTGATGAGCCACAGGGCAGTAACTTCTGTGCAAGCCTTTATCTTTCTTTTTAACCCTGCTGTTAAAAATGAGCAGTGAAGAGGGAACAGATAAGAGTTAATTCATACATTTGTAGATTTAAAGTTTTTCACAGTTTTTTTTAATGTGCTGCCAGAGAAGAATTTTCATTATCTGTGCAGTCCTGTCCTCGTCAGTGCTGACACTGAAGAATTCCTTGTGTCCTCTCTCCCTGTCTTTCGTAATAGTCATTAGCACAGAGCTGGATGAGCTGATGATGGAAGCCCAGCTGCTACAGGTTTCTTTGCCTGAAATACAGGAGCTGTACCAGATCCTATTCACAAAGCCAAGCCCTGCTTTGCAAACGGAGCAGAGGTCATCCGTTGGACCGGCAAATGAAAAGGCAAGTGTCTGACAACAGCAATGAGCTTGGGGTCACTTTGGAGTAGAGGCTCTGCCTGAGCCCGTAAGCTGTGCAAAGAGACTTCCATGAAAATACATTTCCCTTGTTTAAAAGGGGTCAGGAAGTTGGTAACTTAATGAATTTGGTACAAACTATTGAATATAATTTGTGGCCTAATGCATTTTTGCAATTTGAATCTGTTTTTTATGGTTGCTTTATGTACTTTAAATACATCTATCCTAATTTGATGCTTGTCCTGTGTTTAAGAGGCTTTCCAAGAGGGCTGCCTCTGAAGCAGTGGACTCAGGCAGGAGATGAGAATCTTTTTTTTTTTTTTTTCTTTCTATAAGTTTTGTCACTGGAGTGTGACCCTATCCTTTGCTCCGCTTACACATCCCGCTTCTGCTGAGAACGCTGCACTCTGTCAAACACTCTGCACTATTACTTATGCCTATTCGTAAAAGCAGCATAGGGAATAACAGGATAATGAGTGTTAGTTGCATGCTTACAATTTTGCCAAAATATCTTTCCAACAGAACGAGTGCTGCCGAGGAAAAAAGGATGGAATTAGTTACATGGAGAGAAAACTAAAGCGGCGTTTTGAGAGAGAGAGCTTCTGTGATGAGAAGAGAGCAAGAATAAAAAAAATGAGAACACCCAAAAAGAAGAAACTGAAACTGAATCACTCTAAGGATGTCTGCACTAACAAACTGGAGAGAGAGCGGGAGCGTCTCTTTGAGATGCAGCGTTCCAGTGAAAGCCACTTGCTTCCCTCAGACATGTCATTCTCCGAGCAGGAGGACTCTGAGGATGAAGATGCCATCTGCCCTGCTGTGAATTGTCTCCAGCCTGAGGGCGATGAGGTCAGTAGAGGCGGACCTGCTGTGGTGTTTGGAATGCTGGGATCCAGGACGAATGCTGGGATCCAGGACCTTCAGCTGCCCTGGAACTGTTTGACTGCAGCGGCACTGTGTACAAAGAGAGTGGGAGGCACTTAGTAACCCAGAGGCAGTGTCTGCCACTGCTGGGACACATCTAGTAACGGTCCTTCCCACCTTCTCCAAGAGCAGCTGTGCGGCTGGGACTGGGGAAGGCAGGTGGACATCAAAATGTCTGCATGGAATCGGGAAGAGAAGGTGGGGCTGTGCAGATACCGTATTCACATCTCCGCTCTTGAAATACGGGTGTAGATAGACTTCGTGGGTTGCAGCCTTTCTGTGGATGTGGGCAGTGCCTTGGTGCTCCGCACAGGCCCACCCGCACTGGAACGTGGAGAAGAGGGAAATGCCCGGGTGCCTGGGAGGGCTGCGGTGAAGCTGCCATCCACAGTCTTGCTATAGGTGGGAAAGGAACAGGAGGGGTAAGGGATAAGTATCAGCTTCAGAGGAGCTGGACTGCAGGAGTCCAGAGAACAGTCAGTGCGAGTTGAATATCCAGCATGAGCCGGTTGTAGAATGGGACGTTTCTCACTCATTTAAACAAATTAAGAGCCCCAAAATGATTAATGAATGCTGTGTGTGTTTGCTTGGTCCTTTTCTGAACACCGCTATGTCTGTTCCTCATTAGGTGGATTGGGTCCAGTGTGATGGCAGCTGCAACCAGTGGTTCCACCAGGTGTGTGTGGGTATCTCTCCAGAGATGGCAGAGAAGGAGGACTACATCTGCATCAGCTGCGCTGGGAAGGACTCTCAATATCGGAAGTAAAACTCCCCATAAACCATTCAGGACTTGAGTAAAGAAGGTTGTCAGAGTTTTTCAATAAAGCCACAGGGGCTGGTTTAAGAACCAGATTGCAAATGGTGCTACTTCTATCCTTATGGGATCATTTTCCAGAACTCAAAACAATTTTTGACACTTTTGTATTTTTCCCTTGATCTGTTTGTGGTTGTTGAGGTTTGAGATGCTGACTGTTTAGCAGGGGTTTCCACCAATTTGGAAGGCATTTGAAACATGCACCTTTTATTGTACAGCATTAAATTACCTCTCTGGGATTTACCGGCCTATTTAATTCAGCTTGGTTTAGGTGCAAAAAAACCTGCACCACGAATTTTCCAATAAATCCTCTTTTGAGGAAATCCCTGTTTACTCTGTTAACTCTTTGGAGACTTTAGTTTTTTTCCACTTTGTTTTTTGTAGACTAGGTTTATTTATCTGAGCAATAACTTCTATGTCTGGTTTCAGTGACTGGAATGACAATTCTGAACAGCGTGTTGCTTCTAGCATTGGTTGATGTACAGAAAGCAAATGGTAGATCCTAGTGTCACTGATGGCCCAGTGATGTAGAAGACAGAAAAAAAAAAAAAAAAAGCTCTGTAAAGTAATTGCCACAGCTGTATTTTGGCTTTCTCCTTTTTTGGGTAGCTTGTATCAAATGTTGCAGTTTATATTGTGGAATAAACCCCTGGTTATGTTATAAAATTAAATGTTGGTGTTTTTAGAGAGCTTGAAATGTAGTTTCATTTCCCTCTGGATCGATACTGATTGCGTTGATGGGTTCTTTTATTCGAGAGAAATCTGTCTTTAAAAAAAGAAATGCAAAAGCCATGATATTTTCTTACTTCAGTCATATATTCAGGTTTAGAAGGAGAAGGGAGATCAAAATGTTTTACACACCAAAAAGAAAAAACAAAGCTTTTTCACATCTTTTGCAAAGCTTTCCCAAAACTGAAATTATTTACAGGTTGGGTGAATAAAGGGTTGAAACTAGGATTTGGGATGTGGCAGGGCAGGAATGTGGGATTCAAGCAGGAGGCAAAGGTGTAGGGCAGCTCCTCCTGCCAGCCATGTCCAGCTGCCTTCGGAAGGACAGACTTTCCCCGCAGCAAGCGTTGCAGCTGGTTCAGCAGAGCACGTGCTGGTGTCCACAGCGCACTCTGGCCACGGGCAGACTCCTTCCTGCTGCTTCTGCTTGCATTTAGACTGAAAACCTGAGGAATAAGGAAGTTTCTGGACTGGTTATGAATCTGTCAAAGACTGCTTAGGGACCTTAGCCTGGCAGGTGAGAAGGGGCGGTGCAGGTGGTGGCATAGCGGTGCTGCCTCAGAGGGGGCTAGACCTCCAAGGAGGTTGTCTATTTAAGCCTGCCAGGCGCTTCACATGGGGCTGCCCCCGAAATGCTTTGGAGAGCAATTGCTACTACAGAATATGCTGCTGCTGCTTTGGAAATGGCCTGGTGATAGCGATGTGGCTCCGTGGCCTGCCGAAGGTGGAACTTCTGGAGCACTGGAAGATTAAATCTTTGTATTGGAGAGAGTGCTCTCCTTGCAACATCCAGTCATCACCAAAAATGTGGCGGTATTGGTATTCCTGCTGCTCATCATCAAAAGGAATTTGCTGGTAATTTTTTTTCCCTGCTGGGTTTAGACCTTTTCCAGTGGACAGAAGTGCGCAGAGTCACTGGGCGTAGGGCAAAGCCTTTGAGCCGTATGACATGGTGGACCTCTGTGTGCAGTCAGAACTGCACAGGAATTTGATTTTCTCTGAGGGTTTTAGTTTGGGGGTTTTTTTGAACGTTGAGTGTGTTTTTTAGTCTCATGTTGATTTGTCACTGTTAGAGGATCTTCACCCTGGCGTAAATGATTTG